>JBBCBC010000019.1:9784058-10008787 GCA_037126765.1 Stenogyne calaminthoides | reverse complement strand
GCCCTAACCTCATTATTCAAAGTAGAGGGCGGCCCATTGATCACGCCATAAGGGTTTCAATTTAAGGGCCCCTCAAGCCCTTTCACGACGCGGGTCACATGGGGTGATGTAGGCATTATAGTCCCCGAAATGATCTAGAGTCTTCTTGAAGAGGATGTTGCGAAGCACCCCCTCTACCAAAGGCCTCTGATAGTCCCCCATGATATTCGGGCTTGATTACCGGGATTGACATTTGGATAGACTATTCGACTTTGTCCTTCTGCATGAAACTTCGATCGTCTTTGGTTTTTCCCCACTTTGTGAAAACCGGCTCCATTTTTACGGCATTCTCTATTTCCTTATTTGGCCTTCATTCGCCGCTTTTGATGAGAGGTTGAGGAGAGTCCTCCAACTGTCCCAAGTGGGGAGAGGGTATGTATGACGCGACCTCCCGCGTCCTCGGGCATGGGCGAAATAGGTCACTCACCCTGTCCTGCTCTCTGGTCGGCATTTCTTGGGGCGGGTTCCTCCTGTCGGGGATGATTTGCCTGTTGGCGACCTCTCTGAGCGCGATCATGATCCCTCTGAGGTCGCTTGATAAATTCATCTAACAAACCATCTTTGTCTGACCTCGAAAGTTGGGGAAGTAGGTCTTTGCATTAACGTGTAGTAGCCAACATGTTATTGGAAACAGCCGAAACTTGTTGGGGTTTAGCTTGCCTTTGTTCTTGGGCGAGGTGGGGGGAGTAATTCCCGCTCTCTGATCTGAGTGTAGACATGCCCAAGTGTAATGCCTAATGCCTCCATCAGCTTGACTGGGATGTTCTCCTTAAACGGCTTGAAGTCGCCGGGTGCCTTGTAGTGGCCCTCGGTTTTCTTGGAGCTCTTCTTTGAGTCTACGACCTCCATGTCGTCCGATAGTCGGGACTCCAGAAGTTCTTATGTGTAGATCAAGTTCTTGCTCGCCTTCGGAAGTCGGTGTAGCTAATCGGGTATTTGGCGGTCATGCGTCGCCACAGCTTGGTTCCCTCTCTGAGGCTAGAAACGGCCCCAAGCAACTTCACTTCATCTCCTGTGGGGTCTCCTTCGAGTATGAGTTTGTCGATTCTTTCAATGTAGGACCGATCTGATTCCGTTTCCCCTTGTCGAGTATTCATCAATCGTTACCTGGTCGCAAGTCGGGGAGCTAGGGCCGTGAAATGAGTCAAGAATAATCTGACGAGCTGCTCAAATGTGTCCACCGAGAATGGTGATAGCGAGGTAAACCACTGATGAGCTTGGTCGCTCAGAGTCAGAGAGAAGAGGCGACACTTAGTAGCATTGGATGCGCCCATAGAGGCCATGTACGAATTATATTTCGTTACATGGACCCTTGGCTCGGAGCTTCCACTGTAGCGATCTAGGACCGCTGTGATGATCTTCCTCTGGGTAGGTGCTAGAGTAACCATGGTTCCGAGTGGGGAGTCTGGGATGGTGAGATTATTGCATATCCCTGCCGATCCATTCTGATTTTTAGCCCATTCGAGAAGTTATTGGACCGTTCAGGCCAGTACTGCAATTTGTACGCCGCGACAGTCCTTGGCTGGAAAGGTTGCTCGTGGGTCGCCATGGTGGATCGCTGAACCTCTTGGCAATTCATAATGATGCACGTTCAAGGCCATTCCGAGGTCTCATTCCACTTGGTCAGCATGTCGGGGCTGGGATTGAGCCTCATCCTCGACAACCATCGGATCTCTTTGAGCCATCTGATTTCCAAGATGATTAAACACATTATCCGATCCCGCCGGCTTTTCTTGAAGTCGGCGATTATGAATGATGGCATGCTTCACCGGGTCGTACGCTAGTTGGCCCTTCGACCGTCCTTTTTCAACAAGGGCGGCCTTGCCTTTTGAGGTTCCGGCATTGTGTGCGGCCTTCTTGATCGGAGGTCGCTCTTCTTCGTCATCAAAGGTGAGATGTTTTTTTGTTGAGGATGACCATTATGGCCTTTGCATCCTCCGGTGTTCGGACTAGGTTCCACCAGTCGGGAGTGTTCGTCGGGATCTAGCGGGAGCGGTGCGAGCTTAGGGAGGCTTCGGCACCATCGCGGGCATCAGTTTCGTGTCCGGTGATGTTGTCTTGGTCGATCGCCATTGATAGGAGATGGGTCTTCTAAGGATTTAGGAGCAAATCGATAGAAAATTCCCACAGACGACGCAAATTGTTGTGCCCTATTTATAACTCACTGCCAACAAATATCGATTAACAAGGAAAACAAATAAACGACAATCAATATAACAAGCAACACCGGAATTTGGTTACCCAGTTTGTCTTTTGAATAAGACTACGTCTAGGGGCGCCCAAGCCAGGATTGTTTTATTACTTTATCTGCCTAATACTCTAAGTTGTTCTCTTTTTACAATGAATGATACATGAAGTATATATAAATAAAGAATTAGGTTAACATTCTTTGTGGGCTTCCTCTGCGGGCTTGATAGGGTTTCAGCCGCCAAGGCTAGGGTTTTCGTTCTTAATCCGCAATTCCCACTCCCGAATAAACTTGGCTTGCTTACGCTCCGCGATATCCGCACCATTAACTACCCATATATTTTCCATATTTATCACTTCACCGACTTCGGGCTGAAGTCGCCTCCGACCTGCGTACTCCTCTAAATCATCTCTGACCTACATATTCTTCTATGTCGCCTTGCGACCTGCATACTCTTTTGAGTCACCATGCGACCTAAATGGCCCTGGTGAGGTCGCCTTAAGTGATAGAAAGGGTGGAAAACCGTCTACACAGCCGGGTCGGGGACCGGATTAATCTATGTTACAACACATATCATGGGATAAAGTTGTCTAAGAAGGATTGTCCTTCTATAGACGCTGATATCTAGTGCATGAAGGATATACCATATGCATCTGCAATTAGATCCATCATGTATGCCACGACCCGCACTAGGCCAGATGTGGACTTCGCTGTCAGCACCACTGGTAGATACCAACAAAATCCGAGTGTACCACACTGGATTGATGTCAAGAACATTCTTAAGTACCTCAGATATACTAAAGATTGCTTTCTAGTCTACGGAGGACAGTCAGAGCTAGTTGCCACTAGCTATGCCGACGCAAGTTTCCAATCTGACTGTGATGATTACAAATCTCAGCCAGGCTATGTGTTCACTCTCAATGGTGGGATGGTTAGTTGGAATAGTTCCAAACAAAAGACTACACGGATTCAACAGCCGAAGCTGAGTACATTGATGCGGCGGAAGCTGCCAAAGAAGTTGTCTGGATAAAATAGTTCTTAAGTGAACTAGAGGTAGTTCCGAGTGCCAGTAGTCGTTGTATTGTGACAACACTGGTACGGTTGCGTAAGCTAAGGAATCGAGATCTAATAACATAAACAAGCATGTACTGAGGCGTTATCACTTGATAAGAGAGATAATCGCTAGAGGAGAGATAGAGTTAGAACGTGTACCCACGGAGGATAATCTGGCTGATCCTTTCACCAAGGCTTTGAGTGTTCATGTACACACTAGACATTTTGATGGTCTAGGGGCTAGACATGTAGGTGATTGGCTCTAATTGTTAGTGTTAGTGTCCTTGAGACAATCCATTGAAAGTACATAATACTCAGATAATATTCAGTGTTGGTTTAATATTATTGTTGATTTAATATTAAATGTATGGCGTTACACTAATTAGAGTACTATGTTTGATTGTTTGCATTTGTTCTTATATGTGTTCCATTGAGTCAATGTTGTCATTGAGTGTGTGAGAACTCAGATGACTTAAGCATGATTCTCAAATAGCCCCAATCGAGGATCATCAAGAATGGGATATTTGTAGGTCCCGAACAGGTTTTGTGAGGGCAGAAGTCTAGAGGGGAGGGGTGAATAGACTTCTGAAAACTTTTTGTGCGGATCAAGTGTGATTACAGATTGCCTGATCAGAGTGCTAGTGAGTCAGTTTGGACTGATGTTAAATCTTACTGAGTGCCTGAGGGCAGATCAGTTTGATATCTGTCAGTTTAACTGAGAGTGCGGAAGCTTGTAAATACCCGTGTGAAAAACCGGTTTTATCAATTCTGATTCTTAAGTCAGTTTTTAATCAGTTGACTAAGGTGTCAACCTGATCAGATCAGTTGCTTGGTGCAGACTGAGCTTAACTTAGAATATGTATGCAATTTTAAACTCAGTTGTGTGAATAGTGTAAAGCAATAAAGAAAGCAAGTAAATGCACACAAGACTTTTATAGTGGTTCAGACGAAACCCGTCTTACGTCCACTCTTCCCTTAACACAGGGGCAACTTAACCGAATTTAACCTGCGGGACTTATCTCCCTCACGGGATGGCCGATAGATGTTTATCGAGTTCACACTCAACCTAGCTTAACCTGCAGGACTTATCTCCCTCACGGGATGGGCGATAGATGTTTATCGAGTTCACACTCAACCGAACTAGAAATCAGAAAACTAGAATCCCTAGTCTGAAATCTTGCGGTAACAAACTTAACCTAACTTGAGTTTGGGTAAAGAATGTTTGAGGATTCCAACTGGAAATCTATCCTGGTATTTAGGTAGCCAAATGCTAGTGGATAGGATTTCTTGCTAAGACCAATGGGATGAACACTCTAAGAATAATCTTCAAAAATGGTGTTCTTCCAGCAGGAAATTCTGAAGGCTTTTTCCTTCTTGAGAATTTGAGTTAATGTTGTTGTTCCGCTTTGCTCAATTTTTTTTGTGATAGTATATGGTCTCTTGTCCTCTCTTTTTTGCATTTTGAAGAGTGATCCCATTTTATAGACCTCGAAATCAAAGAGCCGTTGTAGAGCAATTTGAATTTCGGGCTATATTAGGTAGGTTGTAGGATATGATTGTGATGTGCTCCGAATATCAGCGTGGCCGTAGGCATGCTTAGCGCCATTTATGTCCGCAGCGTCGATCCCGTAATGTCAGCTCTTTTTGTGCACGTGTCGCTTTCTCCTTGGCTTTGCGAGGCGGCACTTCAGTAATTTGTCCGTTAGACGATTGATATTCCTTTTGTTAGAAGATTTGTCTTGTTTGGTGTATCTTTTTGATTGACGCCAGGTGTGAGCTGATTTGATCAAGTAATTGATCAGTCTACCTTGTTGAGTCTTCTAATGCAGATTGTCTTAGCTCAATATCTGGACTCGGTGATTATGCGTCTTCGAGTCTTACGGTAGTCTTCGATCTTCGGTGACTCTGAGCCTCGGTGTCTTGATCGTCTTGAGTCTTGAGTTTGTTAATGAGTCTTGAGTTTATCACGAGTCTTGAGTTCATCTGAGTCTTGAGTTCATCCCGAGTCTTCGATGTCTTCGAGTCTTGAGTTCATCCGAGTCTTCGGGTTCATCTGAGTCTTGAGTTCATCCGAGTCTTCGATGTCTTCTGCCTTCACGATCTTCCGACTTCTTGTCTTTTGATTAAATCTTAGTCTTGATCATCGTAAGTATCGGGTCATCTGATACTTCTACCTGACCTATACGTATTGAGTTCCCCCTCAATATGTGACCTATCTTTTACATCAGCTATCTATACATTTCAGATGGTCATCTTAATCTGATTCTAAGTCATCGATCAAATTAACAGTCCCGACCGGTCCTATTACAACCTATTTTGGAACTTCCATCAAAACTAAAATACAGATTTCCCAACAATTTCCCCCTTTTTGATGGAACCAAAACACTTAATCAGAAAAACAGATACCAGGAATTGAAATGCAGATTATGTAAAATAGTACATACCTTAGAAGACAATGAGATGTTGTCTTAGAATCAGAGAGATATAGAATTTTATTCAGATAGGTGTGTGCATTATAGAATACATGAAAAGCGTACCTATCATCTGATTCCAAGTAGTCTTCCTCAGGTGTACTTGAACATTTGCAGTTCTTTGGCGATGCCGAACATCTTGTACATCCTTTGCATTGGCTTGTCCAGATCTTCTCTTCTATGGATCCCTCTTTTTTCATCAAATCCATAGTAGGCATTCTGGAACTTTACAGCATCTAGCTTTTTGTCTGGACGCAAAGGTGGAAGGAGTAGTTCAAAGGGTGGAGCTTCTGGTATCAGTGACATGATCTTCCCTTCTTTCATCACTGTCTGGTAGAAGTCTGGGTACATCGTTTCTAACCAGTTCCGGAATTCATCATCATTTTCTTTCTGATCTTGATGAATCGGAATCTTCTCCAGGATGTAGACGTCACATAACCATTCTCCTCTGATCTGATCCCATTCAGGAAGCAGATCTAGTCGTGCACAGAGGATGTCTTTAACAGGTGCTGGAAGGGCATTCTTCTCCCAAGCAATCTCCTCTGCAGCAGCTTCGTTCTTCCTCTTCCTTCGGATATAAGCGATTTTCAGTCCCTTCACCTCTGCTAACTTCTGCTTCTTGATGGCGGCTTCTCTTATTCTCTGTCTTGTTTGCTCTTGAATTTGTTCAGGAGTCATTTGGCTTTTGGTAGAGAATAATTGGCCTTGTCTCTGATTTTCCGCAGTAGCTTTCGCCATCTTGCATTTGCCTTTCTTCCTCCTCAGAGTCTGCTCAGGTTCATCTTGTTCGTCTTCTTCAGCTAATTTCTTAGCGAGTTCAAGGCTCTTGGCCTGATCATCAGTTTCCATTCTTTTCTGTACGAATGAAGAAAAGTATTCAATCTTGTCGACTCTGGCAATAACCTCTGAAAGAGCAATTTTCTGCTCAGTGATCTCTTTCCTATGTTGCTCAACAGTTTCTTTCACTTCAGCAACGAGATCAGCAGATGGAGTGGCTGGCAAGTCAGATACAGTGGTTTCTGGTAGAGATGTAATTGTTACCAACTGTGTCTGTTTTTCTTTCTTCTCTTTATTCTCATGTCCTTCCACCATTTTGGTTTCATCAAAGAGGTTGGACATCTCGCGGTTCAGAGTATTGAATTGCCATGTGATCTCCTCTCTGAGTTCCTCGACAATAAGAGGAGTGATCTGAACGGTGGCAGAAGGTGCAGGTGTTAAGAAGCGTCTGAGAGTAAATTCGATGTCCTGTCTTGCTTGTTCAGTAGAAGCTACAAAGTGTTTACAACCCATATTCATGTGGTTGTCAGTTATCTCCAAAGATGCCCACACATTTTCCAATAGTACCTGTGTCTGATCGAGCATATCTGTCTGAACTTTTAGTTTATCAGACTGGAGGTTTAGCTTCTCGGCAAGAGGAATGACTAGTTGCATTACTTCAGAAAGGATGGCATTATGCATCCCAACTGTGTGACTTCTCTCTCTGTCAACTAGTTTTGCTTGCTCTTCTTCAAACCGCTTCATCAGATCTGCTGTGAGCGCTACGAATTTGTCGTCAATAGCAGCCTTGATCCCATCCTGAATCTTCTCAGTATAAAGATCTAGGGTATCAGAGCTCATCGTAGTAGTCTGGTCAGATGTTGAAGCCTTGCCAAGTCGGGTCTCATCTGCAGCACCCATTCTTGGTTCATCGGCAGCTTCCTCATGATCTGTAGGAGGTTGAACAGTTTCCTCCCTGTTATCAGCAATTCCGAACCTTTCGTGAATCAACCATCTGATATCATCGTCAGATGCCAATTCAACAGCACTTTCAATCCCAGCATTGTTCAAGCATTTCATCTCCATGTCTACAAAGAAATCTGATCCCAGAGTTGTCATGAGAATCAGAAATTCTTCAATGCTTTTCAGTCTGATATCCCTCCAGAACACAATTTCTTCTATTTGTTCTTTGGATGCGGGATGTTGATCCGGTCGGGCGTAGATCCAAATAGATACTCATTGATCTGTTTGCCATTATCCTTATGATGGGGCTTTTACGGGCGAGCGGTGAAGTAAAAGCAGTTACGGTGTTGAATGGATTATGAGAGATCGACACTTGTTTGTCAGATCTCTCAGGTTCTTGTGACTTGTTTAGAGATTGGGATATTTGTGGTTCAGGTTCGTTTTCAGCGTGTTGAGGATGTTCAGTTTCCTGAACAGGTTCATTGATTGGAGGTGTGGGAGATGTTGGTGATCTGATAGGTGAGGGTGAGGGTGAGAAGATTTTGTGGGGAGAGGGTGGTAGTGATGATCTTTGAGGAGAGGGTGATGGTGATTTAGAAGTGGGCATTGGCGATCTTGCTTTCTGGAAGATCTTGGTGAGAGGCAGAGAATCAGATGGTGATTCTTCCTCAGATTGCTCCACATCCCCCTCGACATTTCTCTCCTTCTGCTGCTATCATCTGCTCTTCCCTTACTTCTCTAGCAGTGGACTTAGATCGGACTGCTATCTCCTCTTCTGATTCTACTTGCATTTGATCCTTCGTTCTGCTAACTCCTTGGGCATAACTTGGAGCAGTCTTCAGAGGAGATGTGACTCTCTTCTGACGTTTCCGCTGAGCATCTGGTTTCTTGGCCAGATCCTTCCTCTTCATCCTCTTCTCTGGAATGGTCGTTCCCTGCGCTTCAGAAGATGCAATTGCCTTATCCTTTCCCTTCTTTTCTCCCTTGGGTTTGGGCACATAAGGAGTTGGATCCTCATCAGATTGTCCAGGTAGGGACTCATCTTTGCCCAATATGGCCTTGTGCTTTGCTTGATATATCTTCGCTCCATTCTCGTTCCATTCATAATTCTGTGGCAGCTTATCTGACAGAATGATTGAGATTTTGTGTATGAAGGAGCACTTGGAAGATAAGCACACTACATTGCTCTGGGTTAGTTCGAACTTCCCGGAGTCTTTCCTTAGTCGTGCCTTGACCATACCCAATAAATCTATGTCTGAAGCCTTCTTGATTATTGCAGCCATGACACTGATCTTATAGGAAGTGACAGCATCAAGACTGTAAGTTGAGCACATGATCACCTTGTGAACGATCTCAAGAAGAAGGCGATATTTTCTCTTTAGGTAGGAGGCTTTGACGTTCGTCGTGTTCTCCTTGTTTGCTGGTCTCAACAGCTCGGCTTCTAGAAATTCCTTATCTCCTACATCAGTCGTGTAGGTCTCTGGAATGATGCTTCCTCGAGTTAGGCTGAATATCCTCTGGAGATCGTCATACGACACTCGCACTTCCAGTCCGCCGACGGAAGAAATCAGGTCAGCATCAATGTCTTCATCCTTCTGTAGATTGTATAGAAACTCCAGAGCTTCATGTGCGTGGACAATGTTCTGATGTGTAGAGCAATAACGTTCCAGTCCACACGTTCGCAAGCATTCCAGAATTTCCAGTGATTCCGGATTTGAGGTGATGGTGAACACTACATACTTCTCATCAATGATGTCTTTCTTCATCGATGCAAAGTTGCAGTACTTCTTCCCTTGGCCCGGTCGTGGAACAAGATATGCCATTTTCTGTACGATATGCAAATTGATGTTTGGTTTGAGTAATATATTTCAATAAATTCAGTCAAACCAGTAATTTATCATCAATTTAGCAAGTAAGTGTTTAGATCAAATAAATTACAGAAACATAGCATCACAACTTGTTAACCTAGGTACCAGAGAGAAATTGAAATCATGCAACAAAAAATTAAACAAGAAATTACCAGAAATTGATTCGAGGATTTGAGAAATCGTGAAAAATAGAATCAATTGATTTTGAAGGTAATTTTCTGAGGATTTGAAAGTTTTGATTTTTAAGAGCTTTGAGAAGACGAATTAGTGAAAGAAGTTTTCTGAAAAAGAGTTGAATTTTATAGTATGCGAGGGAAAACCTTTTTGCACAACTTTCCAAAGTACTCAAGTATCCGTGTTTTGAAATCGGTGGCTGAGATTAGTCGGCCAAAAAGTATTTTGATCGCACGGTTGAGAAAAATAGTCTTCTCGTATTTCGGACTCAAAAATTCGCAATAAAACACATTAAAATCACATTCTCAAGTCCGCATTAAAAGTTTTGCAGAGCATGCGTCATAAAGTGAAAACAGAGTAAGAACATTTTATTTAAATAACGCATATAAGGTATTAGCAAAGGGATAAATAAGAGAATGTATCTGACTGATTGATATTGTAATCAACTAGTTACCACTGTGATCTGATCTGGTATTTGTTGACCTTACTGATGGTTGCTTTAAGCATTTCCCAACAATATCTTACTCATCTGATCAGATTCTTGTTTGAAACACTTTGTCACTTATCTGATCCACTTATCTGATATACTTCATCCTTCAATCTTCTTCTATTCATCCCACATTTACTGAAGTTAACTCCCGCCAAAATATTTACTTCGGGGAGTTAAAAAGGTCACCTCGATTCCCAAATCGGCGCGATTTGACATTCTGTAATAATGGCATAGATACACTGTGATTACTCACACCGTCAACTCATCCAACCATTGGCCGCGTGTTCCTTACGCGTTGTCGATGCAAATTTCTCTTAAGGTCTTCTGAGAAAATAAATTTGCATTTACACCCCTAATTTCCTTCTATAAATTAGTCTGGGGTGTTAGGCAAACAACACAACATAAACCATTCATCTTCTTTAGCATATACTTCATGCTTTTTCGATGAGTTCCTTATTTCCGGTGAAACTTCCGGTGAGAACCTTTAGCCCTTTTCCAATGAATTCAGCTTCTCAAATCAACCCTGTGTGTTTCTTCACACTGCTTTCGTCGTCATCTAAGATTTCACATACGATCAATGCAAAGCTTCTTTACCACCGTGGAGGCGGATCTGCTAAGGCAAATGAGAAGGCACTTCTCCTAACCGTATGCACCTTGTGCGCCTATCGAGATGACGGAATTAGCATCAACAGACTCAGTCTGAAACAAAACATGGGTTTGGTACGCGATCAGCATCAGATAATAACTGATCGTCGCGTATCAAACTCATTATTTGCATGTGACACTCATGGCCATATGGTCTTTATGACCAAACATGTGGCACTGTGTCCCATTTAACAGCTGGAGAGCCCATTGATTTTAGGTCTAGGGGCTCCTAGCTTAAAGATCCTTCAAGGCTCGCTCTCGCTCCTCATTCCGAAGCTCTAAGAGTGGCTTTCAGTATTCTAGAAGCTTCTTTGCGCCCCTTGGGTTGGAGGAAAATGAGAGCGTCAGCTCTTAAAATCTCTCTTTCTCCTTCCCTACCTTGGGTTGGCTTAGGGCTTATAGTTTATGTATTGACCTCCGGGTCTTCTTGTACTTGTAGCTTGTAATACCACTTGAAGGTAGCTTGTAGATAGCTTGTGATATCACTTGTAACTTGTAAATCTGACCTCTGGGTCTTTATCAATAAAAAAATCTGTTATTTCATTGTTGTGTTTCTTCTTCTGACTTATGCGATCTGTAGCTTTAAACTTGTATTGCTTGCTTGTTGACTGTAGCTTTAATCGACTTATAAAGTAATCTTCCAATCTGATCAGTTCCCCCTTAATCTGATATATCTTGAACTGATGCACTTGTCTAAACTTCAGATTGGCTACTTATCTGACTTTCTGATCTGCTCCTTATCTGAACTTCAGATCGGCTCCTCGTCTGGTCGTCTGATCAGTTGAGATTCCTAACTCAACTGATTCCTCTTAACCTGGTTAGTCTTTTAACCAACTAGTTCTGGAGATCATTCCACCAATCATTTCTGGTGCACTTTCTCCGAGATCCAGAAGCCCTAGCTCGTTGCATAACTCTCTGAATCTGATTTCAGCTAGTGGCTTGGTTAGAATATCTGCTTTCTGCTTGTCAGTATGGATATTTTCCATCCTGATATTCTTCTTTTCAACGTGATCTCTGATAAAATGGTGTCTGACATCCACATGCTTGCATCTTGTATGTAGAACAGGATTCTGAGTGATTGCAATAAAGCACTATTATCGCGACGAGAATATAGATACGTTCTTAACTACGATGTTGTAATCCCTCACCTTCTTGACTTAGCGAGCAATTAGGAACAACGACTTCCAATGCCGTATATTTCTCGCCTTCGGTAGTAGATGTCGCGAATCGATGTTTCGCTTCTTCCCGAAAACCAAGAGATCAGTTTATTTCCCAGAAACTGACATGTACCTGAGGTTGAATTTATGTCGATTCTGCAACCTCCATAATCAGAATCAGAATACCCACTAAGCTCTAGATTATCATCTGATGGGTAGAATAAACCGAGGTTTACTGTCCCCTTCAGATACTTGAGAATCGCTTATTTTGCTTTCTAGGTGGCTTTGCATTGGATTTGCTTGAAATCGGCACATACACCTACTTGCAAAAAGTGATATCCGGTCTGGCCGGCGATCGGGTATAGTAGAGATCCAATCGAGCCCTATATTCTTTTCGATTAACTTCGACCTTCTTCATCCGGATCCATCTTGAACCCTACCATCATGGGAATTCTCGCTTCCTTGCAATGTTGAACTCCAAACTTTGCCCGAGATTCCTTGTGTACTTTGCACGACAGATGAATATCCCTTCGTACTCTGCTTGACTTGTAAACCCGTAAAGTAATTCATCGACCCATCATGGACATCTCGAACTTCCCTTGCATCAATTTGTTGAACTTCTCACACTGAACTTCTTGTTGGGAGATCCAAAGATGATGTCGTCCACGAAATCACGAACCATCGTAATATCTTCTTCATCTTCTATTCGAATAAGTTTTTTGTCCACTATTCCTTTAGTGAATCCGTTGTCTATCAAGAATCGAGAGAGTGTATCATACCAAGCTCGAGGAGCTTGTTTTAGGTACCATAAAGAGCTTTTCTTAAATCGGTACACTTGGTCGCCTTTTTTCAAAGCCCGGAGGTTGTTAGACATAAACTTCCTCTGCTAGTACCCCGTTTAAGAATGCACTCTTTACATCCATCCGATACACAATGAACCCTCTCAGGGCGAAATATGCGAAAATAAATTAATGGCTTCTAAAGCGGCGGCGATCGGTGCAAATGTCTCATCATAATCAATTCCTTCCGATTGTGAATACCCTTTAGCAACAAGTCTTGCCTTATTCACGGTTATGACATTATTCTCATCTCTCTTGTTCTTGAATACCCACTTCGTGCCAATCACGTCTTGATGAGTTGGTCTGTCCACCAATTTCAAAACTTGATTCCTCTCAAACTGTTCCAGTTCCTCTTGCATGGCTAGAATCCAGCCTGCGTCTTGTAGAGCTTCCTCTACTGTAGAATCCAGTTTGACTCTATCAGAGGGGTCTCTAATAATCAGATTAGTTGGATGACTGGTAATCCAGGTCCTTCTTTTCTGATTTGCGTCTGTTTGGAGAACATCATCCATTTCTGATAGTAGTTCATTACTAGTGATTGGGAGTGGTACGAAATTATGATCCACTTGATAAGAACATGTCTCGGCTGATGTTGGACTCATCATGTGCTGATGTTTGTTCATAGGAACTTCAGGAGTTCCCCCTGAACCAGATGATTCAGTTGATATTGTCTCCATTTGTATCGAACTTTCTTCAGCGGCAGTTGTGTGTGTACCTTAGGGTCTGATTGACCTGTTGAATCAGCAATATCAAGTTCTGGGATATACACTGTTACGTGTTCAGATTCTTTCTCCTTGATGCTTAGCTGATCCATTTTCTGCGTATCGGATAATCAGTTGATCTGATGCATGCTTGTTCTCGAAGCATTTCTCTTTGTTCGAAGATGTCTCATCAAAGACTACATGGGGTGTTTCTTCCACAACTAGGGTTCGTTTGTTGTAAACCCTGAAGGCCTTGCTGGATGAGGAATATCCTAAGAATATACCCTCATCTGACTTGGCCTCAAAAGTCTTCAACTGACTTTTCCCATTGTTGTGTATGAAACACTTGCACCCAAAAACATGGAAGTATGAAACACGAGGTTTTCTGCCCTTCCACAGTTCATAGGGTGTTTTTGAAGTGAGTCTTAGTCGAGAACATCTCCTTACGAGTGTGGCATCTTGATGTTGATTATACGCCCGAAATGGCTTGGTGTCGCATGTTAATTTAACATAGTCGGCGACTTCCTTGAGAGTTCTGTTTCTCCTTCGCTACTCCATTTTGTTGTGGTGTTCTTGCGGTGATGTCTCATCTTTGATACCAAACTTCGATCAAAAAATCAGTAATAAAGGAATTCAGGAATTTTGTACCTTTATCTGATCTGATTTTTACTATGCTGACACCCTTTTAGTTTTGTAGCTTCTTGAGCAGCTCGGGTATCTTCGTCATTGTCTCGTTCTTCTTGTGTAAGAATACAACCCAAGTAAACTTGGAATAGTCATCCACGATCACCAGAGTATATTTAAATCCCACCGAGGCCCATCGACCGGTGTAATCGGTCCTCCGAATAGATCCATATGGAGCGATTCTTGATACTCTCTTTGGATCTTTGGTCTGGTATTCCCTTGAGCGAGGTTTTAACTTGTTTTCCCTTCTGACATGCGGCACATGTCTGATCTTTAGAGAATACCTCATTCGGAAGTCCCTCAACCAAAGGCCCCCTAGCTATCTTGTTAAGAGTCTTGATGTTCAGATGACTCATTCTTTTATGCCAGAGCCAACTGCTACTTTTGGAACTCTTAACAATTAAGCATGCATTTCTCGGAGCACTGTTCCAATCTGCTGTGTAGATCGTGCCTTTCCTTGAACCAGTTAGCAAGATTTGTTGAGTGGCTCGATTTCTTATCGTACACATGTCGCTCGAGAACTCAACGCTGAATCCGTTATCGCAGAATTGTGATAATGAAAGTAGATTGTGCTTTAATCCTTTGACATACGAGACTCCAGTTACTTGTACATCATCATTCTCTAAGGTTCTGAATCCTTTGGTGAAACCAAAGTTATCGTCACCGAAGAGTACACGTGGGCCTTCTTGTTCTTTGTAAGAGCTAAGGAGATGTTTGCTTCCAGACATATGCCTTGAGCATCCACTATCGATGTACCAGATAGTTGCTTGTACACCTCCTTTGTTGGCCAAACCCACGGGGACCTGCAATCGAATCAGGCTTTAGGTACCCCTTTGGAATTGGGTCCTGGGTGGTTAGTGGTGAATTTAGGGATCCACACAAACAGAGCACTTCTATGGTAATCAGATAGATTAGAAGGTCCGATTTATCTCTCATACATATCAACATAATCATACGTCTCTTTATATGCTTTCTGATTAGTATGATTACTTGTGTGAGCCTTGGGTGACTCAGGAGACTTGGGATTTTTCTTTACGGATTGTCTTCTTTTAACCCAGTGTGGCTCTGGTGCAGTAGCCCTAGGTCTCTGGTTATAAGGGTAGGTACGACTGCTACCATCAAAAGATTCATATCTTCTTGGCATAGATGATCTTTGCAGTTTACCTATAGCTTGCTTATTAGGCAGTTGACCTTGATTGGGTCTCAGATTAGATTTCCTTCTTACAGGTTGTCTCTTCTGATACCTAATATGCTGATCAGGTTGAGGTTTCTTCAGAAGAACTGGATTCTTCTGTTGAGTCCTCGGCTGATGCTTAATCAGTTGGGATCCATTTTTGTTCCCTTTCTGATTAGGCACATGCCTTACTTGTTCAGCAGGTCTTTTTCCCTTATCAGATACATGTTTAGCTTTTTGTGTATCCTTGTCAGAGACTCGTTTGATTACACCCTTCTGAAGTGAACCAAACGGGGCATTTGAGGATGTAGAAGGGTTCTCATACCCAATTCCCTTCTTGTTAATCGGCGTTCGAAAATAGGTGTTCATATCTTGAATGGTTTTAGATGACTTCGTGAAAACCTCTATTTTCTTGCGCAAATTATCCTCAGTAGATTTTAGACTCTCATGTAGTCGGAATAGCTCATCAAATTTAGCTTGTAGAATTTTGAAATCATCAGCTTGTTGTTTGTTAATTGCTAGCTGATCTTTAATCTGCTTCTCCTGATCAGAGGATTTAACTTTCAGAACGTCAAGTTCCTCAGTTACCTTTTGAACAGTTTCAGCTGATTTCAGTTCAGCTGTTTTACTGTCAGCGTTCTCTTTAACAAGCTGATTATTTCTGATCCTTAGCTTGTCATTTTCAGCTTCCACTATTGTATAAGTGTCTACTGCCTCAGAGAGATCATCAAGCAATTGCTCAGAGTAGAGCTGCAAGTCAATCTCTCCAGCAGGTGTGCTAATAATAGCTGGTGTGGAAATTGAAAAAGCAGAAGGTTTGGAGGTTACCTCAGATTGGTCTTCCTCCTTGGCCATCAGGCAGATTTCATCGTCATCTGAAGAGAATATCAGATCTTCATATTCGTGGAAGTCAACAGCACTGCTTATCAGACAGAAGTCTTCTACAGATGAGTAGCCAGAATCCTCAGAAGGCAGATAGGAATCATCAATTCCAGATGTGTCAGCAATCATGGCTTTTCTATCTCTGAGGTGTAGCTCTCTTTTGTTCCGCTTCTCTTCTCTTTCTCTGGGAGTCAGGTCAGGGCAGTCGGTGCTGTAGTGACCTGGTTTCTCGCAGTTGAAGCATGATCCTCGATCTACGGAACTTCCTCTGCCAGGTGAGTCACTCCGACTGTAAGATCTGTCAGGTGACTTTCCTTTCTGATTGTAATCTGAACTCCTTCTGTCAGATTTGTTATCTCTTCTCTCATCTGACCGATCATCTCTTTTCTTTTCATCTCTGTGATCTCTTTGATCATCAGATCTGGTTCGTTCAAGTGATCTGTCAGTTGGTCTCCTGTTTCTTATATTGTCTTGATAGTCTTTGTAGAATCTGCGATACTTACCAAGTCTTTCAAGTTTCCTGGTAAGCAGAGCGATCTGTTCTGCTTGACTCATTATGTTTCCAACAGGTTCTGTGGCCTTTGATCTGCTGCTGGTTGCTTTGAAAGCAACTGATTTAGATGTTGAGGATTCAGCAGGCGTCTCGTCTTCATCTGCTTGTCCTCTTTCGATTAAATCAAACTCATGAGCTTTAAGGCTTAGGAACAAGCTACTCGGCTTCATTTTAGAAATGTCTTGGCAATCCTTGATTACCGTGACTTTCATGTCCCATTTCTTGGTGAGAGATCTTAGGATCTTGTAGTTGATGTCTTTGTCTGACATCTCTCTTCCAAGTTCTCGTAGCTTATTTACTGACATGGTGATCCTCCCATCAATCTCATTGTTGGTCTCGTTGGGCAGCATCTTGAGTTTTTTGAACTTCACCAGTTCAGCTTGTAGTCAGTTGTCTTTGATCTGATCATTTCCTTCGCATATCTCAGCAAGAGTATCCCACATTTGTTTCGTTGTTTTGAGATACTTTATTTTCTCTTTGGTGACTTTATCCATCGTCTTCATGATTATATGCCTGGCGATTGTATCTAGAGTATACAGCTTTCTTTCTTCTACATCCATCAGGGCTGGGCTTTTTCAAACAAGACTTTCAGGTGCATGATCTGGATCTCCTCCCACCGCTGGGTTATCGTGATATATGATGATGGGTCCTCATTCAATGACTTCCATCATTCTGCCGCTTATCGATCCCAGATGGTTGCACATATATATAGTCCAATCTGCATACTCATCAATTGAAAACTTAGGCAAATCATGATACATACCAGAGATATTATCCATGCTGAGTGATTTTTTGAAAACGAATGAGTTTTGAAAACGGTTTTCCAAGATCTGTTCAAATGACCACAAAGATTCTTCCTCAAGAATCGATGATACTCAAAGCCAGTGCTCTGATACCACTTGTAGGTCCCGAACGGGTTTTGTGAGGGCAGAAGTCTAGAGGGGAGGGGTGAATAGACTTCTGAAAACTTTTTCGTGCGGATCAGGTGTGATTGCAGATTGCCTGATCAGAGTGCTAGTGTGTCAGTTTAGACTGATGTTCAATCTTACTGAGTGCTTGAGGGCAGATCAGTATGGTCTCGTGTCCTCTCTTTTTTGCATTTTGAAGAGCGATCCCATTTTATAGACCTCGAAATCAAAGAGCCGCTGGAGAGCAATTTGAATTTCGGGCTATGTTAGGTAGGTTGTAGGATATGATTGTGACGTGCTCCGAATATCGGCGTGGCCGTAGGCATGATTAGCGTCGTTTATGTCGTGGCGTTGAATCCGTAATGTCGGCTCTTTTTTGTGGGCGTGTCGCTTTTCTCCTTGGCCTTCTTGCGGTGGCACTTCACTAATTTATGCGTTATATCGATTGATATTCCTTTTGTTAGAAGATTAAAATTATGCGGTGTATCTTTTTGATTGGCGCCGGTGTGGTGACTTGATCAAGTAATTGATTAGTCTACCTTGTTGAGTCTTCTAATGCGATTTGTCTTAGCTCAATATCACGAGACTCTGTGATTGTAGGTCTTGAGTCTTCGGTAGTCTTGATCTTGGTGACTCTGAGCCTCAGTGTCTTGATCGTCTTGAGTCTTGAGGTTTATTCTTGAGTCTTGAGTTTATCTCGAGTCTTTAGGTTCATCCGAGTCTTGAGTTCATCCCCGTCTTCTACTTCAATGTTGAGGTTCATCCGTCTTGAGTTCATCCCGAGTCTTGATGTCTTCTGTCTTCACCTGATCTTTTGACTTCTTGTCTTTTGATTCGTCTTAGTCTTCTGATCATCTAACCTTATCTGGGTCATCTGATACTTCGACCTGACCTATACATATTGAGTTCCCCCTCAATATGTGACCTATCTTTACATCATTATCTATACATTTCAAATTTGGTCATCTTAATCGATTCTAAGTCATCGATCGGCTAATGTGTCCGACCGGGTCCTATTACAACCTGTTTTGGAACTTCCGTCAAAACTAAAATACAGATTTCCCAACAATATTGATGATGCAATGGAGATTGGTGTGCGATCTGCATCATACTCTTAGAGAGTGTAGTAAGATCTCACTTACTACGAGATACTAGGTATCTCATGATGGATGCACAAATACCTTAGAGGGTATTGGTATACTCATCCGAGAAACCGTTTGATGTAGTTTGATTATATGTGTCTACGGGTGTCTCGGTTAGTGGGAGCAATATGATACTCCTTTTACTTGAGGTCAATATGCACGACATGTTTGGAGTGATGAACTTTGACCATGAACGATGCTTTCACCCTTCCATGGGTAGCTATGGCTTGGAATGGCTTCATCACGAAGTGCATGTGCGTGGTAGTTGAGCCAAGAAAATGATTCATTCCTCAAAGTGGATTTAGAGAGAATACTCATCTTCTCATCATAATTGGATCAAAGTCATTGACCAATGCACGTCAACTTGGACTTTGTGGCCAAGTGTGACAAGAGTGATCAATTAGTGATTAGAGATAAATTGATTTAGTTATTTGAATAGACATTTTATCATGTTTAAGACTAATCGAGTATTTGTGAATGAAAAGAGGAAATCGTAATAGCCCATGTTTCAGCTACAGGTAGTTGCACGTTTCTCGCAACATACCTCATATATTGAGAATGTCTGATTTATTGTCTAGAGTTCAATTAAGACTTTTAGTTTGACTAGTCGCTCAATATATTAGGGTCTATGGGTCACACAACAAGTAGTTCCCTTTTACGGATTATAGTTGGTTGATTAAATGTTAAATTGGATTTAATATTTAATTTATGGAGAATTAATTAATAATGGATTAATTTGGAATTAATTATTATTAATGGTTAATTAAATTAGATTTAATTAAATAGGAATTCACAATAATAATATATGGAATATTATTGTAGGATTTAATATATATGGAAAGAAATCGTAGAAATTTTACATATATGGGAATTAAATCCGTAGAGATTTTATATGTAGGAAATAAATCTAAGAGATTTATTTAAATAAAGATTGGGGATTTTATTTCCTAATTAGGTCAGCTTAAGATTTAAGTTGGGCCTCTCCTATATATATGAGGTCTTGGGAATCCATAATACGGTTGTTCATATTCTCTCCATAAAATCTAGAGTTAGAATTTTCCTAGCAAATTCATCTCGCGATTCAATGCTGGCAAATCTGTGCAAGTCTGTGAACGGGGATTACGTGGATACAATAGTTGAGAAATCTGCTCTCTAATTACTGTAAGATTTCTTATTATGTTTATTCGTAATCGTTTATGCAATTATATGTTCGTTGTTGGTGAACTGTTTAATTCCGCTGCGCATGTATTACGTGTTTACGTGCCTCTATATTCCAACAAAAATACCATTAGACAATTACTCTCAACTACGGTTATCTCAATAGACTACATAAGGTCTAAGGATAACATAGTGGAGCCGTTAACCAAAGGGTTAAATCGAGAGTTAGTTTTATCGTCATCTAGAGGAATGAGACTAAAAGCCTTAGAGGAAATGAGTTGAGACGAAGGAAAACCTTACCTATATGTCTTGAGATCCTAAGAACTAGGTTCAAAAAGACAACCTAATTGTCTAACTCACAAATCACTGTCTTGTGGGGGATAAATTATTAAACTAAATCCCTAGAAAGCCCATTGCCTAATAGATGCTACAGTGATGTGTGTTGTGAGGATTAGCATAAGCTATTAATGATTTGAGAAGAGTTCGTAAAATACTCTTAAAATAATCACCTATGTAAGAGAGAAGTGGGGCCGCTTCGAAGGGAATATTGTAAGGCATATTCCTAAAAGTTCTTGCAGAACCAGGCGGATTTTCATGGCTGAAATGAACATAACCATGAGAAATGAGAAACGTTAGGAAGAACTTAAATGGAGTATACCATCGTTTAGGTAAAATATTGGAAAGTTCAAAGACATCGCGTCTACTATCTGACTAGTAAAATAAGTATACTTCCACAAGGGAAGGTTCAAAGGTTGATACCTACCTATCCTATGCAAGTTTCTAACGATAATTTATATCACCAAACAACCTTTTGGTATTTGTGTTAATTTTCATTCATGTGGGGGATTATTGGAAAATGATCCTATTTTGGGGTAAATGAGAAATTATATTCTCAACAAATATTGTAACCAACAAATGGAAAAGTGTGAAAAGGAAAAGCAAAGAGCTTCTATCCCACATGGGAAAATGTAAAATGAAGAAGTGAGTATTTAAAGAGCTACTCACTTGTTGCTTGTACATTATTGTGGGTTCATTCTCCTCCACCTTTTACACGAGTGTGCTAGGGGGAGGGGTGCAAATCTTGATCGGATTTGTCCTTTGAAATCCAAACTTATGTGCGAGCGTGCCCTGCGTACACGAATATCGCATCGGTTTGGTGGCGGACGTGCAAATGATTTTTTTTCTCGTTTTTGTGCACGTTTTATTTTAAAAGTTTGAACTAAAACGTGTAACATTTTCCAACCGTGCAACGATTTTTGTGCACGCTTTTTAAAGATTGAAATAAAAACATAGCTACAGAAGATAAAAACCTGAGAAACATTGCAGGTGGTTACATTCGAAATGCAAACCTGAATTTATGCTATATTCGGTTTCTGTTTCAGGCCATTAATGGCCAGGCTCCTGAGTCCCTTTATGTGGTGGCTATAAGTAGCATCTCTGTGGTGTTGGAAGAGACACTTGAAAATGAAACAATTCACACACTTTGAAGAAATACCCAGATACTATTTTCAACACTTGCTTCATTTGCTCTCTGATTTTGTTCTTATTACGGTGATTGATCGAGCATTTCTCAGTTTGACTCAAGCAAGATATAGTGCCAATATAGTTGCTTCCAAATGGGTTTTATCCTGGGAGACAAGTGTCCAGCGGTTCACTAGCACCGAGAGTGAAGGGTATACTTGTTTTAAGGAAATCTTGTTCGCACGAGACTCGATTATTCGTTTATTTCATTGTTCATTTATTTATTAGTCATTTCCAGTGCACCCCTACCAATATTTTCTAGAGTGAGTGAGGACAAAATATACACGTAAAGACTCGTGTTGGTGTATGATGCTCTTAATATATAATTAACTTCAATACTACTCAATATTATTATTCTTATTTGAACAAAAAGTTATCTTCTAGCTCATTTAATTAAAAAAATTTACACCAATAAAAATAAATTAATAGTAAAATTATCATATAATCATATTAAAATTTAAATTATAAATATTAAATAGACTAATGAAATAGCTCGAATCCTTATTGGGTGTCGTAATTGCTCGTATTTATGTGATTTTCATGCTCAATTTGATAGGAATCCATATTTTTATTGCACTAATTTCACTCAATTTGACCTAAATGTGGAGAAAGGTTGTGTTTTGTTTTTTGTGTAGGAAATGAGTGAAAACGAGCTAGAATGATTAAATAAACGGCTCTGATCTAGAAGGATGTAGGAGAAGATAGTTGAACCATTTGAAAGAGCTTGAAATGAGGGTCGCAACACAAAAAGAACAAGTCAATCGGAGTTCGGGAACTCGAGTTATGGGCGAAAGAAAAATATCGCGCTGTTGGTGCTACTCGACTCGAGTGTGACTACTCGAGTCGAGCTGGCAGCTCGAGTCGATCCAATGTGCTCTGCATTTTGAGCATTTTGAGTACAGTAGGTTGGGGAAAAATTATGGCCAGCTCGACCCGAGCAACCTGGCTCGAGTCGAGCTGGCCCAAAAACAGAGATGCTGCCAAAAAGCCCTAAGGAGACGTGCCAACTGATTCCAAAGCATATATAAAGGCCCAACTTCATTTTTTTCATCAGATAGCATCTGGGAGATAGATAGGGGATAGAGCAAGTGATTTTGAGAGCTGCAACTAATACTTTTACATGTTTTTCAATGTTTTTTCAATTTTGCTTCCATAGATAACTTAGATAGTCATAGCACAGCATAGATAGAGTGTTTATTTTAGTTTTGAGCAAGAAACCAAGGAGTATTGATGGAATTTGTATGGATTGGTGCTTGAACTTCAATAGTAAGGTGTCTCTTTCTTTCTTTTGGTTTATTGTTGCTTATTTTGATATGGGTTCTTTGATTTCTTGTTGTTTAACCATGAGTTTTGCCTTGTGCACCATGGGCTAAGGTTATTAGTGTTTGGGTGTTTGGAATTATAGTGATGATTGTTTAATTGCTTTGATTATGGTTGTTTATCTCTATTTATGGTGATCCTTTAAATTCGGGGAATTTACTTGTTCTATTTTGGTGGTTTTGCTATTAGCTTGTGTGTTTTTGCTTGTTTATTTCAAAGAGAGTTGGGTAGATGGGTTTAGACATATGGGTATTGGTTTAATTCACCCGAATTGGAGTCAATTAGGTTCTATCGCAACGAGAGTTGGGTAGGTACTTGAGAACCCCCCTAATCTACATTGTCTTCTTGAGTTAAAACCTTGAGTGGGTAGTGAAGAGCACATAGGAGCATCAACCTTAGTCTACAAGTGGGAACACACGGTGACAGAGTAGTTAGCTAATTAGAGGACCATGTCCGTGCAATTACCCAGGATAGCAAAGGGAGATTCACCTCTCGATCCAAGGAATTAAAATGATACCTTACCCTAAGCTTACCAAGTACGGGAATAGTATATGTGTAGTGATCGCCCTTATGGAATACCCGGAAATAGAGGCAAAACGCCATAATTGAACTTTTGACAATCGTCTCAAAAGGAAAAACACCCGAGCACATCTTTTCTCGCTAGTAAACAAAATTGTTTGCTATTTAATTGCTTTCTTTTAGCTTGCTCGTTTATAGTTTGATCTTTGGTTCACTTGTTGAATATTGATTTCTTTAATTTTACCAAACATATGACACTATAATCATGCGACAACACATAACAATTGGGCTATGTTCTACACCTAGTCCTGTGGATTGTTTTTAAAACCGGGCACTTCAACGACCCTCTTGTGTTGCAAAACACGTGTCAAGTTTTTGGTGCCTTTCCGGGGACTAGGTTGTGTTGAGTATAACTAGTTGTTCGTTGAATGTGATTACTAGTGTCTTTTCCTTTTTAGTAACTAACAATGTTAATAGTTGGCTTGGAGATTTGTGGTGTTTGTTGATTCTCTAGGTGTGTATGAACTCAAGAGCAAGTGGGATTGAACCAATTTCCATTGATCTTGAGACTGAAGCCACGGCTAGGGGAAGAAACCGAGACCGGAATCGAAGATTAGCCCAACAAAGAGCAATGGGCGAAAATCAAAACAATCGGATGAATTTGGAAGGGGTGAAAATAGGGAACGTCCTATGTGGGAATATTTCAATCCACAAGTGCAAAGGCACTATGATGGCATAGCTCGTCCACCTATAGCGGCTAACAATTTCGAAATCAAGCCGGGGCTCATTCAAATGCTCAAAAAACAACAATTCGGGGGAGGTAAGAATGAAGACCCTAATAGGCACATCTCCCAATTTTTAGATTATGCGGATATGTTCAAGATTGGGGGTGTAACGGACGATGCATGGAGGGCCCGACTTTTCACATTTACCTTGAGGGATAAGGCGAAGGATTGGATCGAGTCCCTATCTCCCGATAGTCTTGGATCATGGGATGTCTTAGATAAAAAATTCTTGTTGAAGTTTTTCCCACCATCAATGACCCTTCATTGTAAGAAGGAAATTGCCCAATTTCGTCAAAGGGATGGGGAAAACTTGTATGAGGCTTGGGAAAGGTACAATGCTATGCTTCGAAGATGTCATCAACACAACTTTGTCAAGGATCAAATTGTGAGCTATTTCTACTATGGGTTAAATGATGAGGCATGAATGTTTATAGACTCTTCAGCGGATGGCTCGGTGTTTGATAGAACCGGGACGGAAGGGATTGATTTGATCGAGAGAATTGCTAACAACACTTTCAATTGGGCTGCCGAAAGATTTATGGCTCATCGAGTTGCTCAAGTGGATAGTGATCCAAACAATGCAATGGCGGAGGCAATGAAGCTCTTCATTAACAAAGTGGATTCATTAGTGGAGAGTCAAAAGAGGGAAATGATGGGAGGAAACATGGAAATGCCACAAAGTTTTGATCATGTGGAGGAGGCCAATTACATGGGTAGGGGCCATTATCAACAAGGAAGTTACCAAGGAAACCAAAATTTCCAAGGAAATCATTACCAAACCCCTAACCAAAATTTCCAAAGTCAAGCCCCTAACCAAAACTATCAAAACCGTTACCAAAATAACTCTTCCCAAAACTTTCCCAACCAAAACAATCCACATTCACAATTCCCAAGCCAAAACCAACCTTCTAACCAAAACAATCCATCACCAAACTTCCAAAACCAAGGCAACAACCAATACCAAAAGAACCAAGCCTTCCCATACAACGATTCCTACCATCCAAACCTCCGAAAACATGAAAACTTCTCATACTTGAACCCGAAGGCCGCCCTTACTCTACCACCGGGATTTGATCCCGGAGCCCGTGCACCCAACAATGAAGGGAGGTCAACTTTAGAGGATAGTTTGGCCACATTCATCTCTCTATCGAATCAACAAACACTCAAGTCCAATCAAAGATTTGATAAGATAGAGGATGATTTGAAGAATCTTAGTAGTGTCCATCATGCCATAAATTCTCTCTCAAACCAATTGAAGAACTTGGAATTACAAATGGGGGAAGTGGCATCCTCAAGCCAAGGGAAAGATAAAGGAAAGTTTCCCTCCACGACGGAGGTGAATCATAGAGAACATTGCAAGGCAATTGAATTGAGGAGTGGTACAAGATATGATTGGCCGAGCATGCCTTTGGAAGATGATGAGGTAGAAAAGGAGGGAGAAAAGAAAGATAAGGAGGAGGAGATTGTTGTTGAGGATACTTGTGTTGAGGTGGAAGGTGTTGAGGAGAAGAGAGTTCCTAAATGAAAGAAGGCTAAGGAGTTAAAGGAAAAAAACGAGAAGGTTGAGTGTGATGGATGGGGAATTCCTAAAACCCCCATTCCACCACCTTTTCCTCAACGTTTCATGAAGAAGAAGCTCAACGTTTCATGAAGAAGAAGCTAGATGATAAGTTTGCAAAATTCTTAGAAATCTTCAAGAAAGTGACCTTGAACGTGCCTTTATTGGATGGAATCGAGGAGATGCCGTCTTATTCGAAATTTCTCAAAGAGTTGGTCACTAAGAGAAAGAAGGCGGACGTGTGTGAAATGATAAGCCTAACAAGTGAGTGTAGTGTCTTACTCCAAAGAAACCTCCCTAAAAAAGTCAAAGATCCGGGGAGCATAATTTTGTTATGTGAATTGAGCAATAAAGAGAAGAGAAACTCTATGTGACGTTGGTGCGAGCATCATTCTCATACCCTTATCGATTTACAACCGTTTGAAAATGGGGGATGTTGGTCCCGTTTTAAAAACCCATTAGTGCGTTAAATACCAATTGTAATGCATATAAAACAGGGGTGAGGGCAGAGTGATTCCAATTTCTTTTTATTTTAAGAACGATGTGTGTTTTGCTTATAATCAAATTCATATGGCAAGTAAGAACATAAAGCAGTAAAGAACACACGATTTTATAGTGGTTCGGAGTCCAACTCCTACATCCACTCTTCCCTATCACAAGGGGCACCAACCTAACCAACTGGACTTAGTTTAACGTGTTAGTCCAACACCCACCAGATGTTTATCGAGTTCACACTCAAACGAGACTTATCACCCTCAAGTGATCGCTTACCCTCCCTTTCGGGATTGCTTAGATGTTTACTGAGTTCACACTCACCTACAAACTTAACCTATCAAACTGATTTGGGTAAGGTTAGTTTGGTTTCCAACTAGGTTGAGATTTTCCCTTACATTTGTTTAGTCTCAATGCTAAGGATGGGAAAATCTCTCTAAGCTTAGGATATTACATTTGTGCTTAGATCTAGGATAGAACACTCTTGAATATTTGCGTGTATTTCTTGCTCAGTGTTCTATGGTGGAGATGCTAGATGATTTGGCTCTGTAGCTTGATGGATCACGCATTTCTCATACTGAATAATGGAGGAAGAACTTGTATTTATAGTGTGGATTTGAATGTTACCGTTGGATGGAGTCACATTCAAATCCATACTATTCTCACTTTAGACCTTTTTCGGGCTTGTTGTCTTCCTCTCATTGGTCCACGTCGACCGAATCTAACCGGCTATAATCTTCAGGTTTCTTCTGAGTCTTCAGTTTCTCTGAGTCTTCAGGATCTTCTGAGTCTCCAGGATTCTTGATTCAGCAGACTTCTCTTTAGTGGACCTTATGCGATTAGGTATCTTGACACTCGGGCTAACTAAGTTAAACCTTCTTCGACCGGACATCGACCCTCGGTCACTTTTTACTCATGACCCTCGGTCACTAGCTTTTCAGCTAGCCCGATCATCGATGGCGTTACGATTCTCGATGAACATGACTTGGATGACTTCTCTTACGATGACTTCTCTTCTGATTTCTTCTCGCTTTGATCTGGTATCGCGATTTACGGTTTTCAGATATCTGATTTCTTCTCGCCTAATCTGATCAGCTCACATGATCAGATCAGTATAGCATCAGGTCAACATATCAGTTTATCTGCATCAGATTAGTACATCAGGTTAGCATATTAGGTTAGTTGCATCAGGTTAGCTTATCTGATCTCGATCACGTCTGATCTCGATCAGTCTCATCTGCTCATCTTCTGATCTGCAACCTCCTCTTCTGATCTGCAACCTCCTCTTCTGATCTGGTCATCTGGTCATCTGATCTTCTGATCAGCTGGCTTAGCTTTTCTTTTCTTCTAATTTTGCTCAGCTCATCAGTTAACTCTGAAACTCATCTTACTCATCTGATCTCGATCAGTCTCGTCTGCAGCCTCGTCTGATCTCGATCATCTTCTTCTGATTTCGTGAGTTCCCCCTCAACTTGTTCTCTCGTTCTCCCTCAACTTGTTATCTATAGATTAGCTTCAAAAACACAAGTTGATAATGTTTTGGCATAATTTATCAAAACTAAAATATCCCAACAATTTCCCCTTTTTGATAATGATGTCAAAACATTAAAATATATGCATTTTTACAGAAACGGGTTTTTTTTTAATTAGATCAGTTCAGATGGTCACATTGAAAACAGTGAAATTTTGAACTCCCGCTCTGATACCAATTGTTGGTATCAGTACAGAAACGGGTTTTTCAAAAAGATCAGTTCAGATTGTCACATTGAAAACAGTGAACTTTTGAACTCCCGCTCTGATACCAATTGTTGGTATCAGTTGTTTAAAAACCCATTAGTGTGTTAAATACCAATTGTAATGCATATAAAACAAGGGTGAGGGAAGAGTGATTCCAATTTATTTTTCTTTTAATAACGATGTGTGTTTGCTTATATTCAAATGCATATGGCAAATAAGAACATAAAGCAGTAAAGAACACACGATTTTATAGTGGTTCAGAGTCCAACTCCTACATCCACTCTTCCCTATCACAAGGGGCACCAACCTAATCAACTGGACTTAGTTTAACGTGTTAGTCCAACACCCAACAGATGTTTACCGAGTTCACACTCAAACAGGACTTATCACCCTCACGGGATCGCCTACCCTCCCTTCTGGGATTGCTTAGATGTTTATCGAGTTCACACTCACCTACAAACTTAACCTATCAAACTGATTTGGGTAAGGTTTGTTTGGTTTCCAACTAGGTTGAGATTTTCCCTTACATTTGTTTAGCCTAAATGCTAAGGATGGGAAAATCTCTCTAAGCTTAGGATATTACATTTGTGCTTAGATCTAGGATAGAACACTCTTGAATATATGCGTGTATTTCTTGCTCAGTGTTCTATGGTGGAGATGCTAGATGATTTGGCTCTGTAGCTTGATGGATCAAGCATTTCTCACACTGGATAATGAAGGAAGAACTTGTATTTATAGTGTGGATTTGAATGTTACCGTTGGATGGAGTCACATTCAAATTCATACTATTCTGTAGCTTTTTCCTCTCATTGGTCCACGTCAGCTGAATCTAACAGCTATAATCTTTAGGTTTCTTCTGAGTCTTCAGGTCTCTCTGAGTCTTCAGGATTCTTCTGAGTTTCAGGATTCTTGATTCTGCAGACTTCTCTTCAGCGGACCTTGTCTGATCAGGTATACTGACACTCAGGCTAACTAAGTTCGACTTCTTCGACTTGGACATCGACCCTCGGTCACTTTTACTCATCGACCCTCGGTCACTTTAGACTCGAGCTAACCCGATCATCGATGGCGTTATGATTCTCGATGAACATGACTTGGATGACTTCTCTTGATGACTTCTCTTGATTTCTTCTCGCTTTGATCGGTATCACGAGTTTTTGTTTTTAGATATCGATTTCTTCTCGCCCTAATCGGATCGGCTCACGTGATCGGTCGATTATAACATCAGTCAACATATCGGTTTATCTGCGCCAGTTAGTACATCGAGGTTAGCATATTAGGTTAGTTGCATCGGGTTAGCTTATCGATCTCGATCACGTCGATCTCGTCGGTCTCATCTCTTCATCTTCGATCTATGACCTCCTCTTCTGATCTGCAACCTCCTCTTCTGATCTGGTCATCTGGTCATCTGATCTTCTGATCAGCTGGCTTAGCTTTTCTTTTCTTCTAATTTTGCTCAGCTCATCAGTTAACTCTGAAACTCATCTTACTCATCGATCTTGACCGGTCTACTGCTGACCTCGTCTCGATCTCGATCATCTTCTTCGATTTCGTGAGTTCCCCCTCAACTTGTTCTCTCGTTCTCCCTCAACTTGTTATCTATAGATTAGCTTCAAAAACACAAGTTGATAATGTTTTGGCATAATTTATCAAAACTAAAATATCCCAACAATTTCCCCTTTTTGATAATGATGTCAAAACATTAAAATATATGCATTTTTACAGAAACGGGTTTTTTTTTAATTAGATCAGTTCAGATGGTCACATTGAAAACAGTGAAATTTTGAACTCCCGCTCTGATACCAATTGTTGGTATCGATACAAACGGGTTTTTCAAAAAGATCAGTTCAGATTGTCACATTGAAAACAGTGAACTTTTGAACTCCCGCTCTGATACCAATTGTTGGTATCAGTTGTTTAAAAACCCATTAGTGTGTTAAATACCAATTGTAATGCATATAAAACAAGGGTGAGGGAAGAGTGATTCCAATTTATTTTTCTTTTAATAACGATGTGTGTTTGCTTATATTCAAATGCATATGGCAAATAAGAACATAAAGCAGTAAAGAACACACGATTTTATAGTGGTTCAGAGTCCAACTCCTACATCCACTCTTCCCTATCACAAGGGGCACCAACCTAATCAACTGGACTTAGTTTAACGTGTTAGTCCAACACCCAACAGATGTTTACCGAGTTCACACTCAAACAGGACTTATCACCCTCACGGGATCGCCTACCCTCCCTTCTGGGATTGCTTAGATGTTTATCGAGTTCACACTCACCTACAAACTTAACCTATCAAACTGATTTGGGTAAGGTTTGTTTGGTTTCCAACTAGGTTGAGATTTTCCCTTACATTTGTTTAGCCTAAATGCTAAGGATGGGAAAATCTCTCTAAGCTTAGGATATTACATTTGTGCTTAGATCTAGGATAGAACACTCTTGAATATATGCGTGTATTTCTTGCTCAGTGTTCTATGGTGGAGATGCTAGATGATTTGGCTCTCAGAGCTTGATGGATCAAGCATTTCTCACACTGAATAATGAAGGAAGAACTTGTATTTATAGTGTGGATTTGAATGTTACCGTTGGATGGAGTCACATTCAAATTCATACTATTCTGTAGCTTTTGCAGCCTTTTCAGGCTTGTTGTCTTCCTCTCATTGGTCCACGTCAGCTGAATCTAACAGCTATAATCTTTAGGTTTCTTCTGAGTCTTCAGGTCTCTCTGAGTCTTCAGGATTCTTCTGAGTTTCAGGATTCTTGATTCAGCAGACTTCTCTTCAGCGGACCTTGTCTGATCAGGTATACTGACACTCAGGCTAACTAAGTTCAGCTTCTTCTGACTTCAGACATCCTGACCCTCAGGTCACTTTTACTCACATGACCCTCGGTCACTGCTTTTCGAGCTAACCGATCATCGATGGCGTTAAGATTCTCGATGAACATGACTTGGATGACTTCTCTTCGATGACTTCTCTTATTTCTTCTTCTCTTTGATCTGGTATCTGATTTACGGTTTTTTAGATATCGATTTCTTCTTGCTTGATCTGATCAGCTCACATGATCAGATCAGTATAGCATCAGGTTAGCATATCAGTTTATCTGCATCAGATTAGTACATCAGGTTAGCACATTAGGTTAGTTGCATCAGGTTAGCTTATCTGATCTCGATCAGTCTCATCTGCTCATCTTCTGATCTGCAACCTCCTCTTCTGATCTGGTCATCTGGTCATCTGATCTTCTGATCAGCTGGCTTAGCTTTTCTTTTCTTCTAATTTTGCTCAGCTCATCAGTTAACTCCGGAACTCATCTTACTCATCTGATCTCGATCAGTCTTGTCTGCAGCCTCGTCTGATCTCGATCATCTTCTGATTTCGTGAGTTCCCCCTCAACTTGTTATCTGTAGATTAGCTTCAAAAACACAAGTTGATAATGTTTTGGCATAATTTATCAAAACTAAAATATCCCAACAGGGGAGCTCAAACCAACGTCCATGACGTTACAATTGGCGGATCGTTCTATCACTTATTCAAAGGAAATTGTGGAGGACGTGCTTGTGAAGATTGACAAGTTTGTATTTCTGGCGGACTTTGTGGTGCTAGAGATGGAAGAGGACGTTGAAATTCCTTTAATCTTGGGTAGACCGTTTCTAGCTACCAGCGAGGGCGGTGGTAGACATGTATACGGGCAAGGTTACCTTGAAGCTCGATGATGAGGAGCTCATTTTCGACTCTTACAAAGCCATGAGGCATACATTCGAAGCGGAGGAGTGCAAATCCATCGACGTTGTTGAACATTGTGTCCAAGATAAAATTGAGAAATCTCATGATCCTTACTTTCCTCATGCTTATATCAATCCTTCATTTGATTGTTACACTAATCCCAAGCGATGAGAAAGATAAAGATGATAATCTTATTAGCGAAAAAGATGAAGAGGAGTATCCATTGATGGATGTAAGCAACAAGGAAAATCAAGAAGCATCCAAAAAGATTTTGGAGAGTGAAATGAGCATTTTTAATCCGTTAGACTCTTCAATTTTCACTTTATTGGATACAGATGCTTCTATTGATTTTGTCTTGCCTCTTGATACTTACAATCAAAAGAAAGAAATTGAGAAAAGTTTGGGCATTCTTGAGATAAGAGAGAAAGAAAAGCAAGAGATGATGGTGAGAGAAAATGGATACAATTTGGAGAATTCCATCATCCATAAGTTATGCAAGAGAGATGGAGGTTGTTGGTTGATCTTTCATGATACCCTCCTTGATTTTGAAGCCAAAAGATTGAAATACAAAGGCAAGAAGGATTGATATCCATGGCCTTACCGATGATTTGAACGACTCAAGTTCCGTCCGACATAGGACGTTAAACCTAGCGCTAAATGGGAGGCAACCCATTTTTACGATCTTTTAAGTGTTTTGTGTTGTTCGTGTAATCTTGTTTTTGTAGTGTCATTTTTTGTAGGTTGTTGGGGTCGTGTGTTCGAGGCTTGGTGGATTATCGAGCTTTAAAAGAAGATGTGTACTCGAAGGGCACTTTAGGTACAAGCACTTTCCCCAAACTTAGATTTGCTTTGCAAAGTCTAAGTTTGGTGGTACATTTTCTTATGCTTTTTTTATGCACCGACACACCCCCATTTTGATTTTGGCGATGTTCACCTTGTGGCATGTTTTTGAGCTTAATGGTGAAAATACTTGTATATGAATTTTGCCGTGTTGGGCTCTTGTTTGTCGATATACTTGCTAGTTGAAGATGGATGTAGATGAGCTTAATTGTTAAGATGTGGTTCGTATAGAGCTTAAATGTCATGGTGCTTGGTGCATATTCTTTGTTTCACTATTTTTCCAAACTTTTAATTGCATAGCAATGAAAAAGTTTGGGGGGGGGGGTTGTTCGTTTTCAGAAATTCACTTGCACCAATGCACTTATGCTTTATGTTGTTGTTAGTGATTTGCTCTTGTGCTATATTCTTGGATGATTTGGTGGTATATTTGCTCCTTGGGTATTGGATTATGGTAGATGCTTTTGTATGTGATGTTGAGAGTTTTGCTTGGATGATTGGTAGTGTTTGATGTGATGAGGTGGTCACTTGTTGGAGGATTGTACTACTTGATTACATGCTTTGAAATTGATAGTCTAGGGATGGTGTGACTATTCCCTAATGCAAATCTTGAGAGACGTGGGCCATTTGAATCATTCATATCATGATTTAAGTTTCTTTCTTGAGTGGATCATTCGCAAAATGCATGCTAGAACTTGCCCCTTTGTCTTGTTTGAGATCACATTTTTGGGAAGGTGTTAAAGATGATTGGAGGCCATTTTTTATTTTGATGAGTCACTTGGCCAAATAAATCCCACCCGAATGAAATCAATTTGTAGTAAGCCCCTTTGAGCCTTTAAGCCTATTTTTGTTGGCAAGCTACATTGATTTAGCCATTTTTACCATTTCTTTCTTGAGCCTCATTTTGATCCCTGTTGACTTGTAGAGCTTCATGGTTGGTAAATAAAGGAAGGATAAAATGTAAATGAGTGGATTTTGAGCTATCAATGTGAGAAAGATGAGAAAAATTCAAAAAGAAGTTAAGCAAGGATGAGGAAAGAAAGAAAATAAGCCTTGAGAAAAAAAAAAGTGAAAAAGAGAAACAAGGCTAGAAGAAGAAACCTTGAAAATGAAAAGAAAGAAAAAATGAAGTAAATAAGGTTTCAAATGAACCTGAAAAAAAAAATGGCTTCAAGAGAAAAAAAAAAAAAAAAAAAAGAAAGGGAAGATGAATGGGGCATTTGTGAGTTTGAAATGAGAAAAGAAAGAGAAATGAGTGTTGAGTTTATGTTCTATAAATTCTTGAGTGATTTACCAACACTTGTTGCTCTACAAGAATTGAGTCACTTTGTCCCAAATTTTATCTTACCTTTGTCCAAAGAGCCTACATTACCACCTTGTGAAAGACCTCCTTGATTTGATTACTTATACAAAAGAGTTGGTGGAGAATTGAGATGAGGGGCAAGCCTATGGATGTGCATGGAGTGGATTGATTGAAAGAGTGTAAACATGTCCTTTGAAACAAGTGAGCTTTGTGTGAATTACTTCCATAAGAGAGTGGGGATAGTGCACTTGAACTTGTCTTATTTTGATCATTGCATGTTTGATTGTGGTATGAGAGTTCACTTGTAATTCCTTGTTCATTTGATATGATCCTTGAAGTCCATTGCATAAGTCTTGGTGTCCATACATTGCATACTTCACAATTCCCCCCCCCCTTGTTCTATTTTATTTCGTTGCTCGGGGACGAGCAAAACTTTAAGTTTGGTTGCTCGTATTTATGTGATTTTCATCCTCAATTTGATAGGAATCCATGCTTTTATTGCACTAATTTCACTCAATTTGACCTAAATGTGGAGAAAGGTTGTGTTTTCCTTTTTGTGTAGGAAATGAGTGAAAACGAGCTAGAATGATTAAATAAACTGCTCTGATCTAGAAGTATGTAGGAGAATAGAGTTGAACCATGTGAAATATCTTTAAATGAGGATCGTAACACAAAAAGAAACAAGTCAATCGGAGTTCGGGAGCTCGAGTTATGGGCGAAACAAAAATGTCGTGATGTTGGTGCTACTCGACTCGAGCCAGACTACTCGAGTCGAGCTGGCAGCTCGAGTCGATCCAATGTGCTCTGCATTTTGAGCATTTTGAGTACAGTAGGTTGGGGAAAAATTATGGACAGCTCGACCCGAGCAACCTGGCTCGAGTCGAGCTGGCCCAAAAATAGAGATGCTACCAAAAAGTCCTAGGGACATGTGCCAACTGATTTCAAAGCATATATAAAGGTCCAACTTTATTTTTTTTCATCAGATAGCAGCTGGGAGAGAGATAGGGGATAGAGCAAGTGATACTTTTGAGAGCTGCAACTAATACTTTACATGTTTTTCAATGTTTTTTCAATTTTGCTTCCATAGATAGCTTAGATAGTCATAGCATAGCATAGATAGAGTGTTTATTTCAGTTTTAAGCAAGAAACCAAGGAGTATTGATGGAATTTGTATGGATTGGTGCTTGAACTTCAATAGTAAGGTGTCTCTTTCTTTCTTTTGGTTTATTGTTGCTTATTTTGATATGGGTTCTTTGATTTCTTGTTGTTTAGCCATGAGTTTTGCCTTGTGCACCATGGACTAAGGTTATTAGTGTTTGGGTGTTTGAAATTTTGGTGATGATTGTTTAATTGCTTTGATTATGGTTGTTTATCTCTATTGATGGTGACCTTTAGATTAGGGGAATTTACTTGTTCTATTTTGGTGGTTTTGCTATTAGCTTGTGTGTTTTTGCTTGTTTATTTCAACGAGAGTTGGGTAGACGGGTTTAGGCATATGGGTATTGGTTTAATTCACCCGAATTGGAGTCGATTAGGTTCTATCGCAACGAGAGTTGGGTAGGTACTTGAGAACCCCCCTAATCTACATTGTCTTCTTGAGTTAAAACCTTGAGTGGGTAGTGAAGAGCACATAGGAGCATCAACCTTAGTCTACAAGTGGGAATGCACGGTGACGGAGTAGTTAGCTAATTAGAGGACCATATCCGTGCAATTACCCGGGGTAGCAAAGGGAGATTCACCTCTCGATTTGAGGAATTAAAATGATATCGTACCCTAGGCTTACCAAGTACAGGAATGGTATATGTTTAGTGATCGCCCTTATGGAATACTCGGAAATAGAGGCAAACGCCATAATTGAACTTTTGACAATTGTTTCACAAGGAAAAACACCCGAGCACATTTTCTCTCGCTAGTAAACAAAATTGTTTGCTATTTAATTGCTTTCTTTTAGCTTGCTCGTCTATAGTTTGATCTTTGGTTCACTTGTTGAATATTGCTTGCTTTAATTTTACCAAACATATGACACTATAATCATGCGACAACACATAGCAATTGGGCTATATTCCACACCTAGTCCCGTGGATTGATTTTTAAAACCGGGAACTTCAACGACCCTCTTATACTTGAGAGGTTAGTGTGTTGCAACGTGTCAAATCCATTAGGGCTCAGCCTTATTGGGTTTCAGGCTAAGCAATTTGGGCCAAAACGATTTGGGTAGAAAAAGCGTGCAAAACGTTTATGCTATAACAATATCCTACTAATACATTTTTATTCATTCAAATTACAACAATACTCTCGAAGAACTGTTACAAACAAACAAGGGTTCTTCTACGGTGAGGAACAACTTTGCCCTTCATAACATTAGGAAACCCTTTGATTACTGTTAAATCATTGATCCAACGAATAATTTTAATTTTAAATGATCGCACTTTGCACGAGTGCGTTTGCGATGTGCATACTGCAATTGCACTGCATCGCCCTACTAATAAATTAAATTAAATAAATATTTATAAAATGAAGAAATTATCCTGTACCCGGACCCAGACTCGTATCTGTTGGGATTATACTGGAAAGTATGCTTTTACTTTGTATAATCAGACTGAATTTTGGACTTATTTACTTAAATAAATTGTTTATCACTGATGCTTTAAATATCATCGAATGTTACATATATTTAATGCATAATTGTTCAATAAATAGTACGTGTTACATTGTAGTTAATTTAATGATACCAGATCACAGAAGATTAAATTAACAGTTCCTTGTAACCAAAGTACACCATTCACGACCTAGATGGAAATGAACAATCCATCGTGAAAGGTTGAAGTGTAAGGCTCAGATTGGTTTATCTTGACCAAGAGATTACACTAGTGCATGACTGATGCACTGAATAGGACCTATAGGAGGACAAATTCTTCAGAACTGAACTAGGAAGAATTAGACCTCAGTGGTTCGTTATTTCTTAATCTTCGTCCCTTAAATAGGATCGTGTGTGGTTAGTAATTATTGCTTTGACTTATTACGGGTAGAGAATCAAGGAGATTCAATACTTTATATCTTGGTCAATATTATTGGTCACATGTGATTGCTAAGATTTAATACGGAGAATCGTGTGCAAGTACGCTTGTTCGATTTGCCCCCTTGGGAGGTTCATAAGTTTTATCATACCAAATCTTGCAAGTGGAACTAGTTTCCGGTATGGATAATAATGTTTAACCGTTCCTTTACCAAGGATAAAAGATATTAATTAATGGAAAGCTATTTCAGTGGCTTGAATTAATTAATGGGCCAGATAATCTTAAACATGGGAAATAATAATCGGGAGCCATATTAACTGTAATATGGGTTAAGATGGGTAGTGCAATATTAATTATGTAGTGGGATTAACTAATATTTATGGGCTTTAATAATATTGTGGCTCAATATTGATAATTCAAGATCCATTGGAAGGTCCAATCTTAATTCTCCTAAAGGCCTCTCAAGTAGCCCAAGATAAAGTCCAATAACTGAAAAAGGTGTTTAAAAATAAAATAAATTTTGTTGCCTATTTTTCCTCATTTTTCTAAAATAGTAAATAAAATGGGAGAAATATTTTCTTTGAATTTTGTTATGGAATGAAGATATGTATTCTTGGAATACAAGATTATCTCATTAAATTCAAGAAATCTCTCACTTGGTTATTTACTATGAAATTTCAAAAATTTTGAATAATTAAGGGAAAGAAAGATTTTCTTGATTTTCTTGAAAAGATACTATGGAAGATATGTATTCTTGCAATACAAGTATATCTCATAAATTCAAGAAGATCCAAATCTTGGATTCTTTTCTCTTAAAATTTCGAAAATTCCCATAACAAGAGGAGTTGGGATTTTTTGTGGAATATTTTAATTATGAAAAAAAAAATATGAGATATATTCAAGATTTCTTGGAGATCAAGAAAAAAAAATTCCACATTATTTTTTCCCCTAAAATTCGACCAACACCCTCTATAAATAGGGGATGAGTGTTTCATTCCCAAGTACAATTCCATGTGCTGGAAAAATTAGTAAATCCACAAAGGTGGTGCAACAAATTTTTATTTTCCCTTTTGTTAATTGTTCTCGAGCTTCCTTCCACCGGATTGTCGAGCAAGGACTACGGAATACTTGGGAAGGCTTTTTGGTGTGTTTTAATCGACGAGACCATTGCCACTCCAAGAGGTTAGTTCACGTAAACTCGTAGTAATTCCGCATGCGTAGGTTTTATATGAACTGTTTATATGCATGATTTGTTGTTGAATTATTATTTGAATTAATTTAGGATTAATTCATGCTAGTAATAATTGTTAGAATTAAATTTGTATTTAAATATTCATCCCGAATAGATCCGGGCAATTAATTCCCCAACAACTGGTATCAGAGCCTCGGTTTTGAGCTCTGAATTTTAAATTATAATTTAATTCGTTGTCATTAAATTTGAAATTGGATAGTAGAATTGCTATATCTTTTTTGCAGGTATCCAATTGTCATGGAATTTAATGTGTTTATTTATGCATGCATATAAATTGTGGTTTTTTAATTCGATTCGTTCGAATTCGTTTTGTCTCGTGAGAAAATCCACGAGTAGATTAGAATTTCTTTGATTTGATCAATGTAATAGACTAGTCTAGATCTAGGTTTATTTATTTTTTGTAAATAAATTGTAATTGGATCAGAAACAGAGTCGGAGACGAAGAATTAAAGACGGGATCCGGAACGCGGACGCTGGAAGGCGTCGGGCGTGGCGTAAAGGCCGAGGGCCGAAAGCGAAGGATCGGCCAGGCTTATCGGCGAGCGTCTGGCGAGCTAAAATCACTTGGCGTGAGGGCAAGGGGCGACGCCATGAGACGCGCTACCGGCGACGCAATGGGCGATGTCGATGAGCAAGCACTTGGCACTTTGCCAAGACGGATGCCACTCGACACGGCCGGGGGAGTGCTAGGCGGGAACTCCGACCCGCGAGCTGGTCGATGATGTGGCTTGACAAGGCGTTTTTTTTTAAACGGTTTTTCGAGACGAACGATGAAGGCTATGAAGACGATTTCTCAAGATCAAGACATGAAAAAAATTAACCATGACAATTGGATAAATGTGCCCAATATGTTTAATTTTTTGTCTTGATGTTTATGCATTATTTTATGCTTATTTAAATTGTGTTTAAATTTGCGATGCATGAGAAAATATTTTAAAAATTCTCACTTTCGAAAATTACTAAGTATGCTTAAACAATTAATTGACAATTTTATTCCGGATAATAAAATTGAATTAATTTTGACCTCCATGATTTATTTATTTGTGAATTCTTTTGGAGAAATTTCCCCCCACGGGACGGTCAAAAGATAACTTTCACATGAATAAATTCCAAATGGATGATTGTGGATTATTACTAGTGGCTTATTTATGACCCTCCCCACGAGGCTCGCTCAAAGCGAAATAATAATTTCAGATTTAATCATGGTTATTACTTAGGTATAAAATTGATATGCATATACTTCCCCTCAAGTCCCCGCAATTTTATATTGGTCAAGTGGGAGCCAACTATTAATCTGGATATTAAAGGTTTGTACCTGTTCTTGTTTGTAACCTGCTTGAATGTGTTTAAATAATGACCCACCCCACGTGGCTTATTTAAACTGTTTTGAGATGTTGGCTGATGCATGTTTATATTTTTTTGAGATTTTAATATGAAACATGTGATCGAATTTTGTGATATATTTGTGCTTATGCATATTATTATTTATTTCAGTTCATCATGTCGCAACCTTTTAATCCACTGTTATATACACTCAAAGAACACCAATTAACTGGAGATAACTATGTTGTTTGGAAACGGGATATGAGTTTTGTCCTACCTGCACAAGAACATCATTGGGTTCTTGATGTACCCAAGCCCCGTATGCCTACTGATGGATCTGATGTGGAAAGGCACTTGTATAATATTTGGGAGCAGACCAAAGAACCCATGAAACGTGTAATCTTGACTTCACTGTCTGATGATTTGAGATACATTCATGAAGGTGTTGAGTCTGCTGCAGAAATTATACAAAGTCTTGAAGAAATGTTTTTAACAAAAGACCGCATGATCAATCAGTTTAAAACCGGCGACGCGGCTAGGCTAAAAATGGCTGAGGGAACACCCGTAAGGGAGCATGTTCTCAGAATAAAACGTCATTTTGATAAACTTGCTTATCTCGGTACTAAGTATTGTGATGAGGCTCAAATCGAATTTCTTTTCCTAACTCTTCCAAGGTGTTTTGATGAGTTTTACTGTAGTTTTATGATGAGCGATCACATGTTTACTATGGACACTCTACAAGAAACCTTGGAGATAATAGAGAAGCATTTAGGGAAGAAAGACGACGCATTGGTGACCAAAAGTCTTTTCTCAAGATCTAGGCCAATGGAAGGCAAGACTCAAGAAAAGGAAAGTGGTCAGATCCAAAGCAAACTCATCACCAAGAAAAGTAAGAGAAAGACAACTAGTTGGATGGGTGTCAAGAAAGTGCCAAAAGGAAAATGCTTCAAGTGCGGTGAAAAGGGACATTGGAGGTCAGCCTGTTCCAATCCCAAAAGGAATGGAAAGAAAGGTAATTCTCACGCACTAGTTGTTGAAACTTGCTTAGCGACGTATGCCTCCCATTTATGGGTGGTGGATACGGGATCCACTGATCATGTTTGTTTCACTTTACAGGGGTTCAAGTGGACCCGACAACTTAGTGGGAGTGAGATCCTCATCACACTGAGCGATGCTACTAGAGTGGCAGCTGAAGCAGTGGGAGAAGTGCACCTGTCTTTTGAAGACATAGTTTTAATTTTAAGAGATGTTCTTTACGTTCCGAATTTTAGAAAGAATTTAATTTCGATTTCTAAAATTTACCTTGATGGATATTTGGTTACTTTTGATAAAGTTGTTACCATTTCTCTTTATGATAAATTTATCTGTCATGGAACGTTGTCAAGTAATCTCTATACAATTAACTGTGCACACCACTCAGGAAATGCATCCTATAACACATCAATTATTTCCAATAAAAGAAAATGTTCATCAGACGTGAACGAAACACTTCTATGGCATCTAAGATTGGGACATATTAATTCAAAGAGGATCCAAAGGTTGGTGAAAAATGGTTCACTGGAGTTTCTCTAAGTTGAACCAATTCCAACCTGCGAATCATGTTTGGAGGGTAAAATGACCAAGAGGGCATTCGGAGCCAAGGGGAATAGAGCCAAAGAAGTGTTAGAAATCGTTCACACGGACGTATGTGGTCCAATGTCAACCAAAGCAAGAGGATGTTATGAGTATTTCGTCACTTTTATTGATGACTACTCAAGGTACGGTTATATTTTCCTTATGAAGCATAAATCTGAGACCTTTGAGAAATTCAAAGAATTTAAGGCTCAAGCAGAGAATCATAGGGAAAAACGTATCAAGTCTCTACGATCCGATCGTGGAGGCGAGTACCTCAGCGATGAGTTTTTGAACTACTTGTCAGATGAAGGGATTGTATCCCAGCTAACTGCACCCAGAACCCCTCAACAAAATGGGGTTGCAGAGCGAAGAAACAGAACTCTTTTAGAAATGGTTAGATCAATGATGTGTTATGCGGATCTTCCCAAGTTGTTCTGGGGTCATGCCTTGGAAACAACGGCTTACATTCTGAACTTGGTGCCATCCAAATCGGTTCCCAAAACTCCCAAAGAATTGTGGATCGGGCGCAAGCCCAGTTTGAGACACATGAGAATTTGGGGGTGTCCGGCCTACGTGTTGGACAAGGAAGCCGGGAAATTGGATCCTCGATCATAATTAAGGTTGTTTATAGGATACCCCGAGGGAACAAAAGGGTGTATGTTATATGGTCCCGAAGATCAAAAGGTGGTAATAAGCACCCACTTTAGATTTTTGGAGGAAGACTATATGAACGAAAGAAGACCCAGAAGTGAGATTACCTTAAGTGAGCTAAGGGGGCTAACCTCATTGCCACCAAACGACACACTTTCACAACCGGAACCTCATCGTAGTGGGAGGGTTGTGAGACAGCCCGAGAGATTCATGGGGATAGGAGAGTCCTCGGACTTGATTCCCGGACAAGACGAATCAGACCCATGGACATATGATGAGGTAATCCAAGACAAGGATGCGGTTTCTTGGAAAAAGGCAATGAAAGCAAAAATGGGTTCTATGGATCATAACAGAGTGTGGGAGCTAGTCGAACCACTTAATGGGGTCAAACCTATTGGGTGCAAGTGGGTATACAAGAGAAAAAGGGGACCGGACGGGAAGGTGGAAACCTTCAAGGCAAGGCTTGTGGCGAAAGGTTATACTCAGAAAGAAAGGATCGACTATGAGGAAACCTTTTCACCTGTAGCAATGCTCAAGTCCATCCGGATTCTCTTGTCTATTGTTGCGCATCTCGATTTTGAAATCTGGCAAATGGATGTCAAGACAGCTTTCCTTAACGGAAGTCTTGATGAAGAAATCTATATGCAACAACCCCAAGGCTTCATTGAAAAGGGCCAAGAACACCTAGTTTGTAAGCTCATGAAGTCCATTTACGGACTCAAACAGGCATCCAGAGCTTTGAACCAATGTTTTGATCATGTTATAAAGTCTTATGGGTTTGATCAAAACGAGTTCGAAAGTTGTGTGTACAAAAAGCGTGTCGGAACTGCATTGGTATTCTTAGTACTATATGTAGATGACATTCTGCTCATCGGGAATGATGTAAAGGTGTTATCAGACGTAAGGGCATGGCTTTCAAAATAGTTTGATATGAAGGACTTAGGGGAAGCCGGGCACATCCTTGGGATCAAGATCACTCGAGATCGCAAGAAAATGATGATAGGCTTATCGCAAGCTTCATACATAGACACTGTCTTGAAACGATTCAGCATGCAGGATTCCAAGAAAGGCTTCGTACCTTTCAGGCATGGAATCCATCTATCCAAGGAAATGTGCCCTAAGACACAAAAGGAGATAGATGACATGAAAGGCATTCCTTATGCTTCGGCTGTCGGAAGCCTTATGTATGCAATGTTGTGCACGAGATGTAATATCCGCTTTCTTGCTTGGCATGGTGGCAAGATATCAAAGTAACCCGGAAAAGAACATTGACTGGCAGATTAAAAACATTTTGAAGTATCTGAAAAGAACTCGAGATAGAATGTTGGTTTATCAATCAGATAGTCTAATCCCCATCGGCTACACGGACTCAAATTTACAATCAGACTTATATTCTAGAAAATCTACCTCCGGTAGTGTGTTTTGCATGGGGAGAGGAGCCATGACGTGGAGAAGTGTTAAGCAGAAATGCATCGCAGATTCTACCATGGAAGCCGAATATGTAGCTGCTTGCGAGGCTGCGAAAGAAGCGGTTTGACTCAAGAACTTCCTAGTGGACTTGGAAGTAGTTCCAAATTTGCCCAAAGATAATCATCATTTTTATTGTGACAATGCCGAGCGATTCTAAAATTCAAGGGAACCAAGAGCCCACAAGGCCAGCAAACACATTGAAAGGAAATACCATCTTATACGAGAAATCGTTAAGAGAGGAGATATAGAGGTGGCAAATAAATTACAACCTAGCTGATCCATTCACAAAGGGTCTGCCTCAGAATACATTCGAGAGACATGTGAAAGGAATGGATGTCAAGACCGTTGCCAATCTGCTTTGAGTATAAGAGGGAGACATTATTAGGTTCGTGTAGGTGACATTAGATGTCACGTATTAGGAACTACACGAGACATGTTGTAGTATACTTAAAAGCAGACTTTGAGTATAAGTGGGAGATTGTTGGGATTATACTGGAAAGTATGTTTTTACTTTGTATAACCAGACTGAATTTCGGACTTATTTACTGAAATAAATTATTTATCACTGATGCTTTAAATATCATCGAATGTTACATATATTTAATGCATTACTGTTCAATAAATAGTACGTGTTACATTGTAGTTAATTTAGTGATACCAGATCACAAAAGATTAAATTAATAGTTCCTTGTAACCAAAGTACACCATTCACGACCTAGATGGAAATGAACAATCCATCGTGAAAGGTTGAAGTGTAAGGCTCAGATTGGTTTGTCTTGACCAAGAGATTACACTAGTGCATGACTAATGCACTGAATAGGACCTACAGGAGGACAAATTCTTCAGAACTGAACTAGGAAGAATTAGACCTCAGTGGTTCGTTATTTCTTAATCTTCGTCCCTTAAATAGGATCGTGTGTGGTTAGTAATTATTGCTTTGACTTATTAAGGGTAGAGAATCAAGGAGATTCAATACTTTATATCTTGGGCAATATTATTGGTCACATGCGATTGCTAAGATTTAATACGGAGAATCGTGTGCAAGTACGCTTGTTCGATTTGCCCCCTTGGGAGGTTCATAAGTTTTATCATACCAAATCTTGCAAGTGGAACTAGTTTCCGGTATGGATAATAATGTTGAATCGTTCCTTTACCAAGGATAAAAGATATTAATTAATGGAAAGTTATTTCAGTGGCTTGAATTAATTAATGAGCTAGATAATCTTAAACACGGGAAATAATAACCGGGAGCCATATTAACTGTAATATGGGTTAAGATGGATAGTGCAATATTAATTATGTAGTGGGGTTAATTAATATTTATGGGCTTGAATAATATTGTGGCTCAATATTGATAATTCAAGATCCATTGGAATGTCCAATCTTAATTCTCCTAAAGGCCCCTCAAGTGGCTCAAGATAAAGTTCAATAACTGAAAAATGCGTTTAAAAATAAAATAAATTTTGTTGCCTATTTTTCCTCATTTTTCGAAAATAGTAAATAAAAGGGGAGAAAGATTTTCTTTGAATTTTGTTATGGAATGAAGATATGTATTCTTGGAATACAAGATTATCTCATTAAATTCAAGAAATCTCTCACTTGGTTATTTACTATGAAATTTTGAAAATTTTGAATAATTAAGGGAAAGAAAGATTTTCTTGATTTTCTTGAAAAGATATTATGGAAGATATGTATTCTTGCAATACAAGTATATCTCATAAATTCAAGAAGATCCAAATCTTGGATTATTTTCTCTTAAAATTTTGAAAATTCCCATAACAAGAGGAGTTGGGATTTTTTGTGGAATATTTTAATTATGGAAAAAAGAATATATGAGATATATTCAAGATTTCTTGGAGATCAAGAAAAGATTTTTCCACATTATTTTTTCCCCTAAAATTCGACCAACACCCTCTATAAATAGGGGATGAGTGTTTCATTCCCAAGTACAATTCCATTTGCTGGAAAAATTAGTAAATCCACAAAGGTGGTGCAACAAAAAAAAATTTCCCTTTTGTTAATTGTTCGCGGGCTTCCTTCCACCGGATTGTCAAGCAAGGACTAGCGAATACTTGTGAAGGATTTTTGGTGTGTTTTAATCGACGAGACCATTGTCACTCCAAGAGGTTAGTTCACATAAACTCGTAGTAATTCCGCATGCGGAGGTTTTATGTGAACTGTTTATATGCATGATTTGTTGTTGAATTATTACTTGAATTAATTTAGGATTAATTCATTCTAGTAATAATTGTTAGAATTAAATTTGTATTTAAATATTCATCCCGAATAGATCCGGACAATTAATTCCCCAACAGTATCGGACCCGAATCTGAAACCGCCCTGACCCGCACCTAGACCCAGACCCCCATAGGATCCACCCTGACCCGGATCCAAACCCAGAACCGGACCCCAATCCGAACTCAGATCGGACCCAAACCTTGACCCATATCCGACACAAACCCTGGATCTGGATCAGACCCAGATTAGACCCGGACCGCACCGAACCTAGACCCAACCCAAATTCGGACCCAGACCGGAATTGTACCAGACCTTGACTGAACACGAACCTTGACCAGACCCGCCCTGACCTAGACCCGAACGTGAACCCAAACCCGAATCCAGATCCAGACCCAGACCAGACCCACCGTGATCCTGACCCGGACCAAGACCTAGATCGGACCAGAACCCAAACCCAGATTCGACCCTGACCCCGATCCAGACCGGACCCTGACCGTACTGAACCCGAGCCCATACCCGCTCCTAGATCCGACCTGGACCCAAACCCTGACTAGGACTCGAACCCAACCCAGGACCAGGACCCAGACCTAACACAAAATTGGTCTGGATCGCCGAAGGGTTGGCGACGATTGCGAATGGGCCGAGTTCGAGATCGTGAATTAAAAAAAAAAACTAGCAAGAAGAAGGCTGAGTTGGAGCTGTTCTTTATGTTGTCATCATTATCATTCTCTATAAAGATATTTTAGTAATTTTATTATTTTTATTAAAAAGAATTAAGTATTTAGCTTTATGGCGAAACACTATCGCCTATGGGGCTAAATGATGTGGCAATCTTTTATTGGATGTCTAACGACAGGAAGGGCAGAGTCGTTCCTTACCGTAGAAAAGTCCAACAAACAAATATCATACTAACATGTTCATAATTCAACTTAGGTGTTAGAAAAATATAGAAAACTTACATATGTATATTTTCCACCACGAGTTCGCACCATACTTACAATATACACGAAATATACACTAGGTTTAACTTTTGAATTGTTGATTTCTTTTGGAACAGGTTGCAGCGAATTTTCCCCCCCAAACAGGTTGCCGATTCCCGACTGTTTTTGGTGTTTGGATAAGGAAAGTGTACTTACTAATTCAATGCTCCCTCCGTCCCAGAAGACTTAGCACACTTACTTTTTGCTCGTGTTTTTTCGTGCGAGTTGTTTATTAGTATTTGACCGCGTAAAACGCGGGCTACATTCTAATATATATATATATATATATATATATATATATATGGAGGAAAGAACTTAGGAAAATAATAATAAATTTGGAATATAATTAATGCGAGATTTTTTGTGAAATTAATAGATTTGATCATGATTAATACACAAAATTTGTTTTGAAATAAAAGGGGGGAGAAGACCAAAAGTTTTTCATTTTTAAATCTAACCTACAATAACCCCAAAAAGGTATTAAACAAATCGAACCATCATTTCATATCGGCCCCAAGGGCAATTCATAAAGAAATTTAAACGTAAATAACTCCTGATACACGAACCAAACGAGACCATACATGTTAGAGAAAACTACTAAAAATGCCCAAACTAAATTTTATTGCACCTCACATGCCTACCCAAACTATATGGAAATAAATAGAGGTAATTCATCCAGTCAATTGCGACTAATTTTTCTTTGAGCATGACTCCAGTGAAACGTGTTCCTAATATAAAATTTATAACATTACATTTATAAATTAATATCATAATACTTATTATTAATTAATATTATTATACTTATAAACTGATATCAACATTAAATGCTAGTGATATTAATTGATAAATATAATAATATCAATTAATAAGCGTTATGATATCAATTTTATAGTAAGAGAGCTTGTGATTTGTTTTCTAGTGAATTAATAAGCTAGGTGAGATTATATGGTAAAATTTATAAAATTCCAAATTTACAACTAACGTCATTACATTTGGAGAAAGCTTAATCAATGATAAAATAACAATTTTATTAATTTTTCATGTTGGAATTCGCAAAATAACACTTAAGAAAAAAAAATATTATTGGATATTTATAGAAGAACAGAGAAATTAAGGACTAGAATACATATTACAATTAAACTAACTAGAAAATAAATAATTTCTCCAAATTTTTTAAATAATTTTTTAAAGTCCGTTTCCTTAGCGTGTCTCAAACTTTTATTCCGCTAACCTGAATGCTAGATAGATTTTTATATGAATACTTGTTTGTTACTAGTATGATAAAGTTTAGGATACAAATTTATATACATACAAATTTTAGTTGAGACCTAATTTCACTTTATCCAACTCATTTTTAACCCGCTTGATCGGGTTATCTTAGACTCACGAATTAATTAATTTCCTAAATTGATTGATTTGTATCTATACAAATTTGTACAGTAGACTACTAGTATTAGATTAGACTCGCACACTCTTGAATCAAATAAATCTAGTTTATCTTTTAATATAATCACAAAAAAATAAAGAATTGTCTGTGATATTTTTTAAATGATTATGAAATTTTTCTACAAAATAACTTGGTCCTTAAAAAGTGAAGATTGTTTATAACTTGCTTATTTTAGAATAATTTATGCGAAAACTACCTACACAAATAATTCTCTAGTCAAACAAATTACCTATGAACAAATTACCTACATATTTGTAATTACGGTAGGCAAACACATTTCCTACACAAATAATTCTCTAGGCAACTTACATTTATGTAGGCAATTATATTTTAATTTAAAAATGGTCTATAAATAAATTTATATATGAATTATATTTTTTTAGGCAAATTAACCTATAAATAAAATATAATTAGAAAAATTTGTAGGCAAGTAGTAGGCTATTAGACTATTTAAGGACAAAATTATTTTGTTGAAAATTGCATGATGAAACTTCGTAGACAATTCTCTATTTTCTTGTAGTGTATTATATTTCTTGATGTATTTATAGAATTTTTAGAGATCATCTAACTCTAGGCCTTATTTGTTTATGGTTTGGGAACTGACTTTTGGAATTTCAAATCTCAAATCCCCGTATGCTTATCAGAATTTTGATATATGATTTTAAATCCTCCAAAATTTTATTTTATAATAGCTATAATACACATATTTTACATTTTTTAAACACAATTTCTAATACACTATCAATTATCTATCACACATTTTTCAATTATTATTATCTATCCAGTTCAATATTCTCTCTCCTTTCTAATTTATTATCATATATATATATATATATATATATATATAATCAATCATTACGCAATCATTTAATCATTTCTGCATTATTTTTTATAATATACTTCCTCCGTCCCATGATTACTGCAACACTTGTCTTATTTGGACATCCCAACATTACTGCAACGCTCCCAAAATAAAAATAACACACAATACTAGCACCCTCACAATATTATTTTATTTTTCAAAATTTTCACTTAAAATCCTTTTTTATTTCAACTCAAATCTACTAAAAGTCAACATATTCACCTTGAATTACTCGCAATACACCATCTTTATTACACTCAAACCCATTTTTCGCTTTTTTTCTTGATTTGCGTGCCGTTTTCAGTGTTACAGTTCTCTTGGAACGGATGGAGTAATATTTTTTCTATTATCTACTTTTTCAAAATCATACTTTATTAAATCCTACAAAATTTACACTTTCAAATATATACAATATATAAATACACTATTTATATTATACCAATTCCTTTCAGATCCTATCTATAGGATTTCAAATCCCCCCAAGACCGTAAACAAACGGCCTTGGATCTAATCTTTCAATACTAATAAACTTCATCTTTGGATTTAAAAAATAAAAAGAAAGCGTTTGATATAATTGTACACCTAGATATTTCAACCTGTCAATTCTATTTACCAAAAAGGGTTAAAACATTGCACGTTACCTATATATGGGCCGTGTTTGGCAAATTGGCACAGGTTGGAAAATTTGGGTCCCCATTACCACATTAAAAACCCTACTCAATTTCATATTAATCTCTATACATACAATTATATTAAAGAAAATCTCTAGTCATCTTCATGGAACGGACAGCAGCGCCTCAAACTCCGGCGACTTTTCATGCCCGCCGCCGCGCATTGTCACCGGTGATGTTGGTGTGTATTACCTTGTTAACAAGGCTTCTCTCTATAAGCAACTTAATTTTGGCACAACACATGGTTGAATATCGTCCTGGCTTTCCTGGGAAATTACCTTTCCGACCTGAGACAGGGTAAAATTAATATTATTATGCTTATAAATTAATAATATAATATTTATTAACTGATATTTGTACGCTTATAAATTAATATTATATTATTTGTGTGGGTAAATATTATAATATTAGTTTATAAGAATAATAATAGAGTTAATATGCTGTGAAACTTGTTCACCGTGAAATTAATTTTTTTTTTACAGACATACTCTTTAGTAATATAAGTCACACTCTTTAGTAATATATGTCACACCCTTCAGTTATCACTACGATACTATTTGCTATAATATAAATCACACCCTTCACTTTTATGAGTAATACTTTTTATAGTAAAACGTCACACCCTTTATAGTAAAAAGTCACAATCTTTAATAATATAAGTCACACTTCTTAACAAGTTTCACCGTGAAACTTATTCACACTATACTTTGCCATAATAATAACAGTAATGAATGTTATTAGTGTGTATCCAAATTTCACAGGAGAGTTTGTCTTAATTTATTTGTACGACAAAGTCTTGTATGCATTCAGGTGCACCGTACACTCTTAGTGAATTTTAAGATCATGCAACTTGTTATACTAAAAGATGCAATTTATTTACACTGAATCGTACAATTATTAATATGGAAAAGTAATCTCACAATTCAGTGTAAACAAGTTCCATATTTCAATATAACAAATTGCATGATTATAAAAAATATTATGAGTGCATAGTGCATATGGGTGCACATGAGACTCGCTCTTTGATATAATTAATTAGTTTAATTAAGTATATTGGCGTGAGAGAAAAAGAAGAGGTGCAACTTTTCTACTATTTCGTAGAGTCTTATAGCAATCCTGAAGATGATCCTCTTATTCTTTGGATGATTGGAGGTACGGGTTGTTCTGGTCTTGCCCCCTTTATGTATGAAATTGGTATGTCTATATATATATTTTATTCATATTTATGTTTTCTGAGACAACGTATGAGAATTTTAACCATTGAAATATAAATGATGTTATTTGGTCAGATTCATTCCGAAGGGATAAGGACATTTTCTTCATTTTGAATAGTATATTAACTATTTTACTTTTAATAAAAAAAATTATGAATTAATGGAGTCAATAAAAATAAAATAAGAAAAATACAACATTTATTTTCGGGTGAATTACCATTCTCAGGGTGAATTACCGTTCTCAGCATTACCCTTGAATATAACGGGATCCGTTCTATTGCTCTTTGTTTTCACTCCAATTATTTAGTTGACTATGACCGATCATAGACACCAAATTTGGAACTTGTTCGGCTCAGTTATAAGTTCTTTATAGCAGTTTGTAAGGTTTCTAAATTTGTTTTGTAAAATATGATGGTGATGTTAACGGTTTATAAGATTATATAAAAAATACTCTTTAAAATTTATAAGTTTAAAAAAAAAATTAGGATATTGCAAATTATTTTACTAAAATTTTATAAGATACTCTATCCCACCATCCTGAACCGATCCCTGTTAAGCCCGATCCCAACCAGGCACGGAACCCACCCCGACCCAGTCACCCAATCCAAACTGACCGCTCAGTATAAAAAATAATTTAGAATTAAAAAAATAAATCATCAAAAAACATATAAACTTTATTGGGCAAACAAACAACTTATAAACTTTTTTAAAAATAACATCTTTTCTTAAAACAATTTATAAAATATTACAACTTATAAAAAGTTTACAATAAGTTTAATCAAACTCGCCCTTAATCAAACTCAACTTCTTAGCCGGTTAATTTGAGTTGTTTATTTTCTTTGGAATTTTTATGTCCAACTCTAATTAATTTTGCTTTTGAATAAATTTAATTAAGTTAATTTGTAGTTTGGGCCCTTGAATTAATCAACATTTTAAAAAACATACTAATACTTACTAAAATTTTCTTGCAGGGCCTTTGAGCATTGACTCTGAAAATTCCGAGGAGAGTATACCACCATTGCTTTTAAATGAGTATTCTTGGACAAAGGTGCAGATATTCTCTTTGTTTTTTTACAATATAGGAGTATAATTTATTTGGCATAAAGTGTGTTTTCCAGATTTTGTTTATGTCTTAATTTTTATTTTTTTTTTTAGGAGTTATAAATTCACACAATTATAATCTATCTAAATGAAGATAAAATAATTATTTATACGTGTAATTATGATAATTAAATACTTTTTTAGTAGTATCTATGAAACCACTTAATTCTTTCTGTTGGAATTGTGTAAAATAAAGAAATTTTGTTTTATCCCACATCGGATTGTATTAAAAGTTGGAGGACTTCCTAATCCTATAAGAAGTCATATTTTGTCCCACATCAGATTGTGGAAAAAGGTGAAGGGCTTCCTAATATTATTTAAGAAGCTCAGGTCTCTTTGATACAAGCGCATCAGTCGGTTTCAGTTTTAGACTTATTAATTTAGGCCTAGTCGGTTTCGATTTTGGACTTATTAACTTAGGTCCAATCAGTTAGGGATTATTATTTATATTCCCATTTAAATTGAATATTGTTGTCGGTTCTGAATAATATACGAGATCCAATTGTTAGTGAACCACGTAAAATTTCGGTGTCGGTTTATTCGGTTTATTTATCGTTTTTTATATATTTCTCGCATCAGTTATAACAAACTGGTATCTAGAGCCTTGTTGGGGGTTTCCGCAATTTGGCGAGAAAGATGACGGGTGGGATAAATGTGAAAATCGATAAGTTCACGGGGAAGAACAATTTCAATTTATGGCAGATCAAGATGCGTGCCTTGTTGAAACAAATGGGTATTGTTGATGAAAAAGACGGTGGATTTGGAAGAAGCTGAGATGACCACTCTGGAGGAGAAGGCACACTCATCAATCATGTTGTGTCTCGCAGATGACATCATTACCGAAGTCGTAGAGGAGGAAATTGCGGCTGGTCTATGGTTGAAGTTGGAGAGTCTGTATATGACGAAGTCGCTAACCAATAAGTTGTTGTTGAAACAATATTCGTTCCTTCATGCGTATGCATGAAGGTCAGCCACTTCGTGAACATCTGGATCAATTGAATACAATTCTATTAGAATTGCGTAATATTGATGTTAAAGTTAATGATGAGGATGTTGCTTTAGTTTTGTTGGTTTCTCTACCTTTGTCGTATGAGAATTTTGTGCAGTCTTTCATTGTTGGGAAAGACACTGTGTCTTTGGAAGATGTCAGATCATCTCTACATACTAGAGAATTGCGACATAAGGCGAGTGGTGGAAGTTCAGATTATCAAGCCGATGGACTAGTAGCTAGTGGGAACAAGGGACCTAGAAAATCTGGGAAGAAGAAATTCAAAAAGCCTAGGTCTAAGGGTCCTAAACCAGACGATATCTGTAACTACTGCAAAGAGCCAGATCATTGGAAAAATGAATGTTCGAAGAAGAAAAAGAAAGAGGAAAGCAAAGAATGTACTGCTGCTGTTGCTGAAGGAGATGACACCAACTCCGAGGAGGATGTAGTCCTAGTTGCTAATGGACAAACACATCACATTGATGTGTGGGTTCTTGATTCTGGGGCATCTTATTATATATGTCCACGCAGAGAGTGGTTTATAACTTACGAGCAAGTGGATGGAGGCAATATTTCTATGGCCAAAAATTCAGTTTGCAAGGCGGTTGGAATAGACTCAATTCAATTATGGACACATGATGGTAAATTTTGTACATTGAACGATGTTAGGCATGTTCCACAAATGACGAAGAATCTGATATCAGTTAGTCTTTTAGAAAGTAAGGGTTTCAGTTTCAGAGATGAAGGTAAAGAGTTGTATGTCTACAAAGGTTCTAATGTGATTCTGGAAGTTGTGAAGCGAGGAACTTTGTACTTTCTGCGAGGTTCAACAATATCTGATTCTGTTGTTGTTACATCATCGGAAGTTCACAAAGACGACTTAACTAAGTTATAGCACATGAGATTTGACCACATGGGCGAACGGGGGATGCAAATTCTGTCGAAATAGGCTTTTCTTGGTGGCCACAAGGTCACTGGTCTTGGTTTGTTTGAGCACTGTGTTTTTGGGAAGCTTCATCGAAGAAAGTTTCTCAAGGCAATTCATAGAACAAAAGGCACACTTGATTATATCCATTCTGATTGTTGGGGTCCTTCTCGTGTTGAATCTTTAGGAGGCGCAAAAATGAAGGGATCGCAAGACATCATACAGTACGAGATACACCACAACAGAATGGTGCAGCAGAACGCATGAATCAGACACTTCTGGAGAGAGCTCGATGCATGCTCTCTAATGATGGATTAGCCTGAAGATTTTGGCAAGAAGTGGTCAGCAAGGCATGTTACCTGATAAATCGTGCAACTCACACAGGTATCAACCTCAAAACACCTTATGCGGTGTAGTATGGTAAGTCTGCATATTACTTTAATTTGAGAGCTTTTGGGTGTACTGTTTATTATCATCTAAATGAGGGTAAATTGGAGCCAAGAGCGAAGAAAGGAGTTTTGTGGGCTATTGAAACGGTGTTAAGGGGTATAGAATCTGGTCTCCATCAGAAAGCAAAGTCATACTTAGCAGAAATGTTATTTTTTATGAGAATTCTATGTTTAACCCCACTGTGAAGTCTATCGTTGTATCAGAAAATAATAGTGTTGAGAAACAGGTGGAGCAGAGTGAGTCACAAAAGGAAGATGGAGAACAACACTCACATTCTGACACCGAGCTGAAAGATGCATCACCCCCAGAATCTCAACCTTAAGAGACAAGACCGTACAGTATAGCTCTTCATCGAGCTAGAAGGATTGGATTTGAGGCTCCAAAACGATATAAATTTGAAGATATGGTGGGTTATGCATTGCAGGTTGCTGAAGAGGTGGATTCTCATGAGTCATCCACCTACAAAGAAGTTGTTACATGCACAGAGTCTACCCAATGACTTGCTGCCATGGGAGATGAGATGGAGTCACTTCACAAGAATATGACTTGGGAGTCAGTCAAGAAGCCTCCGGAGAGAAAGATTATTACATGCAAGTGGGTCTTCAAGAAGAAGGAAGGAATATCACCTGCTGAGGGTATCAGGTATAAGGTAAGAGTCGTTGCTAGGGGGTTCCATCAGAAAGAGGGAGTAGACTATGATGAGATTTTCTCACATGTGGTCAGACATACTTCTATTAGAGTGTTACTTCAAATGGTAGCACATCGGGACCTGGAACTTGAACATCTCGATGTGAAGACAGCTTTTCTACATGGAGAGTTGGATAAAGAGATATACATGACCCAACCAGATAGTTTCCAAGTTTCCGGGAAAGAAGAGTACGTTTGCAAGTTGAAAAAATCCTTATATGGGCTAAAGCAGTCTCCAAGGCAGTGGTACAAGAGATTTGATGGTTATATGACACATCTTGGCTACAACAGGAGTCCGTACGATAGTTGTGTGTATCACAACAAGATGGAAGATGATTCATTTATCTACTTGGTCTTATATGTTGATGATATGCTGATAGCTGCAAAGAACAAGTCAAATATTCAGAAGCTAAAATGTTTTCTCAGTGCTGAATTTGAGATGAAGGATTTGGGTGCTGCCCAGAAAATTTTGGGAATGGAGATTCATGGGGATAGAAGTCAGAAGAAGCTTTTCCTTTCACAGAAGGATTATATTCAGAAGATATTATCAAGGTTTGGTATGTCTACAGCTAAACCTATTGATACTCCAAGTGCTGCAAATATCATTTGTATATTGCTTTCGCTCCTAAATCTGCTGAGGAGAAGGAGTACATATCTCGAGTTCCCTATGCTAGTGTAGTAGGGAGTTTGATGTATGTTATGGTCTGTACCAGACCTGATCTTGCACATGTTGTTAGTGTTGTCAGGAGGTTTATGGCTCAACCAGGAAAGGAACATTGGCAGGCTGTGAAGAGGATATTTCGGTACATTAGAGGTACATCTGATGTCGGTCTCATTTATGGAGGTGATACTAATTGTTTAGTTTCAGGCTACTGTGATTCTGATTATGCAGGAGATGTTGACAATAGAAGATTTTTAACCGGTTATGCTTTTACTCTTGGTGGTTCTGTTGTAAGTTGGAAGGCAACTTTGCAGTCTACAGTTACTTTGTCTACTATAGAGGCAGAGTACATGGTCTTGACTGAAGCAGCCAAAGAGGGAATCTGGTTGAAAGGGCTGGTTAGTGATCTTGATCTACATCATGACTATGCAACTGTATTCTATGACAGTCTGAGTGAAATATATTTAGCCAATGATCAAGTTCATCATGAGAGAACGAAACATATTGATGTTAGGTGTCATTTTCTGAGAAGTGAGAAGAGAGTTAAGGTGAAGAAAGTTGGGACTGCTGATAACCCAGCTGATATGTTCACCAAGCCGATTCCAAATAACAAGTTCCAACATTGTTTGAACTTGTTAAATATTACAAGCTGTTAGTTGCCCTGTCTTGGGGGGAAAATCTGTGTACGAGGAGTTGCTCATACGTCTGGCACTTTTATGGTGCATCTGGTACATCTATTGATCTGTGAGAGGATTCAAGTCAAGGTGGAGACAATGAAGTTTTCTAGTTATTTTACCAAGGTGGAGATTTGTTGGAATTGTATAAAATAAAGAAGTTTTGTTTTATCCCACATCAGATTGTATCAAAAGTTTGAGGACTTCCTAATTCTATAAGTTATATTCTGTCACACATCGGATTGTGGAAAAATGTGAAGGGCTTCCTAATGTTATTTAAGAAGTCCAGGTCTCTTTGATACAAGCGCATCAGTCGGTTTCGATTTTGGCCTTATTAATTTAGACCTAGTCATTTTCAATTTTGGACTTATTAACTTAGGCCCTATCAATTAGAGATTATTATTTATATTCTCATTTAAGTTGTATATTGTTGTCAGTTAGGGATTATTATTTATATTACCATTTAATTTCTAATTACTTTTCTCAGTGGCTTATAAATCATCACAAATATCTTAAGAATCCACTCTACATTGGCGGCGATTCTTATGGAGGCATTTTTGTCCCTCTTGTAGTTCAAGAAGTGTACAATGGTATGATAAAATTAACATGTTTGACTTAATTGGTGTGTGTTACTTATATGTGCATAGGGAAAAAATTGGGATGTGAATAACAACGCTCCAATTAGCATTTGCGATAATCTACTTTTGATATGAGTCATATGACATTGATATATTTGTTGGCTTTTTCTTAAAGGTATTGAAGCAGGGACTCAACCAGCGGTGAATATTAAAGTAATTTTTTGAAGGACTTTATACCTTTTTTTTTTTTTTATTGTCATATTAATCATCTTTAGTTAATTTTAAAATTAACTGATTGTCCTATAAAAAAATTAATTATATTAATTTTATTCTTGAGAGCAGGGATATATAGAGGGTGTTTGCAAAAACTTATGATTTTAAAGAAGTGATTAAAATTAGTGTTTATAGGAAAAATGATTAATAGTAGAAGTTGATAGTGTTTGTAAGAAAAAAAAAAAAAAATTGATAGTGTTTGCAAAAAAAGTTAAAAGTTAAAAAAAAAATACTAATAAGCTACTAAAAGCACTATTTTTTAAGCTTATAAATTATAGCTTATGAGAGCTTATTTAAGCTACTAAAAGATAAATAAAACACTTCAAATTACTTTTGCACACAATTCTAAGTGACTATAATCACTTATAAATTTTTTTAAAACACCCCCATAATGGGAAATCCTCGCACCAACTTATTCCTTGAGATTAATGGAAGAGTCTCGTATGCTCACCGAATGGGACTCCTCTCCGATGAATTATATCAGGTAACGGTTTAATGAAAGAGTAGTCTCATAACATATCATAATAGATTTATGAAAAAAATTACAATTAGATACAAGATTGAGTAAACCATTACAATCAGATACAAAGTGCATAAATTTGAACTAAAGTGCATAAATTTTCTGCACTTTGTATTTGGTTGTAAATTTTTTGGTGACTTTATAGTGGAATGTTTTTCTCCTTAGATTTATAAATAGCAGAATATAAAAAATAAAAAAGAATTCTTTTATACCATAGCCATTGAAATCATTTTCTTTTCGTCAAAAGAAAGTCTATTTGGACTTTTATGAAATCAATAAATAATTGAAAGAAATGGTGGCACAAGATTAATTAAATTATAATATAGACTTAACATATATTTTGGAGTACGAGCTTAACATCATGGTGTATATTTTGGTTTATTTTGGTACGAGCTTAATAAACATAATACTACATGCTTAACAGTGATGGTACAAACTTAAAAATAATGGCATGAGTTAAATTAAATGGTGAAACGATTTTATTTACACACGGAACTTTGCACAATAATTAAAAGGATATAATTGGAAAAAAAAAAAATTGAGCTAAAAATGAATGTATCTGAACACTTTGATAAAAAAGAAAATACTTAAGTATAGATGGTTAAAATTGAGGTTACCACTTTGATAAAAAAGAAAATACTATTTTACTCATGAATTCACGTTGTTTGCAAGTCATATGTTAAATAATGATGCTATGTAATTTGTATTTAAAATAATGCGACACCAAAAAATGATTACTTGCTTTTATTACAGTCAGCAAGAGCACATTGCCATGAAAATTATGTGGAGGAGGATCTGGAGAATGTTTTATGCTCAAGTGATACGGAAAGGATAAATGAGGTAATTAAACTCTCAATAAAATTAATGACATCTATATTTGCATTATAAGTAATATTTTTGTGAATCAAATTTATACATGAACTCTATCACTATTATGTATAAAAATTATACTCCCTCTGTCCCAAATTCGATTGGGCATTCACTATTTGACTCGTGTTTTAGAGAGCGAGTTGTTTATTAATAATTGAAATGATAAAAAAGATTTTTAAGGTGGGATATGATAGTGCTACCCTTCATCTATCCTATCATGCTTTAAAAGTAATTTTATCATTTCATATACTATAAACAACATGCTCAATAAAACACGAGCCGAAAAGTGCAATGTCCAATCGAGTTTGGGACAGAGGGAGTGTATGTTACGTGCCACAAGTTGCACTATTAGAAAATATAATTTTTTTTAATAGTAAGAATTTTTATGCATAACAATAATAATTTTTATGCATAACAATAATAATATTTATATATAATAATAATATAAAAAAATTTTGTCTAACATTACATATAAGTTTTGATTCAACCATTTATAATTCTTTGATGATGATGATAATAATAATAATAGTAATAATAATAATAATAATATTCCATGGATTTAATATTCAGTGTGTTGCGAAAATAAACACGGTCCAAATCTTGGAACCTGCGTGTCTCGACAACACACTGACAGACTTCTTGCGATCAATTATTCCTAGAAATGAATTTTCATGCCGGGTAATATTCTTTCACTTGATTATAGTAATTTTCGGTACGAGAAAGTCTAGTTACTCTAGTATGTACTAGGCGCATCCTATACTTTAAATGTACATTTAAAAAGTAACACTTGTGACCTGTAAAAAAAAAAAAAAGTAACACTTGTGAGCATCGATTGCACAAAAAATAATTGATGCAATTGGATTCAATTTTAATTTGGATGAACAATCTACACCCTAAACACTAAATCATGAATCCTAAATCATGATTTATTAGGGCCGGATGAACCATGAACCACTAGAGTCGGGTTCGGGCCCAAGTCAGATCGGGCCGGAAAAAAAAATTGAATTGAAATTCAATTGCACCAAATCAAAATTGATGTAAATGGTGCATATGAGAATTTGTCATATTTAAAATGTATAATTTGTTATAAATCATGATCTATTAGGGCCGGATGAACCATGAACCACTAGAGTCGGGTTCGGGCCCAAGTCAGATCGGGCCGGGAAAAAAAATTGAATTGAAATTCAATTGCACCAAATCAAAATTGGTGCAAATAGTGCACATGAGAATTTGTCATATTTAAAATGTATAATTTGTTATATTGAAATGTTCAATTTATTTTACACTTTAAATATTCAATTTATTAACACATAAATGATTATTTTGCATAGTGTAAAACAAGTTAATTGAACATCACTAAAAAAAATAAAAAATTGTCTACGAAATTTTTCAATATGCATACGAAATTTTTAATAAATATAAATTTCTCATTATGCTACTGAGGATTGTCTATTACTTGTTTACAAATTTATTTAATTATATACACATTTTTATTTCTCAAATTTTCTATGGAAATTTATTCATAAGTAAATTTGTATGTAGATTATTTTTAAACTACAAATATAATTGTCTAAAAAGTTATTTGTGTAGATAATTTCTTTGTCTATGAAAATTATATATGTGCAAAAAAATTATTCGTAGGTATTTGTTTATCTACTAAAATTCTAAAAATTTGTAGGCAAGTCGTAGGCAATCCTCACTATTTAAAGAGCGAATTATTTTTATTGGAAAAATGTGTAGCCATTTAAAAAAATTCATAACAAATTCTTTATTTTTTTTAAAAGCTTTTCAATATAATAAATTATATATTTTAAAAGTACAATTAAATTGCATGGAGCACCCAATGTACATGAGATCCCCTCTTTTGATGTATTTATAGTGAATTATATTTTTTAATATCATTAATTCTATAAGACATATACTCATATGTGCGTATGTGTTTATTGAATGATAGATGCTATGTTAGGCGAAACCTACCAAGTCTAGCATTTACAAAAGGCTAAGTTTTATGCGTACTCATACTGCATTTTAAGATCGTACAATTTATTTCATTGAAAAATGTAATTTATTTATATTGAAATGTGCAATTATTTTTTCATATTAATAATTGCACGGTTCAGTATAAACAAGTTGCATATTTCAATATAATAAATTGTATGATTTTAAAATACACTATGAGTGCACGGTACACCTGAATGCACATGATATTCACACTTTACAAATCATTTTCATTTCTTGCATTTAAAATTACATCCATATATATATTTTAAGTGTTATTCATTGCAGGTTTCATCTTATTCGCCCTGTCATGCATGGGCTAACCATAAATCTGTTCAGAAAGCTCTTCATATTCGGGAGGTATTCTATTTAGCAAACATAAATTTATATCTAAGCTAGTTGAGACGTATATTAATTAACATAAAATAATATTATACGCTACAAGAAAATAAAAAAATAATTCTATAAATTTTTAATATGACTGGAGAATTACCGACAAAAATAATTATGTCTCTAAATAGTATGATTTGTCTACGACTTAACTATATATATGAAAGACTTTGATGAGTGTCTATCATCCAACTATAAATCTCTTCTTATATAGGGAGAAATGCGAATTCGTCAGTCTCACGGTGCAAAAGCAAAGTTTTCAAATCATGTACACATCTTCTTTTTAAAAAAAAAAAAAATGTACACATCTTCATTTTTCAAACAACAAACAAATTTATCTACGAATTGCATGTTGGTAATCAATTAGTTTTTTTTTTTTTTTTTTATGTAATTTTATAAGGAATGAAGATGTGTACATGATTAAAAAAAATTATAGGCAAATCGTAGATAATTCACAATATTTAAAATAATAATTATTTTTGTTGAAAATTTTATAGGTATATTTAAAAATTTCGTAAACAAAATTTTATTTTGTTGTAGTGGTCTACACGCATTTTTCTTAATTACTATAAACATATACTCTCTCCGTCCACTAAAATTATGCTCATTTCGTTTTGACATGTTGTACGGAAAGGTAAATTAAGTCTATTTATGAATAACATAATTGATTGTGTAAAGTATAATGATAACTTGAGTAACTAAGCGATTGTTGGACGATGAAGATAAAATAAAAATTGTGTCCATAAACGTACTTAATTTAACTTTCCGTACAACATGTCAAAACGAAATCAGCACAGTTTTAATGGATGGTGGGAGTACTTATTACGTACTGATTACAGGGAAACATAAGAGAATGGGTGAGATGTAACGAAACCATTGAAAATTCTGAAATTAGCCCCGATGGAAGTTGTCCTTACATAAAAAAATATTAATAATACAATACCCTTTCACCAAATGTTCAGAAAGAAAAGATGTCGAGCTTTCATTTACAGGTAACGATCATATTTACATTTTTTGAGTTTTTTTTTTAATCCTTTGTTATAGTGTTTAAAACAATTATTTTGTTCTATAGCTGAAAAGATAAGTTACATATATAAATAGGGATCTTAAAATTAAATAAAAAAATATTTATGATTAGAAAGATGATTCATAATTTCATCTCACTTAGGCTGTGTTTGATTTGATCGAAAATTTTAAGATGTCACATGGTCTTAAAATTTTAATTTGATGTAAATATATATTCTACTCCTTCCATTCCACAAAGATAGACTTAGTTTTTATTTTTATTTATCAAGGAAAGGTCACTTACTATATATGTTTAATATGTCATTAATATTTTATTTTATTTTTCCCCCCTATTTGATGTACTTTTTTTCTTCTAAGAAACAACATCTAATTGCAATAATAAGATAAAATGGTAAAACAAAGTAAGAATTTAATATTTTAAATAATAATTTTTATTGTGAAAATAAATACATTCCTATTTTTATGGTGTGAGGTCCCGATTTTGAAAACCAATTTTGAAAGTGCGGAAGCGGATCATTTCGTGTGATGCATATAAAAACAGGGGTGAGGGAATGGTGATACCAATTTTTTTTAAGAACGATGTGTGTTGTTTTGCTTATAATCGAATGCATATGACAAGTAAGAACATAAAACAGTAAATAACACACGATTTTATAGTGGTTCGGAGTCCAACTCCTACATCCACTCTTCCCTATCATCAGGGGCACCAACTTAACCAACTGGACATAGTTTAATGTGTTAGTCCAACACCCAACAGATGTTTACCGAGTTCACACTCAAACTGGACTTATCACCCTCACGGGATCGCCTATAGATGTTTACCGAGTTCACACTCAAACGGAACTTATCACCCTCACGGGATCACCTACCCTCCCTTTCGGGATTGCTAGATGTTTACCGAGTTCACACTCACCTACAAACTTAACCGACTGATTTGGGTAAGGTTTGTTTGGTTTCCAACTAGGTTGAGATTTTCCCTTACATTTGTTTAGCCTCAATGCTAAGGATGAGAAAATCTCTCTAAGCTTAGGATATAGCATTTGTGCTTAGATCTAGGGTAGAACACTTTTGAATATATGTGTGTATTTCTTGCTCTGTGTTCTATGAATGGAGTTGCTTGAATATTTGGCTTTAATTTCACTTTGCAGATCCTCCATTATCTTCTTTTGAAGATAGTGCAATGTATTTATAGTGTGGATTTAAATATTACCGTTGGAAAGTAATATTCAAATCCATACTAATAACTTCCAGCTTTTCTTTGTCCTATTGCACTTTTTCTTGCAGATTTATGTCACATCAATATGTGTGTTGTCTTCTTATTGGTCACCGCTTTTGTCTAACTAACGGATCGATTTTATTACTATTGACTCTTCCGATTCTCGCCGTTTGATCCGTATGCAGATTGTTGGTTCAGAGAAATCGTCTGCAGATTGGTCTCTCGATCGTCGACAAGACAAAGCAGACGATCGTATAACATCAGTCAAGAAAGATCTGGTCAATCGCATCCGTCGGAAGATCGGTCACCAGATCCGTCAAGAAGACGTCACCAGACCGTCAAGAATATCAGTCACCAGATCCGTCACCAGATCTGGTCAAGAAGATCAGTCACCAGATCTCGTCAAGAAGATCTGTCACCAGACTGTCAAGAACATCAAAGTCACCAGATCCGTCAAGAAAGATCGTCACCAACTTGTTAGCAACATCAGTCACCAGATCCGTCACAAGATCGATCGGCGGCGTCTACAAATCGCATCACCTTGATCGAGATTTCTTCTTCAAAAAATCAGCATGTTTCTTCTTGTTCAGCTCATCAGTTTACTCGGAACTCATCCTACTCATCTGATCTCGATCAGCCTCGTCTGCAGCCTCGTCTGATCTCGATCATCTTCGTCTGATTTCGTGAGTTCCCCCTCAATTTGTTCTCTCGTTCCCCCTCAACTTGTTATCTGTAGATTAGCTTCAAAAATACAAGTTGATAATGTTTAGGCATAATTTATCAAAACTAAAATATCCCAACAATTTCCCCCTTTTTGATAATGACACCAAAACATTAAAATATATGCATTTTTACAGAGATCGGGTTTTTGTTTTCAAAGATCAGTTCAGATGGTCACATTAAAAACTGTGATCTTTTGAATTCTCGCTTTGATACCACTGTGAGGTCCCGATTTTGAAAACTAATTTTGAAAGTGCGGAAGCGGATCATTTCGTGTGATGCATATAAAAACAGGGGTGAGGGAATGGTGATACCAATTTTTTTTTAAGAACGATGTGTGTTGTTTTGCTTATAAGTGAATGCATATGACAAGTAAGAACATAAAGCAGTAAAGAACACACGATTTTATAGTGGTTCGGAGTCCAACTCCTACATCCACTCTTCCCTATCATCAGGGGCACCAACTTAACCAACTGGACATAGTTTAATGTGTTAGTCCAACACCCAACAGATGTTTACCGAGTTCACACTCAAACTGGACTTATCACCCTCACGGGATCGCCTATAGATGTTTACCGAGTTCACACTCAAACGGAACTTATCACCCTCACGGGATCACCTACCCTCCCTTTCGGGATTGCTAGATGTTTACCGAGTTCACACTCATCTACAAACTTAACCGACTGATTTGGGTAAGGTTTGTTTGGTTTCCAACTAGGTTGAGATTTTCCCTTACATTTGTTTAGCCTCAATGCTAAGGATGAGAAAATCTCTCTAAGCTTAGGATATAGCATTTGTGCTTAGATCTAGGGTAGAACACTTTTGAATATATGTGTGTATTTCTTGCTCTGTGTTCTATGAATGGAGTTGCTTGAATATTTGGCTTTAATTTCACTTTGCAGATCCTCCATTATCTTCTTTTGAAGATAGTGCAATGTATTTATAGTGTGAATTTAAATATTACCGTTGGAAAGTAATATTCAAATCCATACTAATAACTTCCAGCTTTTCTTTGTCCTATTGCACTTTTTCTTGCAGCTTTATGTCACATCAATATGTGTGTTGTCTTCTTATTGGCACCGCTTTTGTGTCTAACGGATCCGATTTCATTTCGTCTTATTCTTTGTTCAACTCTTCCGATTAAGGGTCGCTTGATCCGGTATGCAGATTTCGATCCGCAAAAATCGTCCAGAGAAATGGTCCGCAGATTTACGGTCCAGAGAAATGGTCTGCAGATTGTCTCTGATCCGATCGACCTGAAAGGATCGATCGAAGACAACATCAGTCAAGAAGATCCGTCAATCCAGATCCGTCAAGAACATCGGTCGTGAAGATCTGGTCAAGAACATCGTCACCAGACTGTCAAGAACATCAGTCACCAGATCTGTCACCAGATCTGTCAAGAACATCGGTCACCAGATCCGGTCGGCGAGATCGGTCACCGTGACTTTTGGTCAAGAACATCGGTCCAGATCCAGATTCGTGACATCGGTCACCAGACTGTCAAGAATATCGGTCACCAGATCCGTCACCAGATCTGTCGTGAAGATCTAAAACCGTGATCGAGATTTGATCACCGCCTTTGATCAACATTTATTCTTCAAAATCAGCATGTTTCTTCTTGTTCAAATCATCATCACATTTCGAACTCATCCTACTCATCCGATCTCGATCGGCCTTCGTCTCTTTCGCCTCGTCTGATCTCGATCATCTTCGTCTGATTTCGTGAGTTCCCCCTCAATTTGTTCTCTCGTTCCCCCTCAACTTGTTATCTTTAGAAATTAGCTTCAAAAATACAAGTTGATAATGTTTTGGCATAATTTATCAAAACTAAAATATCCCAACATATGGGGCGGAGAATGTATTTTATTTTTTGTCCTCTTTATATGATCAATTATTTATAAAATTATCTATTCCACAATTAGTGTTTCATTTTGTGTTTCATAGTATAGATGGATGACAAATAAAATAATAAAAAAAAATCCAACGATTCATTATATTCTGGGTCCATGTGTTAAAAATTCAGTAGGATGAATCACCAAGTAAAACACAAAAAGTGGAACGGAGAAGTTGAACTAATTTAATTAGTGATTTATTAATTTATTAATTTTGATATTGTGACAGTGGCGATCATGATATGCTAATCCCTCATACAAGCACAAAACAATGGATTGACTCCCTAAATATATCTGTTAAAAGTTATTGGAGACCGTGGTTCGTTGATGGTCAAGTTGGAGGGTTGGTTCTACAACCTATAATGAACTTAAAACATTAATTAATATCTTTTCTAATTAATTTTGCAATTCCATGATCATCCATACACAACTAACTTTATTACACTTTTTTCCCTATCCCTCAAGGTACACCGTTACATATGAAGACAATGGTTATGAATTGACGTTCGCCACTATTAAGGTAAGAACCTAATTTTTCTTTTTAATAAAATAAATCAATATTTTTTTAAAAAAATATATAGTACAATTGAACCCATGGTGATGGAGTACGAATTGAACTCTCATTCTAATTACTTCTAGTTTCAGTTGAGAGTTCTTCTTACTTTACCTTTTAACCGGTACTTGAGCTATATATGCCAAAATATTTCAATCTCTAATATGTAATAGTTGTTTACATCATATGAACTTGTTTAAATTAGGCAAATATGTTTCTCTTTTTCCTAGGGAGCAGGCCATACAGCTCCAGAATACAAGCCGCGTGAATGTTTCGCCATGATCAATAGATGGTTTGATCAAAGCCCTCTCTAGGTTAAAATTGCGCCAATATGATATATATACAGTCGTCGAATTATTGTAGTTTAGAAATTGCATGAAACTCGTAAATGCATTTCCGTAAAGATAATATATATGCATGTATTGAAATCTTTAGTCTATCAACATAGCTTATTTCATGATCAATGTACGTAGTGAATTTAATTCTCAATGCATATGAAATTGTATTGAAGTCCTTCAAAAATGTCCGGCCACTTATAAAAATTAATTGATGCAACGGGCACATGTAGGAGAATCGTTAGTTCATAATAAGAATATATATTTAACAATCTGATCTATATATAGTAATTCTATTCCTTCATTAATATAACTTACATATCATTCCCAAGTTGCGCTACAATATTGAACATTTTTGTACAATTTCTCAACCAAGAGGCTTAGTGCCATTGCTCCTACCCCCTCGGTAATACAATTTTATATTTTTTTGGCTAAATCTTGTATTCACCAGATACACGTTGCACTTTATAATGTATTTTAAAAATATATATCTTGTTACACTGAAATATGCAATTTGTGTTCGTAAATGTATGTTTTGGTGCAATAAACTGTGTGTTTTAAAAATATATTATGAATTACAAAAATTTGTACCTAATAAAATGTTTGTTGTGTATGATCTTGAGACCGTTTTTCCATCTGAACAACTACATATTCATTTGCAATGTGCTCCAATCACTAATACAGATTTGGGCTTGGACAGCTGTTAAAAATGACATTGGAGAGCTGTTATAATCGATCTCCAAGTAACTACTGTCCAAGCTTGGACATCTGATAAAAAACCGATGTCCAAGAAATCGCACTTGGACAACTGATAAAAAACCGTTGTCCAAGAAATCGCACTTGGACAACGGTTTTTAACCGCATTGCAAGTGTTCACTTGGAGAGCGGTTTTCAACCGCTGTCCAAGCATATACACTTGGACAACGGTTTTTAACCGCTCTCAAACACTTTTTTTTTTTTAAAAAAAATTGATTTTTAGGCACGGACCCACCAAGCATCTCATATATACGCCACCAAGTCTCCCAATTAATTGAGGCAATTATTCGCTCCCATGGGGGAGCGAACACGGGACCTTGGGCGCTGAAATGATCAATTCCGCTCGGGCACTAAATTTTTCTTAAGTTTACTTAATGAAATTAATTCTATATGTCCTAGAATTCGTTTTTTTACAATTGTTTTTTAAAATTCTTTATTTCAATTATCTTATTTATTAATTCAATCACACTTTTTTATATAATAATAATTTTTTTATATAAATTTAAATTAAATTATATTTTTTACTTGTTTTTTTTTTAAAAGTACACTACGTACCTTTCTTTTAAACTTGTAATATTTTTCCTTCTAAACAAGTAATATACTTTTTTTTATCTTAATAAGTTATATTTTTCTTTAAACAAGTAATACTTTTTCTTCTAAACAAGTAATATATATATTTCTTTAAACAAGTTATATCTTTCTATTTAAACAAGCTAGTAATACTTTTCTATTTAAACAAGTAATTCTTTTCTTTAAACAAGTAATATTTTTTCATCTAAACAAGTAATACTTTTCTTGCGTTTATTTAATGAAATTAATTATATATGTTCTAAAAATCATTTTTTCTTACAATTTTTTTTAAAATTCTTTATTTCAATTATCTTATTTATTAATTCAATCACATTTTTATATAATAATTTTTTTTATATAAATTTAAATTAAATTAAATTATATTATATTAAAATTATATTTTTTACTTGTACTTTTTTAAAAAAAAGTACTACCTTTCTTTTAAACTTGTAATAATTTTCCTTCTAAACAAGTAATACTTTTCTATCTAAATAAGTAATATTTTCCTTTAAACAAGTAATACTTTTTCATCTAAACAAGTAATACTTTTCTTTAAACAAGTTATACCTTTCTATCTAAACAAGTAATACTTTTCTATTTAAACAAGTAATATTATGAACAAATTTTACATAAGAGTTTGTGTTAATCTCATTATATACGACGAATATTAAAAAGAAATAACACGAGAATTTAAAGAATAAAATATTTGAACGGTACCTAAAAAGAATTTACAAATTAAAACAAAAAAATAAAACAAAAAATAAAAGCTTTACAAAAAAAAAAAAAAATTAATTCACTTGGAGAGCGGTTATGAACCGCTGTCCAAGCTTTACCTTGGACAACGGTTCAAAACCGCTCTCCAATTACCCTTGAACAGAGGTTATGAACCGATGTCTAAGCTTTGATCTTGGACAGCGGTTTTTAACCGCTGTCTTTGTTTTTTTTTTTTTATAGAACCGCTCTCCAAGGAACCACTTGGAGAGTTGTTCGAAAAAAGGTTTGTCCAAGTGGAGCTCTCCAAGCTCAAATGTGTAGTAGTGAATAATTATTTTGATGTCTATTCCCATTTTATTTCCTTTTCTTTTTCAGATTTGACTTTGCCAATAATTAAAAAATTATTCTTATATAAAAGTTTTAAATTATATATTTACAAGTTTACATCTGCTATATATACAAAAATATAAATTATATAAGGTTTTAAAATACACATAAAAACTCACAAAGTTTTTTGAAAAAGTGAGGAAGCAAAATGAATTTCTCTAAAAATATCTTCTTCTTTTTTAAGTCTCTTTTCAAATCGTGGCTGAACCTCATGTTCCATTAAAACAATTCTTATGCTGAATTTTCCTTTTCACTCTAGCTAGCTATTCACCTCATCCAATTATTGATGTGTTTTTAGAATTTAAAGAGAATCAAACATTTATGAATAGGTCTTTGTGAAATATTGCATGTGTAATATTAACACAATTAATGTAAAAAATCAAGAATTTGCTAGTCGTGGGCAGGTCACTCCTTAAATTTGGTCGATGCTGACGTGATATATATTTATAAAATGATATCTTTATTAAATTTGTATTGTAGCGTAATGGTTTGGGTTTGTTTTTAACGTATTTGGTCGCAGATTTAATTTTTATTAAGCACATAATTTTTAAATGTTATTTGATTTTGTCAAGTTTTTGTGTGGGTTACTACATGTGTGTGTTAGTACATGAAAAAAGTGTGATACTTACAGAAGAAAATGTATTACTACGTGAAAAAAAAAATTACATTATCATTCTCCAAAAAATTACATTATCATTCTCCATATGTTTGTTTTTGTCAAGTTTTTTTTGTGTGTTACTATGTCTATGTCTTACTACATGAAAAAAAAATGATACTTATAGAAACAAAATGTTTTACTACATGAAAAAAAAAAATTACTACCTTCGTCCTGATTTTGTTTGGTCATTTCACTTTTGGCTCGTGTTTTAGCGAGCGAATTATTTATTAGTATATAAAATGATAAAAGAACTTTTAAGGAGGCGTAGGATAGATGAGGGGTAAGATTATCATATTCCACCTTAAAAATCTCTTTATCATTTCAAATTTTAATAAACAACTCGTTTGCTAAAACACGGTCTAAATAGTGTATGGACAATCTAATCACGGAGGGAGTATCATTTTTTTTTAAAATTACATATCATTCTCCATGTATTATGTAATACATATTAAAACGTAACACATGAATGTTCACAAGGTAACATATTGTTGTTTATATGGTAAACCATGAGCGTGCAGAATTTTTTATTGGTGGTTTTTTTTTTTGGGCTAATTTTTTATTAATGAAAAAAAATTAATTAAATAAAATGACAGATGATTAAAAAAAATTGGGGTATGCAGAATTTTTTACGAGGTGTGTTGAATTTTTTTTTACGGGTGTGCAAAATGGTTAAGAATATATATAATTTAAAATAAATACGAATATGTAATATTTTTGAGTGTGCAAATTTTTTTACGGGTGTGCAGAATTTTTCTATAACTGTGCAAATTTTTTTTATGGGTATGCAGAATTTTCTTTATTGGTGTGCAAAATGATTAAAAATATATAATTTAATATATACAAAAATGTATAATATTTTTGAGCTAATTTTTTATTATTGAAAAAAAATAATTAAATAAAAGATAGATGATTAAAAAAAATTGGACTAATTTTTTATTACTAAAAAAAGTGAATTAAATAAAAGGTATGATAAATAAAAATATTTAGTAAAATTTAAAATCTGCACATTACTATCAATTTCAACACATTATTGACCCAATTTAAAATTTAAAATCAATAAGGATAATTTGGACATTTTGATCCAATTTTAGCACCTTAAAGTAAGAATTAAAAAGTACTGAATCTTAGAATAAATGTGATTTATAAATGACACCTTAAAGTAATTGTCACTTTATATATCCTACTACTTAGAATTAGACATATCATCATTTTTATGATTCTTCTTCACTTTAAATTTATAGTATAGACTTATGATCATATAAGTCATACTCCCACAAAATTAATCAACACATATATATATGTCAAAATATTAATCAAATTACACCCAACGCACATCCTCTGATATCTGTTACATCATTTTAATTAACACAAGAAAACTTTCATAAAATTATTTATACTTAATTAATGTTTCACGATTTTCCCAAAAAAAATAAGTCAAATCAGGAGATCGTTCAACACTAAGTCACCACAATCCAAGAATCGCAAAGATTAAATAACCCTTATAAACAAAAGACCAAAACATACAAAAACTGTAAATTTATTACACATTTAGAAAGCACATCTTAGGGAATTCCACCACCACCCAAAAATAACTGTTGCGATGAGGAGGTTGGTGGTGGTGTTGGGAGTTTTAACTACTCTAAATTGTCTGCTTGACAAGATGATTATCTTTAGCAAAAGTGTAGTTAGTAGTGTGCCGCTTAGATATTTTGAGAAAAGATATATATGAAAGATAGAGACAAAATATGTCGTATTGTCATTTATATAAAGAAAAATGTGGAATATAGGGATTGTGCTTAACTCAACTCTCATCACTTTTTCAGAAATAAATCAAAGACTGAGATTAAAAGATTAAGTTGTTATCAATGGTTATGGTTGAATGCACTATATTTTGATTTACTCCATTATCACCACTTTTTCATATTTGCATTACAGCTGATATTAAAATATTAGGTTTATCAATGACTATGATTGAATGCATTTGAATTGTGTTTTACTCCGCTCTCACCACTTTTTCAAAATTGAATCTACGCTGAGATTAAAAGATTAGATTGTTATCAGTAGCCATGATTGAATGCACACTGATTGTTCTTTACTCCACTCTCACCACTTTTTCATAGTTGAATTTATGGCTGAGATTAAAAGATTATATTTTTATGAACGACTATGATTGAATGCACATGAATTGTGCTTTATTTCACTCTCATCACTTTTTTCAGAACTGAATCTACGACTGAGATTAAAAAGATTAGATTTTTATTAGTGGCTATGATTGAATTGACATGGATTGTGCTTTACTATACTATCACCACTTTGGACTATTATATAATTATCATACATTACAATTATTTATTTGTTATGAAATAAATAAGATTGAATATCCTTTAGGAAGTTACAAGCAATTCTTTGGGAGTTACATCCATGTTACAAGAGACTCTTCAATGTCCTATTAATTCACAATTTATGTATTCATGTATAAGGTTCCCTATAAATAGGTGGTATCTCATCTTCATTTGTACACACAACCAAGAATTAGTAAAACTATCCTGGCTTCGTATAGCCCCCAGACGTAGTCATTCTTGATGAACTGGTTAAACAAATTCCGTTCTTCATTTATTTTATAACACGTTATCAGCACGATAGTTCTACCCATTAGTTTTCAGAATTTCGAAGTCTCCCTTATCGAATTTCTTCGCCTTAATCGGTAAGTTATTATTCTTACTATATTATATTATGTTTGTCTTTAGAAAATTCATGAGCTTTAGTTTATGATTTTGATTGTCTAGAGAATTTTTATTTGGGGTTTGATATTCTAATGACTCTTTGTTTAAATTGTGAAACCACTTTTTTAAATCAGTAATATGTATTAAACTCCGGGGGTGACCAAGAATATAAGACATATTCTGGCCGCCCACAGTACAGTTGATCCTAAGTTATTACAAACATACACAGGACACACCCCGCACCAAACAGAACCAAGATGACAATATTAAGATTTCTGATAATTGACACACACCTCTCTCGGGTCTGCTAACCAAGAACGGACCGGAAAATCAAGTACCTCGCAAATTCTAACTGAAAGCCACGACCAAATTCTTGCATGAATCTCCTCCCATAGCTTTGTGACACCAAGAGCTGAATTATTAAAAATACGTTCATTCCTTTCTTTCCAGATGCTCCAAACCATACAAACTGAAAGTTTTAACTAAATAGAAAAAATAGATGGTTTTGTGTAATATGTTGCTTTAAAGAAAATTCATTGACAAGGTTTTATAGATTCAAGTAAACTGTTCAATTTTAATATTTTGACATGCGGTGCGATTGATTTGTTGAAAAAATAAGTTGAATATCTTTGCTCATTGGTTTCAATGATTCATGGATTATGGGCTTCAATGGAGATCCTTCTTAAATATGTTCATTGGTGCTAAATAATACTCCCTCCGTCCCATTCTTTAAGCAAATTTTGCTATTTTTTTGTCCCAATCTTTAAGCCATATTTCCTAAAATATAAATACACTTTATCACTTTATCACATCACTTTATCACTTTATCATTTTATCATATAAAATACTGATAAACAACTCTTTCTACCCCCAACTACCCATTACATTATCACTTTATCACATAAAATACTAATAAACAACTGTTTCTACCCCCAACATTTTATCACTTAATCACTATTCTCATAAATCCTTATGAACAGTCAAATTTTCTTAAAGAATGGGACGAATGTAGTAACTGATTTATTAGTTAGTGACTGAAATTTTGTATTTTATACATGTTTTGCATGTTTGGGCAATTTATGTTTTTGTATTGATCTCTATAATGCAATCATTGTGATTACTTACTTATTTATGTGTATTTGTACTGATAATCTTCATGTATTGAACCCCTTACATTTGAACAATTTTCATGCATGGATATGATACTTTATGCTTTATTATTATATTAGTTTGGCTAAATTTTGAGACTTGATGATAATCATTGGTTTTTCAAAATAGTATTTATGTGTTGTCAATTCTATTAAATTGGTGAGGAACATTGGTACTTGACTATTATTTTTCTGTTTTTATTTAATGTTATGATAATTCTATGAGTTGAGTTAATTTAGCGGATGATTATCAATATTATTTGATGTTGCATTTCATTGAAAATATTAATTTTATATAAAGCCCATAAGTGTTGTTATAAATTCGAAATATGCATCTGAACACCAAATATATTGAGATGATTGTTTGAATTTACTCAAAGGACGTACAAGACTGAATTTTTATTATGATGTCTTGGGTGATTATTTTGGTCTTGCAACTATTGAAAAAAGGTTTTATATATATTATTAAGAACAATTTATCAAGGTTGTCATTATTGATAATAACTTTTGATTTTAGCTTTTGAAATTGAAATTCATCACGAAACTATGGGTCTTGGAAATACTACTGTTGATAATAATATATTATCGAATCAAGACCGTGTTAAAATCAATAATTTCCTTTCTCATTATATGGATGAAAGATTAAAATGAAATATTTGAAAATGAAATATCCACTAAGTGTGTTGAGGATGGATTTAAAAGAAAGATACTACCACCTGAAGATGTTCGTCCTTCTAAAAGCCTGGTACAATTGATTCCAACCACGTCTACAAGATTTTAAATTTTATAATGAAATATAATTCAATTGTGTTCATAATAATTACTTCTCAATTTTATGTGGTTAAAACCCAAATTATGATGATATGCTTGAGAAGACATTTTCTATTCGAATATGCTCCTACAGTAGCAATATCGAAAAAAAATTAAGAAATATTATGAACTAATTGCTTGTCTAAATTCTGGCCAAATAAAATAATGAATTATTGTTGAATATTATGAGTCTCGACCCACTAGTTCTAGTCCATTCCATGAAGCGAATGCGACTTATCTCAAAATTATGAATGTGCTTGTGGGTGGATGCGGTCGTGATAGATATACTCCGCATAATTATATGTTGGGAAATTTATAGTTTTGATGGAAGTTCCAAAACAGGTTGTAATAGGACCAGTCAGACCTGTTAGCTGACTAATGAATTAGAAATCAGGTTAGGATGACCAGCTGAGATGTATAGACAGCTGATGTAATAGATAGGTCACATATTGATGGGGAACTCAATATGTATAGGTTAAGTCTTGAAGAAGATCAGAAGACTAGAAGAACAGATGATTAGATAGTCAGGCAATCAGGTGAAGATCAGATGATCAGATAATCAGGCAATCAGGTGAAGATCAGAAGATCAGGTAACAAGCTGAAGGATCAGAAGATCTGAAGATCAGATGACCACCAGGTGACAAGACTCAGAAGACCTACATCAGAAGAAGTCAAGAAGAGTCTGCAAGTTAGGCTAAGATAACCTGCATCAGAAGACTCAATCAGGTAGATTGATCAGTCTGGACTGATCAGGTCAGCTCAAATCAGATGACAACCAGAAGTTCACCAAGTCATACAAATTCATCAGCCACCAAGAATGTCAACCTAAGTTGGTAAATCAAATACTGAATAAGTGTACTTGATAACCAATGAGAGCAAGACACATATGTACGGATCTGACATTGCAGGATAAGGTGCTTCAGAGTTAAATAGCTAGAAAGGACAAACATACATGCTTTCGGCCATGCCGCCTCTGTGCACATCAAATCGGGTCTGCAAACCTACCTTAAATAGACCAAAATTCGAATTGCTCTCCAACGGCTAGTTCAATTTCGTGCCTATAAATATGAGATCAACCTTCATAGTAAGGTTACGGAAATTATACAAGCTCAAGCTCGAGCAAGATTTCCGCACAAAGAACACAATTTAAGATTTATTCCTAAGTGTTCATCTCATAAAGTTCTTAGCATAGAATTATTATCCTCTAGCTTTAGGCTACTCAAATACTAGGATAGAATTCCAAGTTGGAACATACAAATCTTATACCCAAGACCACAAAGTTAGGTTAAGTTTGTTAAGCAAGATTTCAGACTAGGGTTTCTAGTTTGTGATTTCTGAGATTGTTGAGTGAGAACTCTTAAAACATCTGTTGTATTGTGTTGGACTAACACATTAATCTAAGTCCAGATTGATTAAGTGCGTGCCCCTGCTAATAGGGAAGAGTGGACGTAGGACGAGTTGTCCGAACCACTATAAATCTTGTGTAATTTATCTGCTTTACACTCTTAGCATACTACCTGCTTTATATTCCATGCATGTTTTGAGTCTGGATCAGATTTGCACCAAGCAACTGATCTGATCAGTTTGACACCTTTGTAATCTGATCTAAAACAGATTACTCAGAATCTAGTTTGAGCAAACTGGTTTTTCACACGGGTTAACTTATCTTTCGCACAAACAGTTGAGCTGATAGACGTCGAACTGATCTGCTTCCAAGCTGTCAGTAAGTTGGATATCAGTCCGTACTGCTTCACTCGCACTCTGATCAGGCTTACTTGCATATCCACACCTGATCTTACAAAAGTTTTAGAAGTCTATTCACCCCTCCCCTCTAGACTTCTTCCCTCACAAAACCCGTTCGGGACCTACAAGTGGTATCAGAACAATGGTTCTTCCGACCACTGGCTTTGAATATCATCTATTCTTGAGGAAGAACCTTTTGTGGTCACTTGAACTGATCTTGAAAAATCCATTTTTAAAACTCATAATCTTCAAACTCATGTAAGCATGGACAACACATCTGGAATGAATCATGATTTGCCTAAGTTCTCTGTCGACGAGAACGCCGACTGGTCTCTCGACATGAGAGATCATCTGGGAGTCATCAGCAATAGAATGAGGGAGATTCTTGAGATAGGACCCATCATCATCTATCACTATAATCCAGCTGAAGAAGGAGATCCTACGAAACCAGTTGGAGTAAGAATCAGAAAGAGTCCTTCGCTGATGGATGCAGAAGAGAGGAAATTGTCCAACCTGGATACGGTGGCCAGGCATTTGATCATGAAGATTGTGGATTCTACCATACGTGAGAAGGTCAAGTATTTGAAGACTGCTAAGGAAATATGGGATACCCTTGCTGAAATCTACAAAGGTAATGATCTGATTAAGGATAGCAGATTACAAGCTGAACTAGTAAACTTCGAGAAATTGAAGATGTTACCAAACGAGCCGATTGATCATCTTGATGGAAGAATTACTCGAGGAGTCAACAGACTGGGTGATTTAGGCCGAGTAATGTCAGATAAGGATATCAACTACAAGATTTTGAGATCACTGACAAAGAAATTGGATACTAAAGTAACAGCGATCAAAGACTGTCAAGATATTGGAACCATGAAGCCAAACGATCTGTTTTTCAGTTTGAAAGTGCATGAATTTGATCTGATTGAAAGAAGCAGAGAATCAGATGATGTTACTTCTGAAGCTACCACAAATTCTACAAAAAATATTGCATTTCAGGTAACTAGTAGCAGTTCACGATCTATTGAACCAATGGGAAACATCATCAGCAAAGATGAATAGATTGCTCTGCTGACTAGAAAGCTTGAAAGATCAAACATTCAAATGGAAAAGTACAAAAAGTTCTACAAAGACTAAAGACAAAGCAGAGGAAAAGATAGGAGATCTACTGACAGATCACCAGAAAGAGATCATTCTGATGACAGAAGAGACGATGGAAGAGAAGATCATAGAGATGACCGAAGAGATGACAGAAAGGATGATCGCAAAGGAGACAGGCGTGGTGACAAATTAGAAAGGAGGAGTTCTGATTGCAAGCAAGGTAGTAAGTCACCTGACAGAAATTATCGAAGAAATGATTCACTTAACAGAGGAGTGATGGAATTTAGAGGCACGTAAACAAGTAATACATGCGCAGCGAAAATTAATAGTTCACCAACAACGAACTTATAATGCATAAACGATTACAATAATCATAACGAGAAACCTTACAGAGATTCGACAGCAGATTTCTCAACTATATTATCCACGTAATCCCCGTGGACAGACTTGCACAGATCTGCTAGCGTTGAATCTGAGACGGAATTTGCTAGGAAAATTCCTAATCTAGATTTTATAGAGAAACTAGGTTTTCGTAAAACAACGTTAATAATGAATCCCGAGATGTTATATATATAGGGAGAGATTGACTTAAATCTTAAGCAATCTTTATTAGGAAGATAATCCCTAATCTTGCAAAACAAATCTCAAAGATATGTTTTTCCCTACGGATATTTTCCTACAATAATATTCCATAATATTATTTTGGGATTCCTATTTATAAATCTAATTTAATTAAATAGTTATTAATTCTTCATAAATTAAACATTAAATCTAATTTAATATTTAATCAACCAACCATAATTCGTACACGAGAATTACTCGTGTGACCCATAGGCCCTCATATACTGAGCGATTAGTCAAACTAACGGTCTTAATTGAACCCTAGACAATAAATCTGACATTCTCAATATCTGAGGTACGTTGCGAGAAACGTGCAACTACCTGTAACTGTAACATGGGCTATTACGATTCCCTCCTTTCATTCACGAATACTCGATTAGTCTTGACCATGATGAAGTGTCTATTCAAATAACTTAACCACTTTATCTCCAATCACTAATTGATCACTTATGTCACACTTGGCCACAAAGTCCAAGTTGACATGCGTTGGCCAATGACTTTGATCCAATTATGATGAGAAGGTGAGTATTCTCTCTAAATCCACTTTGAGGAATGAATCTTTTTCTTGGCTCAACTACCACGCACATGCACTTCGTAATGAACCAAATCCAAGCCATATCTACCCATAGACGGGTGCAAGCGTCGGCCATGGACAAAGTTCATCACTCCACACATGTCGTGCGTATTGACCTCAAGTCAAAGGAGTATCGCATCGCTCCCACTAACCGAGACACCCGTAGACACATATAGTGGAACTATATCAAACGGTTGCTCGGATGGGTATACCAATACCCTCTAAGGTATTTGGGCATCCATCAAGAGATACCTAGTATCTCGTAGTAAGTGAGATCTTACTACACTCTCTAAGAGTATGATGCAAATCGCACACCAATCTCCATTGCATCATCAATATCCCATTCTTGATGATCCTTGATCATGGCTATTTGAGAATCATGCTTAAGTCATCTGAGTTCTCACTCACACAATGACAGCAATGACTCAAGGGAACACAGATAGGAACAAATGCAAACAATCAAACATAATATTCTAATAATTGTAATGCCATACATTTAATATTAAACAAATAATAATATTAAACCAATACTGAATATTATCTAAGTATTATGTCCTTACAAAGGATTGTCTCTAGGACACTAACACTATCAATCTCTCACTTGAACTAGAGCCAATCACCTACATGCCTAACCCCTAGACCATTAAAATGTCTAGTGTGTACATGGACACTCAAAGCCTTGGTGAATGGATCAGCCAGATTATTCTCCGTGAGGACACGTTCTAATTCTATCTCTGCTCTAGCGATTATCTCTCTTATCAAGTGATAACGCCTCGGTACATGCTTGTTTCTGTTGTTGGATCTGGGTTCCTTAGCTTGCGCAACCGCACCAGTGTTGTCACAATACAACTTTATTGGACTGCTGACACTTGGAACTACCCCTAGTTCACTTAAGAACTGCTTTATCCAGACAGCTTCTTTGGCGGCTTCCGCCACAACAATGTACTCAGCCTCGGTTGTTGAATCTGCAGTAGTTTCTTGTTTGGAACTATTCCAACTAACCGCCCCACCATTGAGAATGAAGACATAGCCCGACTGCAACTTATAGTCATCACAGTCTGATTGGAAACTTGCGTCAGAATAGCCAGTTGACACTAACTCTGACTGTCCTCCATAGACCAAGAAACAATCTTTGGTACGTCTAAGGTACTTAAGAATGTTCTTGACAACAATCCAGTGAGGTTCACCTGGATTCTGTTGGTATCTACCAGTGGTGCTGACAGCGAAGACCACATCTGGCTTAGTGCAGGTCATGGTGTACATGATGGATCCAATTGCAGATGCATATGGTATATCCTTCATGCGCTGGATATCAATGTCTGTGGAAGGACAATCCTTCTAAGACAGCTTTATCCCATGACATGCTGGCAGAGAACCTCTCTTAGAGTTCTCCATCGCAAATCGCTTCAACACCTTGTCTATGTAGGTTGACTGTGACAGCCCCAACATCTTCTTGGATCCATCCCTATGGATCTTGATCCCTAAGATGTAGCAGGCTTCACCAAGATCCTTCATCATGAAGGTCTTTGACAACCAATCTTTCACAGACTGCATGAGTGGGATATTGTTTCCCATAATGAGTATATCATCGACATACACAACTATGAAAACAATATTCTTCCCACAACATTTCCGATAAACGCACGCAATCTTCCGAATTTCTGATGAAGTCAAAAGATTTGACAGCTTCATCAAAACGGATATTCCAACTCCAGAAGCTTGCTTCAAACCATAAATGGATCGTTTAAGCTTGCACACAAGGTTAGATTTTGGCTTTGATATAAACCCTTCAGGTTGAGTAATAAACACTTTCTTATCAATGTTACCATTGAGGAAAGCTGTTTTGACATCCATTTGCCAAATATCATAATCTAGATGTGCTGCTACCGCAAGTAAAATTCGAATGGGCTTGATCTTAGCAACTGGTGAGAAGGTTTCCTCATAGTCAATGCCTTCGCGTTGACTATAACCTTTCGCCACCAACCTAGCCTTGTAGGTTTGTACTTTGCCATTTGCATCAGTCTTCCGCTTGAAGGCCCATTTGCAACCTCTGGGTTTAACCCCTTTCGAAAATTCAACCAAGTCCCAAACTTGATTGACGTACATCGAGTCCATCTCAGATTTCATGGCTTCATGCCACTTCTTTGAGTCAACATCTAATGTTGCCTCAGCGTAAGTTCTCAGTTCGTCTTTATCCGGGATCTCCACGTCATCATGTTCCTCTACGAGGAAACCATAATATCTGGTGATCGGATTACAAACTCTCGTGGACTTACGGAGTTGTGGTTGTTCAGGCTGCACATTCTGATCGTGAAAATTTTGTGGTGCAGGGATTTCATCGTTGACCGGGGAGGCTTCAAGAGCGATACTTCCGGATGCTCCTTGAGCACTTCCGGATGCCTCTTGAGCGGGAGTTTGAACTATGCTACTCTCATTCAGCCTACTTGGAGTTCGTTGCTCGGGCAATGCAACTCCAATTACGCTCCCACTGGCTGAAAGAGGATCACTATGTGATAAACTTCCACCATGTGAGCTACTGAATGCTCCCACTGATTCTTTGTCATGTTGCTTTGACAAGACATCAGTCTCCTTGTTAAGTTCTTGAATTTCTTCAAGTTCTATCGTCTTACGGCTTTGTTCCTTGAAGACATAGTCTTCTTCAAGGAATTTGGCTTGCCTAGAAACAATCACTGTTTATTTCTGAGGTAGATAGAAATAATATCCTCTAGTTTCATTAGGATATCCCACAAAATAACCCTTTTCACCTTTTGATTCCAACTTATCGGTGAGCATTTTCTTCACAAACGCGGGGCAACCCCATGTTCTAATGTGAGAGAAATTTGGCTTCTTGCCATGCCATAACTCGTATGGCGTATGCTCAACTGATTTTGATGGAATCATATTCAGAATGTAGATTGAGGTTTGGAGTGCATATCCCCATAAGAATGTTGGAAGGGAGGAGAAACTCATCATGGACCTTACAATGTCTAACAGGGTTCGGTTTCTCCTCTCGGACACTCCATTCATTTGAGGCATGCCGGGAGGAGTCCATTGTGATTGGATTCCATGTAACTTCAGATAATCAGTGAATTCATGGCTAAGATATTCTCCTCCTCGATCTAATCGAAGAGTTTTAAAACTCTTACCAAGATGCTTCTCTACTTCAGCTTTATACTCCTTGAATTTCTCAAATGATTCGGACTTGTGTTTCATTAGATGCACACACCCGAATCTAGAGAAATCATTAGTAAAAGTTATGAAGTAGCCGAATTGACCCATAGCTAGAGTGGGCAGTGGTCCACAAACATCACTGTGGATCAACTCTAGAACTTCATTGGCACGAACCCCTTTCTCAGAAAAGGGTTTGTTGATCATCTTGCCCTTGAGACAAGATTCACAATTACCATAAGACTCAAAGTCGAATGGGGTTAAGTAGTCTAACTTTCTTAACCTTGCAATTCTTTTCTCATTTGCATGACCAAGTCTGCAATGCCACATGTAAGTCGGGTTTTCATGATTACTAAGTTTGAGCCGTTTTGTTTTGTATATTAAGAATATTATGTCCACAATGCAACAAATATAAACCATTCGATAAAGGAGCATTTCCATACAAATCACCATTAAGCAAAAAATAACAATTATTATTTGCAAAATGGAAGGAAAAACCTTCAATGTCTAACAGAGGAATAGAAATAATGTTGCGAGTAATAGAGGGAACAAAATAACAATTATTCAGTTCAAGTTTAAAACCAGAGGGTAAGTCTAAAACATAAACGCCAACACGTTCAACAACAACTCATGCTCCATTCCCAATGTGTAGGCGACTTCACCCGGCCTAACTGCCCTACTATGCTTGAGACCCTTCACATTAATACAAATGTGTGAGCCACAACCGGTGTCCAATACCCAGCAGTTTGTATCATTTGTGGACATGTTTATCTCAATAACAAACATACATGTTCTAGGGGATGAGACACCATTTGTCTTCTTTTCAGCTGCTAGAACCTTACAGTCCTTCTTCCAATGCCCCTTCTGCTTGCAGTGGAGGTATACATCCTTGTCCACCCTCTCCTTCTTTTGAATCCCACCTTTGGGCTTAAGGAAGCTTGGCTTAGAGTCTTTCTTTCCCTTGCCCCTTCGCTTTTTCTTTCCTTACGGAGCAGAAGCAGTAAAGACAATCACCATGAGCACGGGATTTTCCTTAGCAGTGGAAGACTCAAAAGTCTTTAGCATGTTATGCAGCTCGGGCATAGTCGATTTCGTCTTATTCATATTAAAGTTTACCACGAAACTTGAATATGAATCGGGAAGTGACTGAAGAATGACATAAACAGCAACGTTGGTGTTGAGCTCAATGCCCAAACGACCAAGTTTCTCGATCAGCCCAATCATCTTCAACACATGAGGAGAAACCTTCCCTCCCTCAGACATTCGGTATCTAAACAGATCTCTCATCACCTCATAAATCTTGGAACGAGATTCAAAATCAAAGAGATCCTTCAGATGCTTGATCATCTAGAAGGGAAGCATCCTCTCATCCTGCCTTTGCAACTCGAGAGTCATCCCGAGTAGCATAACACACTGAGCCTGAGAAGCATCCTCTTGATGCTTCTTTTGAGCCTCGGCGTCAAACACCTCATACTCTTCAGTACTAGCCTCCGGGGTAGCAGGGATTGGCGTGTCCAACACGTACTCAATCTTTTCTTGCCTGAGCACCAAACGAACGTTTTGGTGCTAGTCGAGAAAATTTGGCTCAGCCAATTTGTTCGTTTCCAAAACGCTTCTCAATGATAAGTTATCCATTTCAATAATCCTAGAGAAATAAAATAAAATGAGAATTAAAAAATGTAATTTCTACGATCAATATCCAGCAATCAAAATAAATATGACCTTTAAATTTATTTTGTTTCCATTATTTTCACATACTTGACGACCTCATCGGAAAAGTACGAATTTATATCAAATATAAATCGTAATGGACTAAGATCCACAATATTTCCATCATAATCCCAACGAGGGCTGATCATTATAATAGCATAACTGGTAAATCTCCAAACCAATTGCAAATCCTGCAACTCCCAGTTTGTCGAACCTAGTTCGACGATGTCACTTACCCTTTGTTTCCCGCGAGGGCTAGCGAAACAAAGTTAAGTTGGTTTACAACCATCAAGCGGCGACATTTCATGTCCCTATAAAAGTTCCGATAGATATAGATCCAAGCAAAAGACGAGGGTCTTTAAGTACTTATTGGAACGAAATCTCCGGTTTACTTTTAATTTTGATGGAAGACATCTTATCAAATTAATGAGAAAACCGTATTTTGGTGAGGAACGTTTTTAAAGGCGGGACTTTATTTGCTTAATCAAGATCCATCATGATATCTAAGTAATATTTGAGCAATTAAGGGCACCGTCTACCCAAACATGACATATACGGACTTACAAATATTTGAGCGCCGTTTACCCAAGCATTTAATACGGTCCGACAATTATTGTGCGCCGCCTACCCAAACAGTTATGAGCGGACTTAAAAGCATTAACTAATTTAAGCAATAAACAAGTTAACAATGAGTTTTTAACAAATCCTTTAACACGAATTTTAATTTCAATTAAACATTCAATTTTAAGATTTATTAAATATGATTAATCCAATTAATCATTTTGGTCCAACCAAATTAATTTCTGAATTAAATCCAATAAAATTCCAAAAGGTTAAGTTTTTAATTTATTTGTTTTCGAGGGCTCAGGTGCAATTTCTAAATTTGCGCGAGAGGGCCTATCTCAAATCAAATTTGCAAGACAGCCCTCCTACATCATCCATTTTCCATAATCGAATCGAATCCAAAAAACGAACACCCAAATCATCAAATTCCAGATTAATCGTCTCATCAATATTACCAAAATCAACATATTAATCCAATTAATCAGTTCCAATTAACACAATCAAGAACCATAAACCAAAAATAGTCCATATTCATATCGAGTTACAAGGGAAAAACAGAAACAGGCGAATCGACGCGATGAAGCATGACCTGAACGAACAGGAGCGAGTCGCCATCGCCACGCCTCGCGTGCGGGCGACTCGCCGCCTTGTACGAATGGAGCGGAAGGGGCGCGCGCGGAGCGGCTGCCCCTTAGGTCTAACTGGTTCGAAATCAGAACGAAAAATAGAGGAACATCGAATTGGCGGCGCGCCGCCACTGATTCGTCTCGATTCTGGTGGCGCGCCACCTTGTGACGTATCGAGATGGACACACCGGTCAAGTCCCAAAAACGCCCAAGCGTCAAAAAACCCAAATCGGGATGAATCGGTGGCGCACCACCAGGAGACGAGCCGAAGAGAGCGAGGTGCACCACCGTGAAAAGAGGTGGAACAAGGGTAGCGTCTCGAAGACGAACGAAGATGGGACGGGTTCGCGAATCGCGACGGAGTGTCGCCGCTTCAACGAAGACGAGGCACGGCGCCTAATGCCGGCCTTCAGCAACGCGGCGTAGCGCCGCCGGCCATGGGTAAAGGGTTACAGCGGCGGAAACCCGAGGTGGGAAAACCCTAACTGGACGAAGGGGATGAAGCGAGTCCAAGACAAAAAAATAAAACGGGGTGCGGTTTTATTAATTAACCGTGCCCCTTGAGTTTTAAAAAAAATTATTTTAAAATCAATTTTAATTATGCAATTAAAAACAAGAGCCTGAAGCTTTGATACCAGTGTTGGAATTTAGAGGCACGTAAACACGTAATACATGCGCAGGGGAAATTAACAGTTCACCAACAACGAACATATAATTGCATAAACGATTATAATAATCATAACGAGAAACCTTACAGTGATTTGATAGCGGATTTCTCAACTATGTATCCACGTAATCCCCGTGGACAGACTTGCACAGATCTGTCAGCGTTGAATCTGAGATGGAATTTGCTAGAAAAATTCCTAATCCAGATTTTAAGGAGAAACTAGGTTTTCTTAAAACAACATTAGTTAATGAATCCCGGGATGTTATATATATATAGGGAGAGATTGATTTAAATCTTAAGCAATCTTTATTAGGAAGATAATCCTTAATCTTGCAATACAAATCTTAAATATATGTTTTTCCCTACGAATATTTTCCTACAATAATATTCCATTATATTATTTTGGGATTTCTATTTAATTAACTCTAATTTAATTAAATAGTAATAATAATTAATTCTAAATTAATATTATTAATTCTCCATAAATTAAACATTAAATCTAATTTAATATTTAATCAACCAACCATAATCCGTACACGGGAATTACTTGTTGTGTGACCCATATGCCCTTATATACTGAGCGATTAGTCAAATTAAAGGACTTAATTGAACCCTAGACAATAAATCAGACATTCTCAATATATGAGATACGTTGTGAGAAACGTGCAACTACCTGTAACTGTAACATGGGCTATTACGATTTCCTCCTTTCATTCACGAATACTCGATTAGTCTTGAACATAATGAAGTGTCTATTCAAATAACTTAATCACTTTATCTCCAATCACTAATTGATCACTTATGTCACACTTGACCACAAAGTCCAAGTTGACGTGCATTGACCAATGACTTTGATCCAATTATGATGAGAATGTGAGTATTCTCTCTAAATCCACTTTGAGGAATGAATCATTTTCTTGGCTCAACTACCACGCACATGCATTTCGTGATGAACCCAATCCAGCCATATCTACCCATAGACAGGTGCAAGAGTCGATCATGGTCAAAGTTCATTACTCCACACATGTCGTGCGTATTGACCTCAAGTCAAAGGAGTATCACATTGCTCCCACTAACCGAGACACCCGTAGACACATGTAGTGGAACTATATCAAACAGTTGCTCGGATGGGTATACCAATACCATCTAAGGTATTTGTGCATCCATCATAAGATACATAGTATCTCGTAGTAAGTGAGATCTTACTACACTCTCTAAGAGTATGATGTTGATCGCATACCAATCTCCATTGCATCATCAATATCTCATTCTTGATGATCTTTGATCGAGGCTATTTGAGAATCATGCTTAAGTCATCTGAGTTCTCACCCACTCAATGACAGTAATGACTCAAGAGAACAATGATAGGAACAAATGCAAATAATCAAACATGATATTCTAATAAGTGTAATGCCGTACATTTAATATTAAACAAATAATAATATTAAACCAATACTGAATATTATCTAAGTATTATGTCCTTACAAAGGATTGTCTCTAGGACAATAACACTAGCAAAGAGGATCTGGAGAATCTGGAACTTGTTGCAACTGACATAAACCAGGACACTACAGCACAGACTGCCCCGACCTGACTCCTAAAGAAAGAGAAGAGAAGCGAAACAGAAAAGATCAACAATACGAAGACAGAAAAGCTATGATAGCAGACACATCTGTTATTGATGACTCTTACCTGCCATCAGATGACTCTGGATACTCATCTGTTGAAGATTTCTGTCTGATAACCAACACTGACGATGTCAACGATCTGAACTTCTCATCTGATGATGAAATCAGTCTGATGGCCAGAGAAGCTGACCAATCTGAGGTAATCTCTAAACCTTCTGTGATTTCTTATTCCACACCTGCTGTGTTGAGCACATCTGATGGAGAGAATAACCTGCAAGTCTACAATGACCAATTGCTTGATGATCTCTCTAATGCAATAGATACTTATACAATAGTGGAAGTAAGGGCAGAGAATGTCCGGCTTGTAAAAGAATGCAAGGAAAGTAGAACAGCTGAACATAAATTGATTGAAACTGTTCAGAAGATGACTATAGAACTGGATGTTCTAAAAGTTGGCTCTTCTGATTAGGGAAGATCGATTAATGAACAACAAGCTATCAATCCAAAACAAGCAGGAGATCTCAAAGTCCTTCAGGCTAAATTTGATGAACTCTTTCGAATGCATGAGAATCTAAAAGCCATTGAGGACAGTTTGCGTAAGAAAATAGAGGTTTTCACGAAATTATATAAAACTGTTCAGAATTTGAACAACTATTTTTGTGTGCCAACTGATAAGAAGGGAATTGGGTATGAGAACCCTTCTGGATCCTCAAAAGTCTCGTCTGGTTCACATTAGAAAAGTGTAACCAAACAAGTTTCTGATAAAGATACAAACTATACCAAATCTGTATCAGATAATGGAAAAGGACCAGCTGATTAGGCAAGGCGAGTGTCGGATCAGAAAGGGAACATAAATGGACCCCAACTGATCAGACACCAGCCGAGGAATCAACAGAAGAATCCTATTCTTCTGAAGAGACCTCAGCCCAATCAGCAGAGTAGGCCTCAGCCTGGACCATCTCGTAAGGGACAGTCCCAACTGAAGTCGACTCAGTCCAAGCTGCCTAACCAGCAAGCTAAAGGTAAACTGATCAAGCCATCTGTGCAGAAAAGATACGAATCTTTTGATGTTAGCAGTCGTACCCACCCTTACAATCAGAAACATAGGACTGCTGCACCTGAGTCCAACTAGATTAAAAGACGACCAGTTAACAAGAAAAATCCCAAGTCTTCTGATTCATCCAAGGCTCACACTAATAATCATATTGATCAAAATGTACATGATGAGATGTATGATTATGTAGATGCATATGGGAGACAAATAAGGCCTTCTAATGTTGATGATTATAATAGAAATACCTTGTTTGTCTGGATCCCGAAAGGTACAGCTAACCCCCAGGACCCAATTCTACTGGGGTACCTAAAATCTGATTTGTTCGCAGGTTCGTGTGGGATTGGCCAATAAAGGAGATGTACAAGCAACTATCTGGTACATAGATAGTGGTTGCTCAAGGCACATGACTGGAAGTCAACATCTCCTCAGCAATTACATTGAGAAACCAAGCCCACGAGTTCTCTTCAGTGATGACAACTTTGGTTTTACCAGAGGAGTTGGAACCTTAGTGAATGATGATGTACAGGTTACATGTGTTTCGTATGTTGATGGCTTAAGGCACAAACTGTTATCTATATCACAATTCTGCAATAATGGTTTTAGTGTTAAGTTCTCGACAGATAAATGCATAATCAGAATTCGAGTTACTCAACAGATCTTGCTAACTGGCTCTAGAAAAGGAACCATCTACACTGCATATTAGGACAATTGTTCAAGAAATGCATGCTTGATTGCTAAGAGTACCAAAAGCACCAGTTGGCTCTGGCATAAGAGAATGAGTCATCTGAACTTTAAGACTCTTAACAAGATAGCAAGGATGTCCTTGGTTGAAGGTCTCCCGAATGAAGTTTTCTCTAAGGATCAGACATGTGCCGCATGTCAGAAGGGAAAGCAAGTCAAGGCTTCATTCAAAGGGATTCCTTCTCCTCCATCCAGCAGAGTATTGCAACTTCTCCATATGGATTTATTTGAACCAGTTACGCCTCTTAGTTTCAGTGGACGCAAATACACTCTGGTGGTTGTGGATGAGTACTCCAAATTCACCTGGGTTGTATTCTTGTATAAGAAGAATGAAACTACAACAAAGCTACCTGAACTTCTCAAGAAGATTCAGAATGAAAAGGGTCTCAGCATAGTGAAAATCAGATCAGATAAATGTACAAAATTCTTGAACCAGTTTATATCCGATTTTTGCTCTGAGTTTGGTATACAACATGAGACATCAGCTGCCAGAACACCACAACAAAATGGCGTAGCAGAAAGGAGAAACAGAACACTCAAAGAAGCTGCTCGCACCATGTTAGCTGAACATGCAACACCAAATCGTTTCTGGGTGGAAGCAATCAACACTGCATGTCATACCCAGAACAGATGTTCTCTGACTAAGATTCACTTCAAGACACCTTATGAACTGTGGAAGGGCAGAAAACCTCTAGTTTTCTACTTTCATGTGTTCGGGTGTAAGTGTTTCATTCACAACAACTGGAAGAGTCAGTTGAGAACTTTCGATGTTAAGTCAGATGAGGGTATATTCTTAGGATATTCCTAATCCAGCAAAGCATTTAGGGTTTTTAACAAACAAACCTTAGTTGTGGAAGAGACACCTCATGTGGTCTTTGATGAGTCAACATCTGATCAGGAGAAATATGCCGCAGAACAAGCCGTACCTGATGAACCAGAAACACTGAAAATGGATCAGTTGAGGCTTAAAGGAAAGGATTCAAAACACATCACTGTCAAACCCTAAGGTACGTACAACTCTATATGAAGAAGCTGGTACAACTGAGACAGTAACAACTGAACCATCCAGTTCAGGGGGAAAACCTGATAATCAGGGCAGATATGCAGTAATCTGAGATGATTCAAACATCTGTTGAAATTTGTCCCTGTCAGGTAGACCCAACTAATGTCCCTATACAAGTTTCTAGTGATTCTATTGCAGATAATGATGATGAAGAAGATATCCAAGATGAAACTACTCAAGCAAAGAAAATCTGGTTAAGAGATCATCCAACAGATCAGATTATAGGAGATCCAAGCAATAGGGTTCAGACTAGACATCAAATTGGTGAGAGTGCAATGTACTGCTGTTATCTGTCTATCAAGGAACCCCTAACCATTGAAGAAGCACTTCAAGATGCAAACTAGAGTTTAGCCATGCAAGAAGAACTAGAGCAATTTGAGAGGAATCAAGTTTGGGAACTTGTAGACAGACCAACTCACCAAAGTGTTATTGGAACCAGATGGGTCTTCAAGAACAAGAAAGATGAGCACAATGTGATAACCAAAAATAAGGCAAGACCGGTTGCAAAGGGGTATTCACAATAAGAAGGGATTGATTATGATGAAACCTATGCACATGTTGCTCGCTTAGAAGCCATTCGGCTGTTTCTGGCTTATGCTGCTCAATTGGGATTCACTGTGTATCAGATTGACGTAAAGAGTGCGTTTTTAAATGGAATACTGGCTGAAGAGATGTATGTTGAACAACCTCCTAACTTTGAAATGAATAATCAGGTATATTGTTTAAAGAAGGCTCTTTATGGCCTTAAACAGGCTCCCAGAGCTTGGTATGATACACTGTCCTAGTTCTTGGAAGAAAATGGTTTAACTAAGGGACTGATTGATAGGTCCTTGTTCAGAATAGAAGATGGTGATGATATTTTGATGGTTTAGATCTATGTGGACGACATTATCTTCGGATCTCCCAACAAGAACTTATGTGATAAGTTTAGTAAACTGATGCAAGGGAAATTCGAGATGTCCATGATGGGTCAGATGAACTACTTTCTAAGTCTTCAAGTTAAGCAAGCTCATACTGGGATCTTCATCTGTCAGGTCAAGTATACAAGGAATATTTTGGCTAAGTATGGAATCCAGAATTGCAAAGCTGCAAAGATTCCAATGATGACTGCCTTCAAGATGGATCCAGATGAGAGTGGTCAGAAAACTAATCAGAAGGAGTATATGGCTTTGATTGGATCCTTATTATACCTTATTGCTAGTAGACCAGATATAACCTTTGCAGTAGGTGTATGTGCCAGATTTAGGCAAATCCAAAACAGAGCCACCTGATAGAAGCTAAGCAGATTCTTAAGTATCTGAAGGGAACTGTGAACCTTGGTTTATGGTACCCTGCAGATGATAATCTAGAGCTTACTGGGTACTCTGATTCTGATTATGGAGGTTGTAGGATAGACAGAAAATCAACCTCAGGTACATGTCAGTTTATGGGAAGTAAACTGGTCTCTTGGTTTTCAAAGAAACAGACATCTGTTGCTACATCTACTACTAAAGCAGAATATATGGCCGCAGGAAGCTGTTGCTCCCAACTGCTCTGGCTTTGTCAGCAACTGAGGGATTATAACATTATAGCTACGAATGTGCCTATCTTTCGTGACAGTAATAATGCGATTGCAATCACTCAGAACCCAGTTCTGCATACAAGATGCAAGCATGTGCACATCAAACATCATTTTAACAGATATCATGTGGAAAAGATGAACATCAGAATGGGAAAGATTCATACTGATAAGCAGAAAGTTGATATTTTAACCATGCCTTTAGCTGAAGTCAAATTTAGAGAACTATGAAATGAACTAGAGCTTCTGGATCTTGGAGAAGATGCACTAGAATACTTCGGTGGCTTAATCTCCATAACTAGTTGGTTACGTACCTGACCAGGTAAGAAGGTCAGTTGAAGAAGGGAACTTCAACTGATCAGATATGATCAGTTGGGTACTGATCAGAAAGGAATATCAGTTGAAGGGAGAACTTCAACTGACTAAGGATTTTTAGATCAGAAGGAATCTGATCTTAGGGATAAAACATTGTTGGGAAAATTTGCTAAGGTTTAGGCTACACAGTAAGGTCAACAAGAATCAAATTAGTCAGACTCGACAAATGTGGTAACTGATTGATTACGATATCAGTCAGTCAGATACATTTTTTGATTTTGTTTATCTGGTTTCATTCACCTGATATGTGTTATCTGATTTATTTACTCATCTGAGCTTATCCATATCTGTGTGATAATTATTGTGCACATTACTTTATGACGTCATGCTTGCAAGCATTAAATGCGGACGTGAGATTTATGTATTAAATGCATTAATTGCTAGTTTTTAAGTCCAAAAGTCTGCCGCTTTTAATCCTCAACCACACGATTAAGTAACTTTTCAACCGCTTAATCTTGTCCATCCATTTTAAAACAAGGATACTCAAGTATGCAAAAATAATCGTGCAAAATGTTTTCCCTCCTAACTATTTAAACCCTAAAACTAGTCTGAAATAAACCTTTCACTTTTCTACCCTCAAATTTTCAGATTAGAAAATTCCATTATCGAAAACTTACGAAATACTCTTCAAAAGCAATTCAAAACCGTGAAATTACTTATCCTTAAAATTTCTTATTCTGGTAATTGACTTTCTATGCCTTTAACGTTTATATGCTAGGGTTATAGGATATTTGTGTACTGTTCATATTCATGTTTGAATGGGATTTAATTTGATTAATGCTTATTTCTCTGCACATTATGAACAATATGCATATTTGGGGATGATACTCATGGAAATGCTTGACATATTTCTCTATTGCGCTTAGTATTGTCTATATTAATATGGGTTTTGATTAACCTAATTTAGAGTATATTTATGTGTTTACAGAAATGGCAACCTCTAAGGCATCTACTGAAGTTTGTGACTATGCGTCTATGATTAAAGACATCATTGATGAGAAGTATGTGATATTCAATACAACTCATGATCCAGAATCGAAAGAAATTCTAGAATGCCTCAGAGCGTGTGGGCTTGAACAATTCTATTTTCGACACTTGAATAGTGTGAGCATTATTTAATCCCTTGAGGTTTTGAGGAAATTGAAGGAAACCGAGAATAAGGAATTATATTCATTCGTCGGAGGTAACAAAATTGAGGTGAGCAACGACGATCTCGAAAGGATCTTTGGGCTTCCAACTGGAAGGAATTACCCTGATGAATTCACAATGGGGATGTCGGACAAGGAGTATCATTAGAAGGTGCTATTAAGGCATGGGAACATTATCAACATTACAAATGTTAAGGTTCCATATTTGAAGAGAAAGTACAGATTGCTTTTTGAAATTGTTTCAAAGGTAATTCTGGGTATTGCCTTCAGCCCGGATGCCCTAACGTAGTAAAAGCAACACTTGATGACTGCTATCATAGAAAAGGCTCCAGACATGAACTGGATGGGATTATTCAAACACATATTACTTCAAGAAACGACGAAGTTCATTGTGAATGAGAAGAACCAGGTGGTGCTGGCCAAGAAAATCTGCAATATTCACAAGGTATCCATGATCCTTGCTGATAAAATTCCTAACTACCCTTAGTCAGAAGTTGGACGAAAGCCATATCTGGAGAAATACAAGGCTCTTTTGTATAAGGATGAGGAGCTGTCTGGGCAACGAGATGATGATCCAGCCCCCTATGTGTCGAAAACAAAGAAAGACAAGGGTCCGACGTCATCTGTGCAATCTGAAGCATAAGGTCAGTCCAAGATGAGGGTCATCAAAAGAAAACAACAGGCAAGTAAACCGGCTCGAACATCTGAAGATGTGGGTGAGAAACGCCAGAAAAAACTCACCACCATGTTGTCAAAGAAGGTAGGAATGCCATCCGAGGTCTTGAATGAAGAAGACAAATGGAGATTCTCGAATCAGCAATGAGTAACTTTTGGAACAATTTAGCCCTCCCGACCCTTTATGAAGTCGCTACAACCATATGACATTGTGGCCGGTTCGGCTACAAGTAGGTGGGATCGGATGTAATCAGTCAATCATCCATGGTATGATGATTTCATACCGGGGTGGCATCGATTTAGAAATGTACCCACCTTATACAAGCGGCGAAGGAGCGCACCCGGGTCGGACAAAATCGATCATGGTGGAGAGAATATAGCTACAACCATATGGAGCTAAAGGCCCCATTCGCGCGAGTTGAATGGTTTTGGTTCCATACGACAGACTAAGTCCAATGGAAGAAGGTGAGTGGCCGAGATGGCCTTCATTATGTACCATCCCGGAATCGGGGCATTAGTATTCCAAGATCCATGGTATCTAGAACTTTACGTTGAGTTGAGCTATAGCCACATTGTCGTCATCCGAGGATAGGAGGCCGTGGGAGTAGACAGAGAACAGGTAGCTATAGGAAGAATCGAGAAGAAAGGGAGTTGTTACCTGAATCAATCTTAGTTGGAAACTCGAAATTTGTTGAAAATCGATCCAAAGATTGAAGAAATGTACGTCTAAAAACCCTTCCCACTTTTTAAAGAAAGGAGGGGGGTCGAAATGCAATATGAGTAAACTCCCGACCCCTCGAAGGAAATAACGTCGCGGAGGTCACGCGTCGGACAAAATCCGAAATCTGTGCTTCTTCGTCGGATGCCCCAAAATCCGATGAATCCAACCTTCGGTAACCCCCTCGGGTTGCACACATGTCGATAGAACAACGAGTTGTATGGAGATCGGGGAAAATTATTGTAACATGGATTAATCCAAATCCCCAACAATTGACGGTTTTCCACCCTTTCTATCACTTAAAGGTGTATGGTTTAGTCAAAAGATTTGAAAGGCCCGCTCAAAGAATATCCCCATAATTCAATTCAGTCGGGAAGAGATAAATATGGAAAAGATTGGAAATGATGTGGATATCGAGGAGCCGTAAGCCAAGTTTATCCGGTGTCCTCCTCTCCTATACTCTTTAAGCCACCATAGAGGACTAATGTCCATCATGGAAAAAGAAAAAACTTAAGGTGAGTGATCTCCCCAAATTCAGCGTTTAGTCTTAATCAAAAGACCAACCAAACCAAATTCCGGTGTTGCTTGTTATATTGATTGCCTTCATTATTTCCCCCACCATCCCGGTTGTCAATCGGGGCATTAGTGGCCTAAGATCCCCCACATTGATGGCGGTGGAGCTAGAACCATTCTTGATCCCTAAGATGTAGGAGTTGAGCTATAAGGTCCAACATTCTTTCGCCATCCATGAGGGGATATTGTTACCCATAATGAGGCCGTGGGGAGTAGACAGAGAAAGTCAAATGATTTGCTATAGGAAGAATCGAGAAGAAAGGGAGTTGTTACCTGAATCAATCTTAGTTGGAAACTCGAAATTTGAATTGAAAATCGCCTGATTGCACAAAGATTGAAGGTGAAAAGAACTGAGTCCTAAAACCCTCGCCCCTTTTTAAAGAAAGGAGGGGGGTCGAAATGCAATATGAGTAAACTCCCGACCCTTTTTGAGGAAATAACGTTTGCGCGAGGTCACGTGGTTTCGATGTTCATATTCGCAAAAATATCTACAACTTGGATCATTCCATATGGATCCATCTCGGACATTCATGGCGATGATGTTTACTTTCCTTCTTTTCCATCATGAAAAATCCGTCAAATCTCTCATGCCGATTTAAGGATTCGAGGCAACGATTCGCCTCCCCGAGAATGATGAATCACCTCAGGAACACTTCCCGAGGTCGACTTACCACATGTCGATAGAACAACGAGTCAAGTCAAGGCCTAGGGGCTAACATGCAATCTCGACTTGAGGGAAAATTATTGTAACATGGATTAATCCAGTCCCCCCCAATTCATGGCTAAATTGTGTTTGATTTTGAACCAAAAGATTCGGTTTTCTTGTTTTTTAATGCTTAAGAATTAGACACTTTTTCTATCACTTAAGGTGACCTACTTTTTACAAATGCATTTAGCCATTTAGGTTGCAAGGCAACTCAAAAAGAACCAAGAATCCCCTTTCCTAAATGGGTTTGTTGATCATTTTGCTTAACAAAAGATTCCAATGACCATTAGAAGAATATCGTAGTCCAACTTTCGGAGATGACTTTGAGGAGCATAGTGCCACAAGTAAGTCGGAGAATTCATGATTACTAAGTTTCTTCTTCTTTTGTTTTGTATATTAAGAATGTTATGTCCAAAGAACAAATCGGTGAAGAGATAAATATGGAAAAATAACAATATGGGTAGTTAATGACATCGAATATGTGGATATCGACAATTATTCGAGCAAGTCAAAAACCAAAGGGTAAATCAAACAAGTTTATCCTTCCATTCCCAACGAATCGCGGATCCTTAGCATCGAAACCCTTTGCCTTTGTTTATCTCAATAAAAACTCTAGTAAGCACGCCGGAGGAAGCCCAAACGCTTCGAAGAATCTTAACCTAATTCTTTGTTTATATATACTTCATGTATCATTCATTGTAAAAAGAAAAAAACTAAGATGTATTAGGCATAGATAAAGTAATAAAACAATCTGGCTTGAATATTAGATGAATTGTTTCAAGAATTTAACAACATTGCATTTAGTCTTAATCAAAAAACTTTTGGATTAGGTAACCCAAATTCGAATCAGATGTCGTAATCAAAGTTGCTTGTTATATTGATTGTAGTTTATTCTTGATTTCCTTGTTAATCGATATTTATTGGCCGTGAGTTATAAACCGGGCACTACAACATGCCAGCAGAGAACGTCTCTTAGAGTTCTCCATCGCAAATCGCTTCAACACCTTGTCAATACATAGGTGGATTTAATTTTATTTTGTTTCCATTATTTTCACATAACATCTTTTATCTATCTATCCTATGGATCTTGATCCCTAAGATGTAGCGAGCTTCACCAAGATCCTTCATCAATGAAGGTCCCATACCCTTTGTTGCTCATGATCATAAACATTCTTTTTACACGCATTATAATGCATGAAAAGTGGGATATTGTTACCCATAATGAGTATGTCATCGACATACACAACTATGAAGACAATATTCTTCCCATTGCATTTTGACGATAGACGCATTTAAATCTTCCGGAGTTATGATGAAGTCAAATGATTTGACACCTCATCAAATCGGATATTCCAACTCCTAGAAGCGTTCTTTTACCAACCTAAATTATCAAAAATTTTTCAATCCATAAATGGATCATTTAAGCCTTGCACACAAGATTAGATTTTGGCTTTGATATAAAACCTTCAGTTGAGTCATAAACACTTCCTTATCAATGTTGCCATTCAAAAAGCTATTTTGGCGTCCATCCGCCAAATCTCATAATCTAGATGTCTTTTGACTACAATCAAATTAAAATTACCAATGTACTTGATCTTAGCAATAAATTCATCAAATGGTGAGAAGGTTTATAAAAACAGTCATAGTCAATGCCTTCACGTTGACTATAACCTTTCCACCACCAACCTAAAATAGCTAGGTTTTGTACTTTGCCATTTGCATCAGTCTTCCACTTGAAGACCCATTTGCAACCTATGGGTTTAACCCCTTTCGAAAATTCAACTAAGTCCCAAACTTGATTGACGTACATCGAGTCCATCTCGGATTTCATGACTTCATGCCACTTCTTTGAGTCAACATCTAATGTTGCCTCAGTGTAAGTTCTCGATTCGTCTTTATCCAGGATCTCCACATCATCATGTTCCTCTACGAGGAAAAATATCTGGTGATTGGATTATGAACTCTCGTGGACTTACGGAGTTATGGTTGTTCAGGCTGCACATTCTGATCGTGAAAATTTTGTGGTGCAGCGATTTCATCATTTATCGGGGAGGCTTCAAGAGCGATTTACTTTAAATAATGCTCCTTGAGCACTTCCCCAATGCCTCTTTTCCATATATAGCTACAATAAGTTTGAACTATGTTGTTCTCAATTAAATTTTAATTAACTTGGAGTTCATTGCTAAATTAATCCATTATTAATTAATTCTCCAAAAGAGGATCATTTAACTTTTAATCAACCAACTATAATCCGTAAACTTCCACCATGTGAGCTAGTCAAACTTGAATGCTCCCAGACAATAAATCGATTCTTTGTCATGTTCCTTTGACAAGAAATCAGTCTCCTTGTTAATTTGTGGTTCTTGAATTTCATCAAGTTCAATCGTCTTACGGCCTTGTTCCTTGAAGACGTAGTCTTCTTCAAGGAATTTGGCCTGCCTAGTAACAATCATTGTTTGTTTCTAAGGGAGATAGAAATAATATCCTCTAGTTTACTTAGGATATCCCACAAAGTAACCCTTTTCACCTTTCGATTCCAACCTATTAGTGAGCATTTTCTTCACAAATTCGGGACAACCCCACATTCTCATGTGAGAGAAGTTTGGCTTCTTGCCATGTCATAACTCGTATGGCATATGCTCAAATGATTTGGATGGAATCATATTCAAAATGTAGATTGAATTTTAGAGTGCGTATCCCCATAAGAATGTTGGAAGAGAGGAAAAACTCATCATGGACCTTACCATGTCCAACAAGGTTTGGTTTCTCCTCTCGGACACTCTATTCATTTGGGGTGTGGCCGGGAGGAGTCCATTGTGATTGGATTCCATGCAACTTCAGATAATCAGTGAATTCATGGCTAAGATATTCTCCTTCTTGATCCGATCAAAGAGTCTTAATACTCTTACCAAGATGCTTCTCTACTTCATCTTTATACTCTTTGAACTTCTAAAAAGATTCGGATTTGTGTTTCATCAGATACACATACCCAAATCTAAAGAAATCATCAGTAAAAGTTATGAAGTAGCCGAAGTGGCCCCTAGCTAGAGTGGGCAATGGTCCACAAACATCACTGCAGATCAACTCTAGAACTTCTTTGGCAAGAACCCCTTTCCCAGAAATGGGTTTGTTGATCATTTTGCCCTTAACAAAAGATTCGCAGTTTCCATAAGACTCAAAGTCGAATGGGACTAAGTAGTCCAACTTTCTTAGCCTTACGATTCTTTTCTCATTTGCATGACCAAGTCTATAGTGCCACAAGTAAGTCGGGTTTTCATGATTACTAAGTTTGAGTCTTTTGTTTTGTATATTAAGAATGTTATGTCCACAGCGCAACAAATATAAACCATTAGATAGAGGAGCATTTCCATATACATCATCATTAAGCGAAAAATAACAATTATTATTTGCAAAATGGAAGGAAAAACCTTCAATATCCAACATCGGAATATAAATAATGTTGCGGGTAATAGAAGGAACAAAATAACAATTATTCAGTTCAAGTCTAAAACCAAAGGGTAAATCTAAAATGTAAACGCCAACACGCTCAGCAGAAACTCTTGCTCCATTCCCAACGTGTAAAGCTACTTCACCCGGCCTAACTGCTCTGCTATCCTTGAGACCCTGCACATTTGTACAAATGTGTGAGCCACAACTGGTATCTAATACCCAACAGTTAGTATCATTTGTGGAAATGTTTATCTCAATAATAAACATACCTGTTCCAGTGGCTGAGACACCTTGTGTCTTCTTTTAAGCTGCTAGAACCTTGCAGTCCTTCTTCCAATGCCCCTTCTGCTTGCAGTGGAGGCATACATCTTTGTCCACCCTCTCCCTCATTTGAATTCCACCTTTGGGCTTAAGGAAGCTTGGCTTGGAGCCTTTCTTTGTCTTGCCCCTTCGCTTCTTCTTTCCTTTCGGGTCAGAAGAAGTAGAGGCACTCACCATGAGCACAAGCTTTTCCTTAGCAGTAGAAGACTCAAAGGTCTTTAGCATGTTATGCAGCTCGGGCATAGTTGATTCCGTCTTATTCATATTAAAGTTTACTATGAAACTTGAATATGAGACAGGAATTGACTGAAGAATGGCATAAACAGCAACATTGGTCTTGAGCTCAATGCCCAGACGACCAAGTTTCTCGATTAGCCTAATCATCTTTAGCACATGAGGAGAAACCTTCCCTCCCTCAGACAAATCTCTCATCACTTCATAAATCTCGGAACGAGATTCAGAATCAAAGAGATCCTTTAGATGCTTGATCATCTCGAAGGGAAGCATCTTCTTATGCTGCCTTTGCAATTCGGGAGTCATCCCGAGTAGAATTAACACATTGAGCCTGGGAAGCATCCTCTTGATGCTTCTTCTGAGTTGTGGCGTCAAACGCATCAACCTCTTCAGTACCAGTCTCTGGGGTAGCAGGGATTGGCATGTCCAACACGTAATCAATCTTTTCTTGCCTGAGCACCAAACGAATGTTTCGGTGCCAGTTGAGAATGTTTGGCCCAACCAATTTGTTCGTTTCCAAAACGCTTCTCAATGACAAGTTATTCATTTCAACAATCCTAGAGAAATAAAATAAAATGGGAATTAAAACACATAATTCCTATGATCAATATTCAGCAATCAAAATAAATATGGCCTTTAATTTTATTTTGTTTCCATTATTTTCACATACTTAACGACCTCATTGGAAAAGTACGAATTTATATCTAATATAAATCATAATGGACTAGGATTCACATTACTACTATCATAATCCCAGCAAGGGCTGATCATTACAATAGCATAACTGGTAGGTCTCCAAACCAATTGCAAAACTGCAATTTCTAGTTTGTCGAATCTAGTTCGACTGATGTCCCATACCCTTTGTTCCCCGCGAGGGCTAGCGAAACAAAGTTAAGTTGGTTTACAACCATCAAGCGGCGACATTACATGTCCCTATAAAAGTCTCGTTAGATGTAAATCCGAGCAAAAGATGAGGGTCTTTAAGCACTCATTGGAACGAGAAATCTCCGGTGTACTTTTAACTTTAATGGAAGACATCTTATCAAGTTAATGAGAAAACCTTATTTTAGTGAGGAACCTTTTTAAAGGCGGGGTATTAATTGCTTAATCGAGATCCATCATGATATCTAAGTCACATTTGACCAATTACGGGTGCCGCCTACCCAAACATGACATATACGGACTAACAAATATTTGGGCGCCGTCTACCCAATCATTTAATATGGTCCGATAAATATTGGGCGCCGCCTACCCAAACAATTATAATGCGAACTATAAAAGCGTTAACGAATTTAAATAAACAAGTCAACGAGTGGGATTTGAATAATTCTTTTAAAAACCGAATTTTAAATTCAATTTATGATTATTAAAATTAATAATTAATCCAATTAATTATAAAATAAAAATCAATTCTATTTCGAAGCTTAAAATTAATCTTATTAATTTTAAATCAAATTTTAATTCTTTTATTGTTAGGGGCTCAGGTGCAATTTCCAAAATTTGCATGGAATGGCCTGTTCCAAATTAAATTTTCAAAACAGCCCTCCGCTATCACCGCCCAAATTTGACAACATCCAATCTGTAATTTGGGACTACCGTTTCCAAATACCAACCTAAATTATCAACAATTTTTGAATCAATCCAATAAATTCATCAAATTTGTCCGTCTGATGCAATCAAAACCAAAAGAACGAAACCGACTGAACAAGAAACGGGCAACAAGCAGCTGCATATGGCGGCGCGTGCGCCGCACCACCGCCAACAAAGATGAAATCACAGAACCAAGACGAGCCTTAAATGCTCATGCTCAATGAATCACCACCGTGATGGGAGGCATAAAAAAAGGTCGCTCCGCATCGCCCAAGCGCGAGCGTGAATGAGTCACGCCGTTGCTCAGGCACACACACATCTGGCTCCATCGGGAAGACAGCAACCATCGCCCAATCGACGCGCCGCATCGCCGCCGCGAGGAGCGGCGAGAGTCCCCATCAAGATGGAGACCACGCCTCCTCCATCGATAGCAAACGCGTCGCGAAGAGAAGGAATCAATTTAAAATCGGGGCGACGAAGATGTAGATCGACACAAACGGCCACCGCGGGTCACGTCGCGGGCTCCTGCACCGTTGCGAGGCACGGCGCCTAGCGCTAGCCTCCAGCAACGCTGCGTAGCACCGCCGGTCGCTTGAAGACGAATGGAAGCGGCGGTGGGTTCCCAAGAGGGAAAACCCTAAATTACAGAGGCGGTGAAGACGACGACCTAGGGAGACAAAAGGGGGAAAACTAAAGCCAAGCAACAACATAAACAAAAACCCCCCAAAATTAAAATAGCCAAGGGGTGTGGTCTGTTCTAAACAGCTGTGCCCCAATAAAAAAAATTCTTTAAAAATCCTTTATTTATGCAATTAAAACAAGAGCCTGAAGCTCTAATACCACTGTTGGAATATAGAGGCACGTAAACTCGTAATACATGCGCAGTGGAATTAAACATTTCACCAACAACGAACATATAATTGCATAAACGATTACGAATAAACATAATAGGAAATCTTACAGTAATTCGAGAGCAGATTTCTCAACTATGGTATCCACATAATCCACTTTCACAGACTTTCACAAATTTGCCAGCGTTGAATCCCGAGATAAATTTGCTAGGAAAAGTCTAACTCTAGATTTTATGGAGAGAATATGAACAACCGTATTATGGATTCCCAAGACCTCATATATATAGGAGAGGTCCATCTTAAATCTTAAGCTAACCTGATTAGGAAATAAAATCCCTAAACTTTATTTAAATAAATCTTTTAGATTTATTTCCTACACATAAAATTTCTACGGATTTAATTCCCATATATGCCAAATCTCTACGATTTTTTTCCATATATATTAAATCCTACAATAATATTCCATATATTATTGTTGGCAATTCCTATTTAATTAAATCCAATTTAATTAACCATTAATAATATTAATTCTAAATTAATCCATTATTAATTAATTCTCCATAAGATAAATATTAAATCCAATTTAACATTTAATCAACCAACTATAATCCGTAAAAGGGAACTACTTGTTGTGTGACCCATAGGTCCTCATATATCGAGTGATTAGTCAAACTAACGGTCTTAATTGAACCCTAGACAATAAATCAGACATTAATATATGAAGTACGTTGCGAGAAACATGCAACTACCTGTAACTGAAACATGGGTTATTGCGATTTCCTCCTTTCATTCACGAATACTCAATTAGTCTTGAACATGATGAAGTGTCTATTCAAATAACTTAATCAATTTATCTCTAATCACTAATTGATCACTCGCGTCACACTTGGCCACAAAGTCCAAGTTGACGTGCATTGGCCAATGACTTTGATCCAATTATGGTGAGAAGATGAGTATTCTCTCTAAATCCACTTTGAGAAATGAATCCTTTTTTTGGCTCAACTACCATGCACATGCACTTCGTGATGAACCCAATCCAAGCCATATCTACCCATGGAAGGGTGCAAGCATCATTCATGGTTAAAGTTCATCACTCCACACATGTCGTGTGTATTGACCTCAAGTCAAAGAAGTATCGCATCGCTCCCACTAATCGAGACACCCTTAGACACATATAGTGGAACTACATCAAACAGTTTCTCGGATGGGTATACCAATACCCTCTAAGGTATTTGTGCATCCATCATGAGATACCTAGTATCTCGTAGCAAGTGAGATCTTACTACACTCTCTAAGAGTACGATGCAGATTGCGCACCAATCTTCATTGCATCATCAATATCCCATTCTTGATGATCCTTGATTGGGGCTATTTGAGAATCACGCTTAATTCATCTGAGTTCTCACACACTCAATGATAGCATTGACTCAAGGGAACACAAATAAGAACAAATGCAAACAATCAAACATAATATTCTAATAAGTGCAACGCAATATATTTAATATAAATAATAATATTAAACCAACACTGAATATTATCTGAGTATTATGTCCTTACAATGGATTGTCTCTAGGACACTAACACTAACAATTTTGTCTACGACGAATGTGTTTGAACTTACCATTGTACAAATTACTTTGTGCTCTTCCAATTGCAGATTGACTGTCATAATGAATGCATATTGGTGGCACATGTTTCGTCCACTTTGGAATATTTTTAAAAAAATTCCTAAGCCACTCCCGGCATCTTCACCACACTTGTCAAGTGCTATAAACTCTGACATCATGGTAGACCTTGAAATAACCGTTTGCTTAGAAGATTTCCAAGATATGGCTGCACTTCCAAGAGTGAAGACGTATACACTCGTTGACTTAGACTCCTTCATATCAGATATCCAATTTGCATCACTATAACCTTCAATTGCAGCTGGACATTTCATATAGTGCAGTCCACATTCACGTGCATGCCTCAAGTATCTAAGTACTCTCACAATAGCTTTCCAGTGAGCGTCACCTGGATTGCTAGTGTATCTACTTAGCTTGTTCACGACATAGGTTATGTCTTGTCTTGTTCGACTTGTTAAGTACATCAGACTAGTTTTTGCTAAACGTCTGTAAAATCTTGTCAACATAATAAGTCTGACTCAAGATAATTTCTTCCCATGTTTTATGAATTTTAATTCCAAGTATAACATCAGCAAGTCTCATATCCTTCATGTAAAATTTTGAATTCAACATCTCCTTTGTGAATTTCACCATTTTATCATTGCTACCAACGATAAGTATGTCATCTACATAAAGACAAATGATTAAGTAACCATCTTCGGTGTACTTTATGTAAACACATTTGCCACACTCATTTATTCAAAATCTATATTATATCATGGTATTATCGGGTTTTACGTGCCACTGTTTTGGTGATTGTTTTAAGTCATATAGTGACTTCACCAATTTACAAACCTTATTTTCTTGCCCGGGAGCAGAAAACCCTTCAGGTTATTCCATGTAAATTTCCTCAACTAAATCACCATTTAGAAAGGCAGTTTTCACATCCATTTGATGTATTTCAAGATTTCTCAAACTATAGCTACTATTAATCTTATCGACGCAATTCTCGTCATGGGAGAGTACGTATCAAAATAATCAAGACATTATTTTTGTTTATAACCTTTAATTACAAGTCTATCCTTGTATTTATCTATGGTCCCATCACCTTTCATTTTTCTTATGAAAATCCACTTATAACCTAGTGGTTTACTTCCCAGAGGAAGATCCACTAATTCCCAAGTATGATTTTGCAAAATGGAATCAATCTCACTTTGAATAGCCTCTTTCCATTGAGGACCTGTAGACGAGTTTACAGATTTCTTGAAGCTTTGAGGTTCACTCTCGAGCATGTATGTTAAAAAATCTGGACCAAACGATTTTTCCACCCTACCTCTCTTACTTCTTCTTAGTTCAACGTCAACATCTTCAACAACTTCTTCAAGTGTTGAATATGCATGACTCTTTGAGGTACTAGCTTCATTACTAGCCTCTTTGCATGTTCTACATGGAAACACGTGTTCAAAGAACGAAGCATTTCTTGATTCCATAATTGTGTTTTTGTGTATGTCTTCAATTTGAGACTCATACACAAGAAACCTATATGCACTACTATTATGAGCATAACCAATGAATACACAATCAACCATTTTTGGACATATTTTCACCTTCTTATATGGTGGAATATCCACTTTAGAAAGACACCCCTACACTTTTAAGTATTTGTAGGATGGTGCTCGACCATGCCATAGTTCATATGGACTTTTATTAACTTTCCTACGGGGCACCTTATTTAAAATGTAATTGGCAGTTAACATTGCTTCTCCCCACATATTCTGAGGTAACCTTGAATCTAACAACATTGCATTCATCATTTCTTTCAATGTTCGGTTTTTTCGTTCTGCAACACCATTTTGTTGATATAATAAGGTGCAGTAGTTTCATGCTTAATTCCATGTTGTGCCCAAAATTCAGCAAACGGAAACTCATACTCACCTCCTCTATCACTTCTCAATGTTTTAATCTTTCGATTAAGTTGATTTTCAACTTCATTTTTGTAAAGAACGAACTTATCAAAAGCTTTGTCTTTACTCTTTAGAAGATACACAAAACAATACTTTGTGCTACCATCTACAAACGTGATAAAATATTTATTTCCACCACGTGTTTGCACGATTTTTATATCACACACATCCATGTGAATTAAGTCAAGTGGTTCACTATTTCTTTCAATAGTTTGGAAAGATGACCGAGTCATTTTTGCTTCCACATAAATCTCACACTTATGATTTGTATCAATTTGAAGTATTAGAGTGCTATTCATATTCATTAGTTTTCTTAATGAATTAAAGTTTACATGTCCCACACGACCATGCCAAGTAATAGACGACTCAAGTAAATAAACAGAAGTAGAAGCATTCTTATTCATGTTTTTTTTATGGTCATTACATTGAGCTTAAAAAGCCCTTCACATTCATAGCCCTTCCCAATAAACACTCCATTTTTTGGATAAAATAACTTTATCCGACCCTATTACAATGCAAAAACTATGCTTATTCAACAAAGACCCAGACACTAAATTCTTACGAATTTTCGGTACATACAACACATTGTTTAGAATCAATTCCTTTCGGGAGGTAAATTTCAGCACAATCTTCCCTTTGCCCCTAACATCGGAGGTGACTGAATTTCCCATGAAGAGCTTCTCTTCATCAACATTTCCATCAATTGAGCTAAACAACCCCTTAGATGAACAAATGTGTCGGGTAGCACCCGAATCAATCCATTATTCACTTGGGTTTGAACAAACCATATTTACCTCGGACACCACAACTGAGAAATATTGTTCATCCATCATGTTGACTTCATTCTTTTCAGCTTTTTGCATTCAGCCTATTTGTGACCAAGTTTGTTACAATTGTAACAAGTTCCCGTGAACTTTCTCTTGAAATCCTCCTTCTTCGGACCCAAGTTCTGGTTTTTAGTATGAGAAGGACCGACTTTCATCTTACCTTTATCTTTGTAGTTGGTCTTCGAGTTTTGGCCTTGTTCAACAACCTTGGCTTTGGGCTCAAAACATCCTATTTATTCTCGGATTTCTTCTTGTCTTATTCAATACGAAGTCGAACAACAAGCTCCTCCACGTTCATATCCTTTCATTTGTGCTTTAAATAGTTCTTGAAGTCTTTCCCACCGGGGCAAATTTTCCAATGATAGCAGCCACTTGGAATGTCTCACTAATCACCATCCCTTCAGCATGGATATCATGAATAATAACCTATAGATCCTGCACTTGACTAACAACTGGTTTAGTATTCACCATTTTAAAGTCAAGAAACTTACCCACAAGAAACTTCTTGGCTCCGGTGTCTTCGGTCTTGTATTTCTTGTTAAGAACCTCCCATAATTCTTTTGTCAAGTTCACTCCAATGTACACATTGTACAAGACATCATCAAGGTTGTTCATCAAATAGTTCTTGCATAGAAAATCAGAGTGCTTCAATGCACCAAGAGCATTGACAGCTTGCATGTCAGGATTATCGTCCAGCTTTGGAGGTCTTGTTAGAATATAGAGGCACGTAAACACGTAATACATGCGCAACGGAAATAAACAGTTCACCAACAACAAATAATTAATTGCATAGAACGACTACATTTAAACATAAAGAGAATCCTTACAGTAATTCGTAGGCAGAATTCTCAACTATAGTATCCACGTAATCCCCGTTCACAAACTTGCTCAGATTCACCAGCGTTGAATCCCGAGACAAATTTACTAGGAAAATTCTAACTCTAGATTTTATGGAGAAATTAGGTTTTTTGTGTGTTTAATGAATCCCTAGGATGTCATATATATAGGAGAAGCCCAGCTTTCCTACAATAATATTCCATATATTATTTGAGATTCCTATTTAATTAAACAATAATAATAAGTAATTCCAAATTAATATATTATTAATTAATTCTCCATAAATTATATATTAAATCCAATTTAATATTTAATCAACCAACTATAATCCGTAAAAGGGAATTACTTATTGTGTGACCCATAGGCCCTCATATATCGAGCGATTAGTCAAACTAACAGTCTTAATTGAACCCTAGACAATAAATCAGACATTCTCAATATATGACATACGTTGCGAGAAAAGTGCAACTACCTGTAACTGAAACAAGGGTTATTGCGATATCTTTCTTTCATTCACGAATACTCGATTAGTCTTGAACATGATGAAGTGTTTATTCAAATAACTTAATCATATTATCTCTAATCACTAATTGATCATGTATATCACACTTAGCCACAAAGTCTAAGTTGACGTGCATCGGCCGATGACTTACGTCCAATTATGAGGAGAAGATGAGTATTCTCTCTAAATCAATTTTGAGGAATGAATCCTATTCTTGGCTCAACTACCACGCACATGCACTTCGTGATGAACCCAATCCAAGCCATATCTACCCATGGAAGGGTGCAAGCGTCAGTCATGGTTAAAGTTCATCACTCCACACATGCGTGCATATTGACCTCAAGTCAAAGGAGTATCACATCGCTCCCACTAACCGAGACACCCGTAGACACATATAGTGGAACTACATCAAACGGTTTCTGGGATGGGTATACCAATACCCTCTAAGATATATGTGCATCCATCATGAGATACCTAGTATCTTGTAGTAAGTGAGATCTTACTACACCCTCTAAGAGTATGATGCAGATCTCACACCATTCTCAATTGCATCATCAATAACTCATTCTTGATGATCCTTGATTGGGGTCAATTCAGAATCATGCTTAAGTCATCTGAGTTATCACAACCTCAATTACAGCAATGACTCATGGGAACACAGATAAGAACAAATGCAAGCAATCAAACATAATATTCGAACAAATTTAACGCCATATATTTAATATTAATCAAACAATAATATTAAAATCAGGATTGTCTCTAGGACACTAACACTAACAGGTCTTCCTTGAGGAATCTTCAAGGTTAAGAGTCATCAAGTAGAAGAGCATCTTTTGTTGCCATATTTTGAAGTTCAACCCTTTGATTTTTTCTGGCTTGTCATGATGGCTAACCCGGATAGTGAGTGCATGAGTAGGAGCTGTGAATGGCATGGATGAAGATGTACCAGCTCTGGCAGTAGAGTTAATCAGAGCAGAATTAGTATCAGTCATTTTGAAAAGAAGATAATTGTTTTAAGACTTGTGGTAGGGGTGCACTGGAAATGACTAATAAATAAATAAAAAATAAAATAAATGAATAATCGAGTCTCGTGCGAGCACGATTTTCTTAAAACAATTATGTCCTTCACTCTCAGTGCTAGTGAACCGCATGACACTTGTCTCCCAGGATAAAAAGATTTGGAAGCAATGATATTATCACTATATCTTGCTTGAGTCGAATTGAGAAATGCTCGATAAATCACCGGAATAAGAACGAAATCAGAGAGCAAATGAAGCAAGTGCTGGAAATAGTATCTGTGTATTTCTTAAAAGTATGTGGATTGTTCAGTTTTCAAGTGTCTCTTCCAACACCACAGAGGTGCTACTTATAGCCACCACAGAAACGGACTCAGGAGCCTAGCCATTAATGGCCTGAAACCGGAATCGAATATAGCATAAATTCAGGTTTGAATTTCGAATGTAACCACCTGAAACGTTTATCAGGTTTTTAACTTCTTCATGGGAAATAACAATATTTTTATTTCAAACTTTAAAAAAATATGCCCAAAAATCGTTGCACGGTTTCAATGGAAAACATTACACATTTTAGTTCAAAATTTTAAAATAAAACGTGCACAAAAACGAGGTAAAAAATTGCTTGCACGTCCTTACCAAACCGGTGCGACATTCGTATACGTAAGTCGCGCTCGCACACATGTGTGGGTTTCGAAGGCCAAATTCGATCAAGATTGCACCCCCCTCTGTGCACCCACGTAGAAGGTGGAGGACAATGAACCCACAAAAATTTATAAGAAACAAGTGGGTAGCTCTTTAAATACCCACTTCCTCATTTCACATTTTCCTATGTGGGATAGAAGCTCTTTGCTTTTCCCTTTCTCACTTTCCCATTTGTTGGTTACAATATTTGTTGAGAATATAATTTCTCATTCACCCCAAAATAGGCTCATTTTCCAATAGAAAATTTCCAATGGACCACCACTCCTGAAAGTACTCCAAGTCAAACACGTCAAATTTTGGAGTTTTTTCAACAATGGGCACTAGAAAAAAAGATGTACCTTGTTGGTATGAGTAGTCCTAGTCAATCCCTTTTAACATATTTCCACTTCTAGAGCCACATGATATTCTGATAATCAGCAAGGACTTTGTTTGACCCAAAGTCCCAACAATCCCCCCTCAAACAAAGGACCTTTGAAACCTTCAAATGATCTGTAGATTCAGCTATCCAACTACTTATTTGTCCTAAGCTTGTGTTATGCTTCCGAGCTTAGTCTTACGTAAGTCCTTCCACAGCTTGTTGTTCAAACCTTATATACTGCATTACATGGCCAAGACACAACTTACTGCTTACAAGCGACTAATGCCCCTAGGCAGCATGTATTATATGAAGTCCTTCTATTATTCGAGGCTTATGTACTCCCTTACCACCATCAACCCCGCGCATCACGACACGCCTTATGTTGGGTTCACTTTCAAACTATTTCTCTTGGGCACCAGGGATTGGACCACATGATTGTCATTCAACCATGCTCTAAAACTACTTTTTGGTTTGAACGAGTTCTGTGAACGAAAAAGTTTAAAGGGCATAGTTGAATAGACTCTAAAATATTTTCTATGAGCTTAACTGGTGGGCAGCTGACTTGTGAGGTCGGATTCAAATAAATCTAAGAGTGTGGTGTGTGTGAATCACTTGAGGCTGATTACCCACCTACTAACTGCTAAGTAAGCTGGTCAGCTGGATGTCTATCAAATATAGTTGAGTGCAGAAGTGTGAGCCCTTAACTCGTTTTGAAAACCAATTTTAATGAGATATACTCAAGTTTCAAACAGTCAACTGGCTTGGTGTCAAGCTGATCAGGTGAGTATGTGTTATGCAAATTTACTAAGTATGTGTGACTGTTTATATGCAAAGCATATAAGTAATTAACACAAAATTTATAATGGTTCAAAGACTAAGCTCCCACATCCACTATTTCCTCCTTCAGGTTCTTTCTTTGATCTTAGGAATCTTTAATTTTAAGTCTCAAGGGACACTATGAGCGTGAATCTCTCCACGAGATGGACCACTAGAATTTTTTTTGAGTTTCAGCCCTCTACAATCGATCAATCTATCAGCTAGCTTAACACTCACTATATCTCTAGATCTAAAAAAAAAACTACCAAACTTATCTAAATAAGGTTGTATGTTTTCCAACTAGGTGAAATCTCTCATACGATTTTCATCCTAAGCGTTGAGATTGAGATGATTTCCTCCAAGCTTGGATACATATGTGCATTAACTAGATCTTGATTTCTTGCTTGAATGTTCCTAGAGGCTACTATTTGTTGGAATATAGAGGCACGTAAACACGTAATACATGCGCAGAAGAAATTAAAGTTCATCAACAACGAACAGTTAATTGCATATAGATTATAATAATCATAACGAGAAATCTTACAGTAACTCGAGAGCAGATTTCTCAACTACGGTATCCACGTAATCCCTAATCACGGACTTGCACGGATTTGCTAGAGTTGAATCCCGAGAAGAATTTGCTAGGAAAATCCAAACTCTAGATCTTATGGAGAAAATATGAAGTAACGTTGTTTGTGAATTCTCAAGAGCTTGTATATATAGGGAGGCCCAACTTAAAATCTAAGCTAGCCCGATTTGGAAAATAAAATCCCTAATCTTTAATTAAATTAAACCCTTTTAATTTAATTCCCTACATATAAATCTCTACGGATTTAAATTCCATATATGACAAATCTCTATGATTTGTTTCCACATATATTAAATCCTACAATAATATTCCAAATATTATTATTGGAAATTCTTATTTAATTAAATCCAATTTAATTAAACATTAATAATAATTAATTCCAAATTAATCTATTATTAATTATTTCTCCATAAATTAAATATTAAATCTAATTTAACATTTAATCAACCAACTATAATCCGTAAAAAGGGAACTACTTATTATGTGACCCATAGGCCCTCACACATCGAGCGATTAGTCAAACCAACGGTCTTAATTGAACCCTAGACAATAAATCAGACATTCTCAATATATGACTTACGTTGCGAGAAACGTGCAACTACCTATAACTTAAACATGGGATATTACAATTTCCTCCTTTCATTCACGACTACTCGATTAGTCTTGAACATGATGAAGTGTCTATTCAAATAACATAATCAATTTATCTCTAATCACTAATTGATCACTTATGTCACACTTGGCCACAAAGTCTAAGTTGACGTGCATTGGCCAATGACTTTGATCCAATTATGATGAAAAGATGAGTATTCTCTCTAAATCCACTTTGAGGAATGAATCCTTTTCTTGGCTCAACTACCATGCACATGCACTTCGTGATGAATCCAATCAAAGCCATATCTACCCACGGAACGGTGCAAGCATCGGTCATGGTCAAAGTTCATCACTCCATACATGTCGTGGATCGGGAGATTGCAGCCTCGCCCGGCCTCGCAGCCCGCCTCTACCTCCCAAGGGGAACATCACCCGGAGGACGATTCCTGGTTAGGTTGGGACGCCGACCGCGTGAAGGAGTAAGTTTTGATTGCGTGAGTCCTTACATTCCTGTTATCTCTTTTCTTAATCGACTTACATGCTCCTTTTGCAGCCCGGAGCTTACCCCACACAAGTTCGGTCCCGAGGTGCTGAGCTTCCTGAGGTCGAGTCACGTCGTCCCAGCCGGGGTCCCCGAGAGCTGGCTCGCTTACCTCTGGAGGGATCTGCAGAATCTGACCCGGGGATGGACGCAGTCGGACCACGGTAATGCTCACCGGTAGAAGGTGACGGGCAACTTGTACTCGACCCTCGCCCACTCTCAAAAGGTAGTCCTCTATTTGGAGAAGACCAGCGCCTAGTTGGAAGCGGAGCTGGACGAGCTGAAGAAAGCACAAGTGAGGGTCGCTGATCAGGCTAAGATGCTGATTTCCGTGGCCGATGCCCAAAAGAAATTGGAGTCCTCCAACTCCGAGCTGATCCTGTGACTCTCTAATGTTGAGGGACGCCTGGCGGAGGTCGAGGGCGAACTGAGGGCCGAAAAGGTAAGTGTGGTCCGGCTAGAGGGCGAGCTGGCTGAGGCCAGGAGGGTGCTGGTCGCCAAAGAGGACGACTTTAAGAGGACCGAGGAGCTAAACACCAATTTTGCGTATGTGATGGCCTATGTCGAGGCCATCCAGGTCTTTCACAAGGCCAACCCAACCGGCGACCTCGGTCCCTTTGTCACAGAGCTGTCTGATTACGTCCGCGACTACCCTCCTACCCCCACCATCCTTCTGGAAATTAAGGATTTGGAAGACATGGGTGTCGACCTTTCCTTTTTTGTCAATCCGAGTCGGATTGTGCGCCTAGTCCCTGACTCGGAGGGTGTCCAGCCAGGGACTGAGTCAATCCCCGAGACCCTTTTGCTAGAGGCAGCGGAGGGAAACGTCGGGGAGAGGCCGAGCGGCATTTCTGCAGGTCCTTGAGGGGAGGCGGTCTTTTGATTTGGCTCTTAATGTACTCTATTTTTTTAACTTTTTGATGTATCGGCCTTTGGGCCTGTTTCATGTAATTGCCTTCGGGCCACTTATCCAATATTAATGGAATTTCTCATTTTTCTTATTCCTTTGTTGTGTTGACTTGATTTCCTTATGCGACCTGATAATCTCTTAGTCCTCGTCGTCTTATTGTTAGTGCGACTTTATGTTGGACATAGTTTTTAGTCATCTTATAAAGTTGGGGAAGGTCGCCCCTCAAAGGGTGTCGATCCTTCCTCCGGTATGTCGAAAGTCGTACCTCGGGTAACTTATGTTTTCTTTACATAATCCCTTTGGGTTTTACACAGGAATTTTGAAACGAAGAAAAGACATTATTATTGATAAATGGAAGTTGATTACAAGGGTGTGAACCTACTGATAATATTTCCTTAAATGGGTTGCATTCCACGGGTACTGAGCCTTGGTGCCATCTGGTCGTTCGAGCTCGTAAGCTCCATTTGGTAGGATCTTTGGGATTTTGAATGGGCCCTCCCAATTTGGACCGAGGGCTCCTTTTGACTCTTCGAGTACCTTTTTCAACACCAAGTTTCCTTCTTTAAAGCGTCAGAGTCGTACTTTAGGGTTATAGTACCTCTCCGACCTTTGCTTGTATCTTGCATTTCTCATGTTGGCCTCTAAACGCCTTTCTTCGAGCAGGTCTAGATTCCTGGCTAAGGCCTCATCGTTGTGATTGAAGGCGACCTGACTTGTGCGAAGATTGGGGAAGTCAACTTCCGCGGGTACGACCGCCTCGGTCCCAAAAGCCAGTGAGTAAGGAGTTTCTCCCGTCGAATTTCTATAGGTCGTTCTGTAGGCCCACAACACATCCTGGAGCTCGCTAGCCCATTTTCCTTTACCTCCCTTAATCTTGGCCTTGAGAGTGTGTTTGATGATTTTGTTCACTGCCTCGACCTGACAGTTCAACTGTGGATGATATGGATTCGAGAAGAGTTTTGTGATCTTTCATTTCTTGAAAAAGGTTTCGATTTTGAGGCCGTCGAATTGTTTACCATTGTCAAATATGTTCGCTTGTGGTAAACCAAATCTGCAGATGATGTTCCGCCATATGAATTTGATGACGTGATCCTGATCTATGGTCGCTAACGACTCAGCCTCGGCCCATTTTGTGAAGTAATCTACCGCCACCAGGGCGTATTTGATCGAGCCTGGAGCTGTCGGGAGTTGGCCAATGATGTCTATCCCCCACTTTGTAAATGGCCAAGGACAGAGGATGCTTGTGAGCTCTTCTGGGGCAGCTTTGATGGAAGGGGCATAGATTTGACATCTATGACATTTGCGGGCGAAGACGATGGCATCGGCCTTTAGTGTAGGCCAAAAATATCCTTGCGTTGTGGCCTTATGGGCCAACAATTCTCCCCCGGTGTAGTTTCCGCATGCCCCTTCGTGTATTTCGCGCAGGACCACTTGCCCTTGTTCAGGTGTGATGCAATGAAGTAGGTGAATGCTGAAGCCACGCTTGTACAGGTCGTCGTGGATCATTGTGTATCGTGCGGCTGGCAGTTGCAATCGCCGAGCTTGGACTCGATCAGTTGGCAGGAGGCTTGTTGTCAAGTATTCAATGATGGGTGTCATTCAGCTTGATGTTGGGGTTTCTAAGTTTATGACTCTCGCGTGCGCGGTGGATGGGTGGGATAATGTCGTGATGGTGACATCCTTCATTTCTGGTGATCCCTCGGAAGTCGCTAACCATGCTAAAACATCGGCTCACAGATTTTGTTCTCTCGTGATTAGTTTGACGTGGATTTGGTAAAACTTTTGACACAATATCTTTACAATCTCTGGGTAGGCTGCCATCCTGTCGTCCCGTGCTTCGTATTTCCCTGAGACCTGGTAGGCCACGAGATGGGAATTTGTGTGGACTTGCAGTCTTTTGACACCCATGGCTGTCGACATTTCTAGGCCGCTGATGAGTGCTTTATATTCGGCCTCATTATTAGTCGCGGGGGAAATCGAAAGTGATGGCATTCTGGAAGGAGGTTCCCTCCTGGCTTATCAAAACTAAACCGGCCCCCGATTTATGGGAGGTTGCTGACCCGTCCACAAATAACTCCCACGGTGGGCTGTTTGAACATTCGGCCCTTGATGAGAAGGTGAGCTCCACGATGAAGTCGGCTAGTGCCTGGGCATTAATAGCAGGCCGGGGTGCATATGTTACCCCGTATTATCCAACCTCAATTGCCCATTTGAGGCATCGCCCAATTATATCTAATCGATGTAACACATTCCTTAGGGGTGTGGAAGTGAGGACCTCGACTTGATGATCGAAGAAGTACGGCCTCAGTTTCCTTACGCTCATTACTAGTGTGTATGCCAACTTCTCTAGCACAGGATATTGCTGCTCGGTTTCGTTCAGTGTCTGACTGACAAAGTAAATCGAAAACTCATTCATGTCTTCTACTCGGACGAGGACTGCACTCAGAGCCGTTTTAGAGGCCGCGAGATATAGGAAAAGCTTTTCCTCTGGAACTGGCTTCGATAGAATGCTTACGTCCGCTAGGTAAGCTTTGATTTTATCAAGAGCTTCCTGGCTTTCAGGTGTCCATTCGAATTTTGATTTCTTCCGGATTGTGTCGAACAGTGGTTTGCATTTGTCCCCCATTCGGGAAATGAACCTGTTCAATGCGGCCAGATAACCTGTGAGCTTCTGTACTTCTTTCACTTTCGAGGTGCTCCCATGTCCAATATGGCTTTGACTTTTGTGGGATTTGCCTTTATTCCTCTCTTACTTACCAGATGTCCCAAGAATTTCCCCGATTCAACCCCGAAATTAAATTTCTTGGGGTTTAGTCGTATGTTGAACTTTCTTAGGATGTCATAAGTTTGTGCCAGGTGCGTCAGGTGGTCTTCCGACCTCAGGCTCTTGACCACTATGTCGTCCACGTAAACCTCCACCGACTTGCCGATGAGGTCGGCAAACATATGGGTGACCAGTCTTTGATATGTTGCCCCTGCGTTCTTTAAATCAAAAGGCATTCTTTTCCAGCAATAGATATTCTTTTCTGTCAAGAACGAAGTATGTTGCCGGTCTGGCTAGTACATGGCTATCTGATGGTAGCCTGCGAAGGCATCCATGAACAACATCATCTTGTGGCCCGCCGTGTTATCTATCAGGTGGTCGATGTGGGGCATTGGGAAGAAATTCTTTGGACAAGCACTGTTGAGGTCGTTGAAGTCGATGCATAATCGCCAAGTCCCGTTCGAATTTTTCACCAACACGGCGTTAGCCACCCATTGGGGTTGATCGGCCTGTGTGATCAGGTTATTATCTAATAGTTTATTTACCTCCTCGGCTAACGTTGCATACTTCTCTGGGCCAAATTTTTGCCTTTTCTGGGCTATCGGCTTCCGAGCTGGATCTATGAGCAATTTATGGCACGCGACTTTTGGGTCGATCCCCACCATGTCTTTGTGCAACCATGCAAAGACGTCCAAGTTCTTCTTGAGAAAGTCGATGACTTCCCTCTTCAAGTCGTCCAGCATCTTGGAGCCTATGATTACTTCAAGATTCGGTCGGGCTGGGTCTATCTTGATTTTCTCGAGGTCTTCCCCCGGGACGGCCCTTGGGGTATTTTGTCAGGGGTCATCTATATCTGCTTCGAGCATAAATTCTTCTTGTTCGGGCCCCATTCTTGGATCGAGATCTTCATGACTTCTTTTCTTGTTCATCTTGTTACTCAAAACTTCGCATTGTAATTCACTATCTGTTACAAGTATTTGTTTGCTAGATATTAGTGCGGAATTGAAAAGAGAAGAGGAATAAATCAGACAACCTCTTGCATCAACTTGGTCACCTTTGACGGTGCCGACCAGCCCACTCTTGGTGGGAAACTTTACATAAAAATAAAAAGTTGAGGACGCAGCCTCGAATTCTTGTTCAAAGGGCCTCTCGAGGAAACCATTATAGGAGCTCAGGAGGTCGACAACTAGAAAATCTAAAAGCCTAGTGGCCCTAACTTCTTCATTCAAAGTGGAGACTAACTCAACAGCTAGACGGATCATTCTTGTCGGCTTCACGGTTGCATCTCCAAAGCCCTTCACGACGTGGTCGCATGGGGTGATGTATGCGTCATAGTCTCCGAGCTGGTCTAGGATTTTCTTGAAAAGGATGTTGCAGAAGGCCAATCCATCTACTAGCAAACGGTATACGGTAGTGCCCATGATATTGGCTTTAATTACTAGAGGGTCGACGTTCGGATAGACTATTCCGGCCTTATCCTTTTTGCCGAACTCGATCGTGCTGGTCTCCTCTCCTACCGTGAAAACCTATAATATCATCTTCCTAGCATTCTCTATCTCCCTTATCTCCGCTTTCATTCGCCTTTTGGATGAGCCGGTCGTGGAAATTCCCCCAACCGTCCTGAGCGGGGATAGGGAGTGTATGATGCGACCTCCAGCACCCTCCGGCATGGGTGGTACTGGTTGTTCCCCCTGGCCGGCATTTTCTGGAGCGGGTTCTGTCTGCCGGGGTTGGTTTGCCTATTGACGACCTTTCTGGGCATGATCTTGATTCCTCTGAGGTCACTTGACAAATTCATCCAACAGCCCATCCTCGTACAGCCTCCAAAGTTGGGGGAGAAGGTCTTTGCACTCGCTTGTGTAATGGCCTGTCTGTTCATGGAAATGGCAGAACTTGTTGGGGTTCGACTTACCCTTATTCTTGATAGGTCACGGCGGGAGGAGTAACTCTCGATCTCTGATCTGGTTGTAGACATGTCCAGGTGTCATGCCTAATGCCTCCATCAGTTTTATCGGGATATTTTCTTCGAAAGGCTTGAAGCTACCGGGTGCCTTATAGTGACCCCCGGTTTTCTTGGAGCTTTTCCTTGAGTCTGTGACCTCTTTGTCATCGGAGAGTCTAGACTCCAAAAGTTCTGATGCATGGATAATGTTGTTAGCTCGCCTTCAGAAGTCAGTATAGCTGACTGGGTATTCGGTGGTCATGCGCCGCCATACTTTGGTCCCCTTTTTTAGGCCGGAAATGGCCTTGAGTACCTTGGCTTCGTCTCCAATAGGGTCTCCTTCGAGTATGAGTTTGTCGATCCTTTCAATGTAGGATCGATCAGACTCGTTGTCCGCTTGTTGGGTATTCACCAGTCGCTGTCTGGTCGTAGGTCAAGGTGCCAAGGCCGTGAAGTAGTTTAAAAACAATCTGGCGAGCTGCTCGAACGTGTCTACCGAGAAGGGTGGTAGCGAGGTGAACCACTGATGAGCCTGGTCGCTCAAAGTTAGAGAGAACAGTCGGCATTTGGTGGCATCCGTTGTGCCCATGGAGGCCATGTAAGATTTATACTTCGCTATGTGGACCCTTGGGTCCGTGTTCCCACTATAGCGATCTAAAGCCGCTGTGTTGATTTTCCGTTGGGTGGGTGATAAGGTGACCATGGTTCCGAGCGGAGAGTCTGGAATGGTGAGATTATGGTCTGCTCCAGCCGGACCACTCTGATTCTTCGTCCGTTCGAGAAGTCGCTGGACCATCTTGGTCAACACGTCGATCTTCACGTCGCGATGGTCCGTCGGAGGGAAGGTAGCTCGTGGATCACCCTGGTGAATTGCCAAGCCCCTTGGTAACTCGTCATGATGCATGTTCAGAGCCAGAGCGAGGTCCCGCTCCACCTGGTTGGCAAGTCGGGGCTGAGAGTGTGCCTCATCCTCGACGACCATCGGGGCTTTCTGGGCCTCCTGACCTCCAAGTCGACCAAACCCGTTGCCCGATCCTACCAGCTTTTTCTAGGAGCCGGCGGTTCTGAATGATGGCGTGCTTTGCCGGGTCATACGCCAGTTGCCCTGTGGAACACCCTTTTTCGACAAGGGCATTCTTACCCTTAGAGGCTCCGACGTTGTGTGTCACCTTCTTGATCGGCGGCTGCTCGTCCTCGTCATCGAAGGCGAGGCGTTTCTTGTGGAGGACAGCCAACATGGCCTTCGCGTCCTCTGGTGTCTGGACAAGGTTCCACCAGTTAGGGGTGGCATCCGGGATGGCGGGGTGAGACCGTTGTGAACTCATTGAGTCCTCGATACTGTCACAGGGATCTGTCTTGTTTTCTGGTAGCGTTGCCTTGGTTGATCGCCATTGATGAAAGACGGGTCTCCTGAGGATTTATGAGTAAATTGACAGAAAGTTTCCCACAGACGGCGCCAAATGTTGTGACCTAGATTTTACGTCTAGGGCAACACACGAGTAACGGATTGGATCAAACAAGTAACGGACAATAAATATAAATCACACTCGAATTTGGTTACCCAGATTGTCTTTTGAATAAAACAACGTCTGGGGCGCCCAAGCCAGGAATATTTTATTATCATTTTTCTGCCTAGAGTTCTAAGATTGCTCCCTTTTACAATGAATAATACATGTTGTATTTATAGACAAGAAACTAGGTCACAGATCTTCATGGGCTTCCTTCACGGGCTTGCAGAGGCTCCAGCAGCCAGTGCTTGGGTTTCCTTAGTCAATCAGTGATTTCCGCGTCTGGATATACTTGCCTTGCTTAAGCCCACGATATCCGCGCCACTAACTACCCGTATCTTTCCTATATTTATCTCTTCGTCGACTTCGGATTGAAGTCATTTCCGACCTGTGGCTTCTCCAAAGTTGCTCCGCGACTTTCGTATATTTCCAAGTCGCTCCGCGACCTCCTCAACTCAAATGAAGTCTCTCCTACTGATAGAATCATAACGGAGAGTTGCCTCACCAGGTCGGATTATTCCATGCTACAACATAATCATCATTATAATTCGTTAGTTTACTTTAGAAACCATCAACAGTCCATATAACATTAACCACTGTGATACAGATAGTGTCACCCACCTGGTAACTTTAAACAGTAAAGTTATAAACTTCTTGATTGCTTAAGACTTGTAGGGACTTCCGAGCCTTGGAATCGAGTCGCACTCTACATAGCACAATCCGTACCATACTTAGTCTTATTCATTTATTAAAAGTCATTAATGAGTTCGATGGGGCATCAATCATGTATTCCTTAAACTATTTTCATTTGATAAAACCTTTTAACTTGTTTAAGTTCGTAGTTCGAGACTTGAGTCATTTGAATTCTCTCTTCTTTTAAAATTCAGGTAAGACACATTGTCATGAAAGTTTCAAAAATCAAATACTAATCATTCCATTCACCATAGTATGCACATTTCACAAACTTAGATAAACTTTCATGGTAAAACTCATTTACTCGATAAAAACTACTCATATACATGCATAAAACAAATAAAATATATATACTCATGCAAAAATTATAAAGTTCACATATGTTGTATTAAACTTAGCATAGGTCAAAGTTCATTAAGGATTCTATTCGATATTCTTTACGGATTTTACTAAATTTAATAAATAACCTTCTACTTCACTGCTCATTAAAACTGTACAACTTTACAAATAAAATATATACAACTTTCAATAAGCTCATGCATAAGTTACCACTTTTAAATATGTGATAGTAGACTGTATTTAAAGTATCTTCAAATATTTTCATGAATTTTAGAAATTTATAAATAAGGTAAATAAATTGTTGAAAGAATCAGTTTTCCTTTTCGTCAACAATGTGCACACGAATTTCTACGAAGTACGATTTTAATTTGACTAATCAAAATGCTTCAATTTTAAAATATATTATACTTCACTATAAAAAGAACATATCATGAATTTTCAAGATTTTTCTCATCTTTAGAAAATTGACAAAATGATCATCAAAATGACCATTCCCATTTTGCCCTAAATTCAGTCACATATAAAGTTCCAGAAATTTATTCTCTCGTTTGGATGATTCAAAGACTACAACTTTTGACTATGTTATTCTAGACGCACTGTAATACTCCCTTGAATATTTTTACAAATTATTTCCAATGAAAAGTGGCCAAGTTCATTATCTCAAAACTGTCTTGAAACTATTGTGAAAACAACTTCAACAATTAAAAGTACTTACAACTCTCACGACCATGTTGTTCGTAAAATACCTTAAAATGATTAGAACTTTGAATTTGACTTTTAAACTTTACATTTAAATTCACATATACATATAGAACAAATTCATTCTCAACTTTACCCAAAACAATTGTCAAAAATATTATCTATAATTTTTCTTTTGGAAACATGCTCTTTAATTTTAGAAAATCAAATAAAATACTTATAATTTTCAATAAATTCTAAATATTTACAAGTAGGCACTAAACTTCATGTAAAATATGAAACTATAAAATTTTAGTAAAAAATCTTGATAAAAATATGATAATTGTGGTCATATTTCTAGAACAGTAACACAAGCATGCAATTTCACCACTATCAATTATAAAATCGAAATAAAATACATATAATTATTGGAAATTTATGAAATTAATATATGTTACTACTAGCTTAAAATAAAGTTCATCAAGGAACCTAGTTGATATTTCTTACCAATTGTTCTCAGAATATTTTGAAAATCTCTCTAGTTACAGAAATCGTCAAAATTATACTTGTTATAAATAAAAATCCATTTTTAGTAGTGATTTTATCCTAAAGGCTCAAAAATTTTATATATTATACCAAACTGTACCTAAGTAATTTATAAAAATTTATCCATGATTTTATCATGAGTCTAAACCGTTTAATAAAATTGTTAAAGTAACAATGCTGCAATTCGTAAGTACTAGACACCCAAACTTCCAAGATTTATTACTATCAATTGGCTGAACGAAAAGCTACGAAATTTTAGTATGTGATACTAAACCTTACTCTGGACACTTCATAAGTTTTCCAGAATTTCTTCACCTTTAAAAATTGGGTATAAGGGTTGCCAAAACGACTGTTCCTGTTTTAGTTCGGTTTTGACACACCAAATTTCACTAATTTATTCTCCCAAACGGTTAATTCTATCATTACTAAATTTTATTATGTTGTTCTACGCATCTTATAATATATTCATGAATATTTTCAGGATTTATCGATGATCGAGAGGGGTCCAAAATAGTATTTTAAAAAGGGTCTAGAAGCTGCCAGAAATTGAACCTTCAAGTCTTAAAACTTTTAAAACATCTCAACCATGCTTCATATCACAACAACCATCAATTTTATCAACAATTAAACATAAAAAATCATGGGATTGTGGGGAAAAACTAACTATTATTTCCATCTTTACCACAATCACAACAATCTTTCATCAATTTAAAGAAAAGAAAGAAAATTTAGGTATTTGCTTATACCTTTTGTTGGTCCCGGTGCAAACGAGTCTTACACGTGTATGGGGGGGAATACACGTGTTCAGTGATTTTAAAACTTTTCTTCACTGAGGTCAGATGGGTCAGGTTGTCCTGATGATTTGGCCCTGAGAAGCACAAATCGCCCTAAGTCAAAGTCTACCTGAGACAGTGATCCTGAGCTGCTTTCAGAAGCCTCAGATAATCACAATTGAGCCTGAGTTTTCAGAGATCCTGAGCTGCTTGGAAAGCTACTCAGATGTGCGGAATGGTTGGCCCTAAGTTTATACTCGTTTTTAAGCTTTGCTGAAAACTTTCCTTTTAATGAAACAGTGATTAAGACTGTGATCAGTTAGATGCAAGTTCAGTGGATTGATTCCAACTGAATATCAGTGAAAATATGTTTTCAGTTAAAGATATGCAACAGATAATCAATGCAGTACAGAAAGCAAAACAACACAGCAAGTTATAGTGGTTCAGAGACTCAAGCTCCTACGTCCACTCTCTCTGACCTTCAGAGAAATTCCTTAACACTTTCTAAGGTTTTCTGACTACCTCTGTAGTTTACTAACCTTTCTATTTTGAGCTTTCTGACTACCTCTGTAGTTTACTTACTCAAAACACACACAAGCTTTCTGACTATCCAAGATAGTTTACTCACTTCTTCTCTAGAGTTTTCTGACTACCTCAATGTAGTTTACTAACTCTTTACAACTCCAACTCACCAACAATCACACTCAAACTACCTTACAAAGGGTTTGGGGTTTCTTGGTTGGTTTCCAACTAGGATGAGATATCCTTTACAATTAAGAACAATGCAAAGGCTAGGATATCTCTACTAAGCTTTGGATATATCTTATCAAACTAGGCTTAGTGAATGAGCTCTCTTCAATGTAAAGCACTTGGGAAATTCTTGGGTTTTCGAGTGCTTCAACTTGCAATAATAAGTTTGAGCTCTTGAGTTGCTTACAAATTTCCCGTAACCTTCAATGTAGAGGGTCACAAGTATTTATAGGCAAACACCAAGGTCACTCTTTAAAAACTATCCGTTGGAAGAGATAGCTTCATGAGTTTTCTCTTATGGTGTGTGATGAACGGCTATTTTTAGGGTTTGAATACTCCCTAGCATGTTTTAGGCAATATGCTTTCATGCAGCCAGTCACCACTTTTTGCAGTCTGGAACATAGTACTACTGACATGCTTCAGTGACCTGTCGCTTTCGATGTCGATAAAGAAATCTGATCTTTGTCTTCTTGATTGGCTCTTGTCTTCAGTAAATGTAGACAAACATAACGGCTCTTTTTGGTCAATATCTCTGAGTGATATAACCTTAACAACACTTAGTTTTAGTTCCTTTTGTCTGCATGTGAATGTATTGGGCAATATCTATTTTTCTGTGTATTCGCGTTTTTCTCAGTTTTGTATTCTTCAGATAGATATTTTCAGTGCCTCGGAACATTAGGGTTATCTTGAGCATTCATGAGATCTTGAGTCTTGATGAAATCTTGTGTCTTGATATCTTCTTTGTCTTGATATCTTGATCTTGATCTTGAGTCTTGATGTCTTACGAGTTTTACGAGTCTTCGAGTCTTACGAGTCTTGATGTCTTCCGAGTCTTGATGTCTTACGAGTCTTGATGTCTTCTAAGTCTTGAGATATCTTGATTGATATCTTTGAGTCTTCATCTTTGAGTCTTGATTTCTCGGTTTCATCTTGAGTCTTGATTTCTCGATCTCATCTTTGAGTCTTGATTTCTCGATTTCATCGAAGTCTTGATTTCTCGGTCTCATCTCGAGTCTTGATTTCTCGATTTCATCTTGAAACTTGATTTCTCGATTTCATCTTGAGTCTTGATTTCTCGATTTCATCTTGAAACTTCATAAACATGAGAAACTTACTGAGTCTTTAGAATCTAACCTGATCTATATTTGCTGACTATACATTGTGCAGATAACGTCCTGAACACTCTAAAACTGAATCCTGACTCAACTATAAAGATTATCCTGAACATGTCATACTCAGGGGTTTTGGGATCTAATCAAAATCTTCTTTATTAAATTCATCTCCCAACAATTTCCCCATTTTTGATGATGCCAAAACCATCTTGTTACAGAAACACTTAACCTATACTCAGGTTTCAGTTTTTCCTATTACAATACAAGAATGGCAAATCTCCAAACAATTTCACAATAATTCTCCCAACAATTTCACAACACAACATAAGGCATATCAAATATAAAGACATGTAAAAAGATAATGAGATATTATCTTTGAGCATAAAGATAAAGTTTCATTGATTGTGTGATAACAGTTACAGATTACAATGAACTTATCAAAAGTAAAGACAAAAACAAAAGAATTACAAAGAGTCTTCAATCTTTGGTCTTCAGTCTTCTTCAATCTTCAGCTTCAGCTCTTCACTCTTCTTCTACCTCATCCACAGGCACCTCCAGCTTGAACATCCCATAATATCTTTCTTCAATGCATCTCTCTCTTTGATGATATCTGGGTTGTTTCCTGTCAGTCCTAACTGGATGGCATACTGAGCAATTTCCTGAGAGATGGTTGTCTCATTCACCAAGCCATTCTCTAATCTAGGAGCTGGGTATGTGTATGGACCAGGGGCAGTGATCTGAACATTCCCTTCATCCGCAAGATTAATCTAACTCTGCAAGTACTTTGGATAAAAGGTTAATAGATAATCAATGAAGGCTTCATTCGGGTCTGAGCTTGTCCCTCTCCATTCCCTCATAATTTCATAATAGAACCAGAAGGTTCTCTTAATTTCTTCTCAGGCATCATTGAATTGGATAGGCATCCATTTATCAATGTGCGGCCACTTCTGAGTTTTAGTTGTCCCTCTCCTTTTGCTCAGGAACTTTTTGAAACCACTTATGCGCTTCTGCTCTTCTTCTTTCTTCTTCCTTATTAAAGGAACTCCTGAAACTGAAGCAGCAGTTTTCTTGGCTTGTTCGACCTGAAGTGATCTCAAAGCTCTCCTGGTGTTGAAGACTTTTTTCTGTGCTTCCTCTTCAGACTCTTCCAGATCCATTATCAGCTTTCTCTGAGTTGGCTTAGAAGCCTTAGCTCTCTTCCTCTCAGGTTCAACAAACTCCACATCCTTCCTCTTGTTAGTTTGTTCAGCGCCGGCTTGGCTTGTCTCTACCTTTCTTCTAGCACTCAGTTTTTCAGCAATGACTTCTTGCATTGTTTCCTCAGAAACATGAGTGTAGATAGGCTTCTCCACTTTCTTGGATTTGAGCTTCTGAGTGGCTTCAACTTCCTTTAAGGCTTCAGCAACATTTTTCTTTTCAGCTTCTTTGTCTGCCTTTCTCTTCAAGGTGTGTGCCAATAACTCCTTTAGCTCGGCACCAGGCCTTTCCCCCTTCTTGGTACCATACCTTGGAAGAAGTTGAGATAGTGCAGTGTCCATGTGATATTGCTCTTTGCTGACACTTCGCACTTCTCCAGCCAACTAGTCTTGCTCTTCCTCCAGCCTCATCAAGTGGTTCTTAGCCACAGAGAACTCTTCAGACAATGGTGCAAACTGGTTAGAGAAGACATCTTTAAGCATCTCTGTCATCTTGGTCATGAGCAGGGAGCCCATTTCCTCAATAGCATTCTTGATCAGTTGATCATTCTTCTCCACCAGCTTGGCTTCTAGAAATGAAGTCCTTTCCTGATACATCTGCTTCAGCTCTGTACTTAGCTCAGTCTTGACTCCATCTATCTTCCTTTCCATGGCAGTCATCTTTTCATCCAGAGAAGTCTGAAGCTGCATCAGGTCTGAAGTAGAACTCAGACTTTCCATCTTCTGGGACTGGTTGGCCAATGATTCTTCAATCTGAGCCACTTTTTCCACGATTAGCACAACCTTGTCCAGCTTGTCCACAATGGGAGTGAGATCAATCTCTGGAGCATAGAGAATTTGTTGCTTATCCTGAGCTGGTTGCTCTGCCTGAGCCTCAGTCTCTATCTGAGCTTCAGTCTCAACCTGAGCTTCGGTTTCCATCTGAGCTTCGATTTCCACCTGAGCCTCAGTCTGCATATCAGACATTACAGAATTAAAGATAGAAACTTCAGTAGCCTTGGCATAATGTTTAGTAGTGCCAAAAGTTACCTGAAGAGTACTAACTTCAGTCTGAGGATGTGTGACATCAGGCTCTCCAGCATCAGTATTTTCCTTCTCCATTTGAGATTGTTTCTCAACATTCCCTTGTTGGTCCCCATCTTGATCTTTATCTTTGGAGCTCGGGGCACCAACATCAGCTTCTTTCCTTTCAACAAGCTTCTTCCTGACCAGCTCATCAAAATCTGACACTTTCATCCTGAGCTTGGTCTTCCTGAACCCGGAGAACTCAATCAGCACTGCAGTCTCCTCATTCCACCAGTTCTCTCCTCTGAATGAGGCATTGTTGAGCATTTCAGGCAATGTCTGGTTCAGAATGTAGATAGTTGTCCTCAGTCTGAAGAAGAGATCCTGAAGATCAGGATATGAGCTCAGCTCAGGGTACCTGTCCAATATGAACCGTTCCCCCTTGCTTCTCCACTCAGTCTCTTCTGCTTCGCCCTTCTTTAGTTTTGGGCTTTCAGGTTCAGTAGGAAGATCTTTAGGTGCTGAGGGATCAAAGAAAGGATCACTCAGGAGCTCATCCAGATTCAGCAGCTCCTGAGGCTCAGCTTGATCTGAGGATTGAGTAGGAAATACCTCAGTAGGAATCTGAGCTTGTTCTGAGGTCTGAGGTCCTTTGAAGATTTCTTGAGAAAATTTATCTGAGCTCAGTGATGTCTCAAGAACCTCAGAGAAAACTTGCTCCTCAGTTTGCTCTTCTGCCGTAGATACAACCTGAGCCAATACTTGTAATGGCGATTTCTGAGTTTTCTGGCCCTCAGGTTGCACCTCCTCAGGTTCGCTCACCTCCTCCTCAGTGGAAATTAGCATTCTTCTGCGCTTGGGAGCAAGGGTTTTCTTCTTCATTGCTTCTCCCTTCTCCCTTTTCACCTCCATCAAAGCCTTCCCCCTGGCTTGATGGGCTTCTTCAGCAGCTCCCTCTGCAGCGCTTTCCACTTTCTTCTCTTTCTTACCCTTCAAAGTATTTCTTGTAGTTGTAGGATTGAACATGATTTTAGACTTTGGAAAGGGCGGGGAGTTGGCAAAAATGTCCTCTTCTTCACGGCACATCTCCAAAATAAAAGTTATTTTGGTTGCATGAAGAATTTTGCCTTTTATTGTCACCGATCCATCCTCCTTCTTGATCTGCTTGGTCTGGTCACTCACCACTCTGATCAAGTACCGCAACCAATTGAAATCTGTGGTGGGTGAGTCCTCTATAGCAGCCATCAATCTAAGGTTCGGCGTGCTGATTTGCTCAAACCTGCTGGATCGACTCATAATACATTTACTAACAATATCCAGCAATACTCTGTATTTTGGCTTCAAATGCCGTTTATTCAATGTAGCCTCAAACTTAATAGGATGCTCTGTTATCCTATCAAGGTATTAATGTTCCCTACCCAACATATATGTCGTAGGGTCCTCACCTCTATTACACAACTCAAATACATCATTTAAATTCTTAGGGATTATATACAACTCCCGTACAAAATCTATGTATTTAGAGCTATGTTCTAAGTGCGATACAGTAATCTGAGACTCAATACAATCCTCGTCATCTAATTTCAAGTTCGAAATAAACTTTATTACCTCCTTAGAGTATTCAGCCTCCGGTTGGCTCGCAACAAGATTTGTAAGTTTTGCGATCCGTATCATATGCAGCGCCTCTTCTTCGTGGGTTGCATTTGATGAACTTTCGAGCGACACCACATATTCGTACCAGGGCTTGTTGGAAATCGCGAGTTTATCATATATGGAGAAAGTCATTTTGAGGATTTTTGAGTGTAGGGTTTGAGAACGATGAAGGTTTTTCTGGGCAAAGATAGGTTTTTGAGTTGCAGAGAATTTTTGAGAATGAAGGCTTTTGAAATGGGACTTTTGAAAGAATTCTCAATGAATATATAGAATTGATTCGTGGGAAATCTTATAGATTGAATAAATCAACGGTTGAGATTAAACACCGACTAATCGGGTATATGAAAGGATGATTTCACGAATAATACGCCGCCAATTTAACCTTATTGGTGATTAATGAACAGTGCAATTAATTACTATTCCTGCAGACCATTGACCTTCTTCGGCAATTTCAAAGGTCCCGCCCAAAAATTTCCTTCAGGTGTTTTGGTATTTATTGCCAATGATTACTGAGATTCAGTTAAGCAATAAATGAGTTGCATGAGTCATTACTTCTTCAGACTAATTTTCCTCTATCAGTCTTACTGGGTATTGACCTTGATAAAATGTCAGTATAATACTAAGTACTGAACGGGTCAGTATGATACTGAGTACTGAGCCAGATCAGTATAATACTGAGTACTGATATTCAGTATATCTGAGTTTCCCAAGACTCAGATTCAGAATTTCCAATTTTATCCTGAGTTTCTCAGTAGAATCCTGAGAAAACTTCATGCATCTGAAAACCTTCAATTTTTCAGATTTGCTCTATACACCTGGATCCAACATCCCTAATTCAACTGATAGTTCCTGAAATCTTGATTCAGCCAAAGGTTTAGTCAAGATATCAACTCTCTGTTTATCAGTATGAATTTTCTCCATCCTGATGTCTTTCTCAACATGATCTCTGATAAAGATTCCTTCCTTAGATGTTTCTCCTGAAGTCCAAGAAGAAATTCATCTCATCCAACAATGACATCTCTGACTTTCTTTTTATCAGGGCTATGTTGTCTTCATTCAGCTTAGTGCCCTTGTCTTTCACCTGAAAAACAGATTAGTTCAAAGGTACCCATTTGGTGTAGGGTCCTACCAGGTTAGCTGTACCTTTTGGAATCCAAATCTGCCTAACAACTCTAATCACTTTAGAGTGGCTAATTTGTCTTCCATAAACATCTACATACACATTCACTACTCTAGGTGCCTTAGCAGTATCCTGTGTATGAGTGTCAGCCTTAGCATGAACATGAGCCTTAGAGTTTTTCTTGGGTACAGGCCTTTTGTTCCAATGTTTTGGCTTTTGTGCAGCTGGTTTTTGTCTCTGTTGACTTGGGTTCAGGAAACCTTTACCCTTAGGCAAGTGGGGTTTTGGGTTACTGTCTTGAAATTGGGGTCTTTCGATGTCGAGGACTTGATCTTTTCAGTTGAGAATGTCTCTGCTGAGTGTTTCTCTTCTGAAAATTCCTCTCTTTGGTTCGGTCTGAGATCTTTTCGAGTTTGCATTCTTAGCTTTGAGGCTTTGAAGTACTAAATGAAAATTTCCTCTTTTGAGTGGTCGGGGTTTTCTAGCCTTTTCCGAGGTCCGGGCTTTCTTCCTGAACATTCAGGTTTTTCCGAACCATAGGTCATTTACCCTTGTCTAAAACTTTGGGCAATTCTTGATCCAAGATTAGGTGCCACTTGTTTAACAAAGTTTAACAAAAAATTCGAGATGACTTAGTGCTCCTAGAATGTATCATTCGAGATGACCTTTGTAAATTTCATCTATCACCTTAGATGCAAAATTCAATAGAGCTAGCTTTCTCTGCGCACTATCCTCACACTTCTTTAGAGTTTCATGCTTCTCAGAGAGGTCATTGAACTCAGTTCTGATAAGCTGAATCTCCTCAATGGATTTCTCTAATTTTCCATTTTGGGTCTCTATCAACTTCTTTTTCTCTGAGAGTTGTACTTTCAGAACATCTAGTTCATCAGTAGTTCCCATCAATTGAGAAGTGATCTCAGCATTCTTAGAGTCTTTCTACTTAAGATTCTCAGCAATCAGTTCTTTGTTCTGCTCTTGAGCTTCATTCAGCAGTTCTTGTAAAATAGCATAGTCCTTCATAAGACTCTCAAACGAATCCATCAGGTCAAATTAATTGTTTACAGTAGAACTTGACAACTCATGTGCTTGTATAGGAGCAAGAACAGAGATAGAAGAATTTACCTCCTCCACAGCCATTAGACAGATGTCATCACTGTCACTATCTGAGAACATTTCATCTGAAGAGCTGGAACCTTCTTCAGAGTGTTCTTCCTCTGCAACCATGGCTTTCTTGCTGGAGAACTTCTTGTCTCTCTTTGCTTGCCTTTCTTTTCTTTCCTTAGCACTTAGGTCTGGACAGTCATACTGAAAATGACCTTTTGTTTTGGCAGTTATAGCATCTGTTGGCATCATCATCCTACCTTTTGGATGAAGATCCTTCAGCTTTCAGGTCTTTTCTCTTCTCAGTGGATCTGTCCTCAGCTTTAGAGTCTCTATGGTACCTGTGATTCCTGTAATAGTTTTTATATTTTCCATATCTACTATTAAGCCTTTCAAACCTTCTTGCCATCAGTACTATCTTATCCTCTAGCTCATCCTGATTTTTAGCAAGTGAGTTCTCAGACTCTCTAGTTTTACAGGATTTTTCCTTGGCTTTGAAAGCCACATTTTTACTAGATGAAGAATCATCTTTGCTGTCAGCTTTCTTTGATTTCTTATCAATAACGAACTCATAAGCTTTCAGCTCAGAGAAGACTTGTTGGTATGGCATTGAATCAATGTTCCTAGTTTTTTCAATCACCACTGCATGAATATCCCATTTCTTAGATAGACCTCTAAGAATTTTCAATGCTACTTCTCTTTGTGGATATCTCTTTCCAAGAGCATTTAGATCATTCATTATACTAGTGAATCTGACTTCCAGTTTGTCAATAGATTCACCATCTTCCATTTCAAAACTATCAAACTTTCCAATAGCAACTGAAAGTTTGTTCTCTTTAATGTGATTTGTGCCTTGGCACATCACAGCTAGTGTATCCCATATTTCTTTGGCAGTATTACAATGAGAAATCATCCCCATCACACCATCATCAATAGTGCTATATGATGTATCTTTGGCAATATAGTCTAGATTGACTAACTTCCTCTCATCAGGAGTAAGTTGATCATCAGACTTTGGAAATTCAGTCCTGAGATCATTTCTCTCATTTTCTATAACTCTGGGATTCACCACAGTGAATTGGAATGGTCCTTCAGAGACCACTCTCCACATTCTTTCGTGCTTAGAATATAGGTGAGCCTGCATTCTTAATCTCCACAAATCATAGCTCTCAACTGAGAACATTGGAAGTTTCTTAGAAGACATTATGTCTGAGCCTTTTAAGATTTCATCAAATAAGATTTGTTCAGTAGACCACAAGAATCTTTTAGAAAATAAGACTATGGTCAACAAAGCAGGTGGTCAAGTTGAACCACTGCTCTGATACCACTTGTTGGTCCCGGTGCAAACGAGTCTTACACGTGTATGGGGGGGAATACACGTGTTCAGTGATTTTAAAACTTTTCTTCACTGAGGTTAGATGGGTCAGGTTGTCCTGATGATTTGGCCCTGAGAAGCACAGATCGCCCTGAGTCAAAGTCTACCCGGAGACAAAGGATCCCGAAGTTGCTTTTTTGAGCCTCGAGATAATCCCAACCGAGCTCGAGTTTTTAGAGATCCCGAGTTGCTTGGAAAGCTACTCGGATGTCTTGAATGGTTGGCCCTAAGTTTATACTGTTTTTAAGCTTTCTTTGAAAACCTTCCTTTTAATGAAACGAAGATTAAGACTCGTGATCGCTTAGATGCAAGTTCGATTGGATTGATTCCAACTGAATATCGATGAAAATATGCTTTCGATTAAAGATATGCAAATGAGATAATCAATGCAAAGATGAAAAGCAAAACAACAAAGCAAGTTATAGTGATTCAGAGACTCAAGCTCCTACGTCCACTCTCTCTGACCTTCAGAGAAATTCCTTAACCACTTCCTAAGGTTTTCTGACTACCTCTGTAGTTTACTAACCTTTCTATTTTGAGCTTTCTGACTACCTCTGTAGTTTACTTACTCAAAAAACACACACAAGCTTTATGACTATCCAAGATAGTTTACTCACTTCTTCTCTCTAGTTTTTACGACTACCTCAATGTAGTTTACTAACTCTTTACAACTCCAACTCACCAACAATCACACTCAAACTACCTTACAAAGGGTTTGGGGTTTCTTGGTTGGTTTCCAACTAGGATGAGATATCCTTTACAAATAAGAACAATGCAAAGGCTAGGATATCTCTACTAAGCTTTGGATATATCTTATCAAACTAGGCTTAGTGAATGAGCTCTCTTCAATGTAAAGCACTTGGAAAATTCTTGGGTTTTCGAGTGCTTCAACTTGCAATAATAAGTTTGAGCTCTTGAGTTGCTTACAAATTTCTTGTAACCTTCAATGTAGAGGGTCACAAGTATTTATAGGCAAACACGTCACTCTTGAAAAACTATCCGTTGGAAGAGATAACTTCATGAGTTTCCTCTTATGGTGTGTGATAAACGGCTATTTTTAGGGTTTGAATACTCCCTAGCATGTTTTAGGCAATATGCTTTCATGCAGCCAGTCACCACTTTTTGCAGTCTGGAACATAGTACTACTGACATGCTTCAGTGACCTGTCGCTTTCAGTGTCAGTAAAGTACAGTGTTGTCTTCTTCTGATTGGCTCTTGTCTTCAGTAAATGTAGACAAACGTAACAGCTCTTTTTGGTCAGTATCTCTGAGTGATACAACCTTAACAACACTTAGTTTTAGTTCATTTTGTCTGCATGTGAATGTCTTGGGCAATATCTATTTTTCTGTGTATTCGCGTTTTTCTCAGTTTTGTATTCTTCAGATAGATATTTTCAGTGCCTCGGAACATTCAGGTTATACTGAGCATTCAGTAGATTACTGAGTCTTCAGTAACTACTGTGTCTTCAGTATCTTCTTTGTCTTCAGTATCTTCAGTCTTCAGTCTTCAGTCTTCTGAGTCTTCAGTGTCTTCTGAGTCTTCAGAGTCTTCTGAGTCTTCAGTGTCTTCTGAGTCTTCAGTGTCTTCTAAGTCTTCAGAGATATACTGATTGATATACTGAGTCTTCATACTGAGTCTTCAGTTTCTCAGTTTCATACTGAGTCTTCAGTTTCTCAGTCTCATACTGAGTCTTCAGTTTCTCAGTTTCATACTGAAACTTCAGTTTCTCAGTTTCATACTGAGTCTTCAGTTTCTCAGTTTCATACTGAAACTTCAGAAACTTCAGAAACTTACTGAGTCTTCAGAATCTAACCTGATCTATATCTGCTGACTATACATTCTGCAGATAACATCCTGAACACTCTAAAACTGAATCCTGACTCAACTATCAAGATTATCCTGAACATGTCATACTCAGGAGTTCTGGGATCTAATCAAAATCTTCTTTATTAAATTCATCTCCCAACACCTTTGTTGGATAGGAGCTTGATTTACTTCTTCTTTTTTCCTTTGATAACTCATTTGAATGAATTTCCCTTAGTTAAAAGAAGATGGAGAAAGATCTCCTCCTTGGCCATGGTGGTGGTGGAAAATTCTCTTCTTCCATTTTCAAAACCCGCAACTCTCTCTCTCTAACTTATCTCTCTAAAAATTTTGGAAATGAGTTGAATGAGGAAATAAAATGATGTGTGGGGAAGTATTAGCTGGGAGGTGGACGGCTGATGGTGAGATTGAGAGATGAGATGGTACTAGATATTTTGGGATTTGGAGGAAATTGGGGAAAGAAGGACAAAATTTGTTCAATAAATCCCTTAAAACAAGGGAAGCTGATTTTATGGAGGATTTTGGGGCTGCCAAGTGGTGGCCCCACATTAGTAGGCGGTATGCGGATCTCGTCGTGAAAATTTTGGTATTTTTCTTTTGCGTTTTGGTTTTCAAAATTTAATCAAACGTACGATAAAAATCGGGTGTAATTAGGACTTTTTTGAAAACTTCCTCTTTTCTTAATTAATAATTATGTCCATTTATTTATTAATCGATACTTTAATTGATCATTCGTGATAGTGTTAGTAAGTGTTTTCGGTTCAAAGTGCTCATCTGTCACCTGCAAAATTAAAAAACTTTGCACAAATATATTTTTATTAACTCATTTAACTTAATAATTATTGGATTATGAATTAAATCTTAATTTTTGGTTTTGGATTATTATAACTTTTGAGCTCACTGTCACTAAGGTGGTGTTCAAAAGAAGAGCGGGTAGAAAAGGATGTGTGCCTCAACTGTAAGTAGAAGAGGGCACCGGAAAAAGGACTGTAAGGTTCTGGTTGCTGAAAAGAAGGCACTGGGTGCTTCTAGCACTAGAACATGTATGTTTGTTATTAAGATAAACATGTCCACTAATAGCGCTAACTGTTTGGTATTAGATACCGGATGTGGCTCACACATTTGTACGAATGTGAAGGGGCTCATGTGTCTTAGGGCAGTTAGGGCAGGTGAAGTTGTCTTACACGTGGAAACGGAGTAAAAGTTGCTACTGAACGTGTGGGGACTTATGTGTTAGACTTACCCTTTGGTTTTAGATTAGAACTTAATGATTGTCATCTAGTTCTTTCTATTACTCGCAACATATATTTGTTGCATTGTGGATATGATGTTCTTAATATACAATGTAAAAGACTCAACCTTAGTAACATGAAAACTCGACTTAGACTTGATCATGTAAACGAGAAAGGAATTGCAAGGTTAAGGAAGTTAGACTACTTAACCCCATTTGACTTTGAGTCTTATGGAGATTGTGAATCTTGTCTCATGGGCAAGATGATCGATAAACCCTTTATGAGAAAGAGGTGCATGCCAAAGAAGTTCTAGAGTTGATCCACAGTGATGTATGTGGACCATTTCCCACTCTAGCTAGGGGTGACTTCGGTTACTTCATCACTTTTTACTGGAAATTTCTCGCGAAACGAACATGTGTATCTTATGAGATACAAATTTGAATCTTTTGAGAAATTCAAGGAGTACAAAGCTGAAGTAGAGAAGCACCTTGGTAAGAGTATTAAGACTCTTCGATCATATCGAGGAGGTGAATACCTTAGCCATGAATTCACTGATTATCTGAAGTTGCATGGAATCCAATCCCAATGGACTCCTCCGGAACATCCCAAATGAATGGAGTTTTCGAAATGAGAAAGCGAACCTTGTTAGACATGGTGAGATCCATAATGAGCTTTTTCTCTCTTCCGACATTCTTATGGGGATACGCGTTACAAATCTCAATCTACATTCTGAATAGGATTCCATCTAAATCGGTTGAGCATACACCATATGAACTATGGTGTGGCAAAAAGTCAACTTTTACACATATCAAGACATGTGGTTGCCCCGTGATTATGAAAAAGATGCTTACCGACAAGTTGGAATCCAAAGGTGAAAAGGGTTACTTTGTGGTATATCCTAAAGAAACTAAAGGATATTACTTATATCTATCTAAGAAACAAACAGTGATTGTTTCTAGGCAGACCAAGTTCCTCGAAGAAGACTATGTCTTTAAGGAACAAGGTCATAAGATGATAGAACTTGAAGAAATTCAAGAACCACAGATTAACGTAGAGACTGATGATTTATCAAAGAAACGTGACAAGGAATCAGTGGGAGCATTCAGCAGATGTCATGGTGGAAGTTTATCACTTAGTGATCCTCTTTCAGCCAGTGAGAGCGTAATTGGAGTTGCATTGCCTTCGCAGCAAAGTCCAAGTGGGCTGAATGAGAACACCATAGTTCAAACTCCCCCCCCCCAAGAGGCATCTAAAAGTGTAGCTCTTGAGGCTTCTCCGGGCATTGGTGAAATCGATGCACCATAAAATTTTCACGATCAGAATGTACAGCCTGTACAACCACAGCTCTATAAGTCCACTAGGACTCTTAATCCACCCACTAGATATTATGGTTTCCTCATAGAGGAACATGATGACGTGAAAATCCAGGATAAAGACGAACCTAGAACTTACACTGAGGGTACATTAGATGTTGACTCAGAGAAGTGGCATGAAACCATGAAATCCGAGATGGACTCAATGTACACCAATAAAGTCTAAACTTGGTTGAATTGCCAAAAGGGGTCAAACCCATAGGTTGCAAATGGGTCAACGTAAGACTGATGCAAACAGCAAGGTACAAACATACAAGGCTAGGTTGGTGGCAAAAGGTTATAGTCAATGCGAAGGCATTGACTATGACGAGACTTTCTCACCTGTTGCTAAGATCAAGTCCATTCGAATTTTACTTGCGGTAGCATCACACCTCGATTATGAGATTTGGCAGATGGACGTCAAAACAGCTTTCCTCAATGGTAACATTGACAAGGAAGTGTTTATGACTCAATCGGAAGGTTTCATATCTAAGCTAAAATCTAATCTTGTGTGTAAGCTTAAACGATCCATTTATAGATTGAAGCAAGCTTCTAGGAGTTGGAAGATCTGTTTTAATGAGGCTGTCAAATCTTTTGATTTCATTAGAAATTCGAAAGATCTATGTGTTTATCGTAAACACAGCGGGAAGAATATTGTCTTCATAGTTGTATATGTCGATGATATATTGATTATGGGAAACAATATCCCGCTCATGCAGTCGGTGAAAAATTGGTTATCAAAGACCTTCATGATGAAGGATCTTAGTGAAGCTTGCTACACCTTAGGGATCAAGATCCACACGGATAGATCCAAGAAGATGTTAGGGCTATCACAGTCCACCCACGTAGATAAGGTGTTGAAGCATTTTGCGATAGAGAACTCTAAGAGAGGGTCTCTACCGGCAAATCATGGGATAAAGCTATCAAAGAAGGATTGTCCTTCTGTTAAAGCTTATATCAAGCACATGAAAGATATCCCATATGCATATGCAATTGGGTCAATCATGTACGCCATGACTTGCACTATGCAAAACGTGGCCTACGCTATCAGCATCACTGGCGGATACCAACAGAATTCGGGTGAGTCTCACTGGGTTGCTGTTAAGACAATTCTGAAGTATCTTGCACAAACTAAAGAATGTTTCCTTGTCTATGGTGGACAGTCAGAACTAGTAGTGACTGGTAAAGCTGATACAAGTTTTCAATCCGACTGTGATGATTACAAACCACAGTCAGGTTACGTTTCACTCTCAATGATGAGGCGGTCAGTTGGAATAGTTCCAAGCAAGTCGACAATAGATTCAACAATCGAAGCTGAGTACATTGTGGTATCAGAAGCCTCAAAGAGGCTGTCTGGATTTTATAGTTCTTAAGAGAACTAGGGGTAGTTCCGAGTACCAGTTGTCTAATAAAGTTGTATTGAGATAACGCTGGTATCATTGCGCAAGCAAAGGAACCAAGATCAACAAACAGAAAGAGGCATGTACCTAGGCTTATCATTTGATCCAATAGATCATAACGATAGGAGAAATAGAATTAAAATGTATCTCCACATATCGAATTTGGCAGATCATTTCACCAAAACAATGAGTGTTCATGTACACACTAGACATTTGATGGTCTAGGGGTTAGACATGTAGGTGATTGACTCTAGTCCAAGTGGGAGATTGTTAGTGTTAGTGTCCTAGAGACAATCTATTGTAAGAACATAATACTCGATGATATTCAGTTTGATTTAATATTATAGTTTATTTAATATTAATGTATAGTAATACAAGTGTTTGAATATTATGTTTGATTGTTTGCATTTATTCATGCAAGTGTTCCCATGAGTCAACGTTGTCATTGAGGTTGTGAGAACTCAGATGACTTAAGCATGATTCTCAAATGGCCACGATCAATGATCATCAAGAATGGGATATTGATGATGCAGTTGAGATTGGTGTGCGGTCTGCATCATACTCTTAGAGAGTGTAGTAAGATCTCACTTACTGAGAGATACTAGGTATCTCATGATGGATGCACAGATACCTTAGAGGGTATTGGTATACCCATCCGAGAAACCGTTTGATGTAGTTCCACTATATGCGTCTATGGGTGTCTGGGTTAGTGGGAGCGATGTGATACTCCTTTGACTTGAGGTCAATACGCACGACATGTGTGGAGTGATGAACTTTTACCATGACCGACGCTTGCACCCTTCCATGGGTAGATATGGCTTGGATTGGATTCATCACGAAGTGCATGTGCGTGGTAGTTGAACCAAGAATATGATTCATTCCTCAAAGTGGATTTAGAGAGAATACTCATCTTCTAATCATAATTGGATCAACGTCATTGGCCAATGCACGTCAACTTGGACTTTGTGGCCAAGTGTGACATAAGTGATCAATTACAGATTGGAGATAATATGGTTACGTTATTTGAATAGACACTTCATCACGTTCAAGACTAATCGAGTGTTCGTGAATGAAAGGAAGATATCGTAATAGCCCACGTTATAGTTACAGGTAATTGCACGTTTCTCGCAACGTACCTCATATATTGAGAATGTCTGATTTATTGTCAAGGTCTCAATTAAGACCGTTAGTTTGACTAATCGCTCGATATATGAGGCTTATTGGTCACACAATAAGTAATTCTCTTGTCGGATTATAGTTGGTTGATTAAGTATTAAATTGGATTTAATATTTAATTTATGGAGAATTAAATTAATAATATAATTAATTTAAAATTAATTATTATTACTGTTTAATTAAATTATATTTAATTCAATAGGAATTCCAAAATAATTATGGAATATTATTGTAGGAAAATATATTTAGGGAAATCATATCTAAGAGATATGATTTGCAAGATTAGGAAATGTCTTCCTAATAAAGATTGCTTAATCTTTAAGTTGGACTTCCCCTATATATAAGACATCCTTGGATTCATTAATCACTACAAGAAAACCTAATTTCTCCATAAAATCTAGAATAAGAATTTTCCTAGCAAATTCCGTCTCAGATGCAACGCTGGTAAATCTGTGCAAGTCCGTACGTGGGGATTACGTGGATACAGTAGTAGAAGAAACTGCATACGAATTACTGTAAAATTCCTCGTTATAATTATTCGTACTCGTTTATGCAATTAACTGGTCATTGTTGGTGAACTGTTTATTTCCGTTGCGCATGTATTACGTGTTTACGTGCTAGTATATTCCAACATGTTATTGAATTTAAATATGTATCATTTCGACGTCTCAAATTATAAAATTTAGATAATATAATTATCAATACTATCATGCATCTTGATGGGAGAAATTCTAGTATATAATAATTTAATATTAACATTTATACTATATAATATTATTAATTTTAAATTATAATAATAGTTAATATTAAAAATATATTAAATAATATTATTTTTTTTATATTAGTATATTGAGAACAAAAATATAATAGTATTTTTAGTATTTTATATATTATTGTAATAATACACTCTCTCCGCCTCATTCTTATTTGAATATTTGTCAAAAATGTTTGTCCCAAACTTAATTGAACATTTCTATAAATAGCAATAAAACATTTTTTTCTTTTTTATCCATACCCCTCAGACATCTCAATATTACAACCTATGCCATTATTATTTTCACACTAAAGTCAATTTTATTTTTTTTTATTTACACAAATATCATTACTTTATCATTTAACCTCCACCAAAAAACAATTTCATCTTTTTTAATAGTTTTGAGGCACACTTGCGTGAGACTGTCTCATAATGAGAAGAGGTGTAATTTGGGCATTGGCGTTTTAACATTTTGGGAGGGGTAAGTGTTGATAGTGCTAAGTTCAGCTCCGTCTCATGCATGAGACCGTCTCATACAAGTTTTTGTCCTTTTAATAATAGTAAACAACTCAAATATTAAAACACGTACAACTAGTAAATGTTCAAATAAGAAGGATGGAGAATTTTCGATGTATTAAAATAGTGTTGAGATTAATATTATAAATAATACATAATATTAATATTTTATATAATTAAATATTTATAGCAATAATATTTTAGGGTCATGTTGAGGGAATCTTTATATATAAAAGGAAGTGTCTACTTTAACATGCTGCTAAGTGGCACATTGTTAGGAGAACAATCTTTATATATAAAAGAAGGATGTGTCTCCTCAAAAGTTGTCAAGTGTCCACTTTAACATGTTGTCAAGTGGCATATTGTTGGGATGACAAGTATTTTCCTAGCCTGCACCCGTCAAACACTACTTCTAAGACTACCCACATCGACAACCTCTCTCAACCCAACATAAAATAAAATATTAATTTATCTCTCTTCCATATATACAATCTACAACTCAACCCAACTTATTTTTTATATACCCACATCAACAACCCACACAACCTAAAATAATTATTATCATTTCATTATTTATTAATTACATAGAATCCATAATTAATATTTATTATATTTAAAATGTGTAAAAGATTGAGAGTTAAGATAAGATTGGGAGTTAAGATAAGATTGAAAGCTTGAATAATTTTGAGAATTTGAAAAATAATCATTTGAAACATGGTAGAAATTAAGAGATAAATTGAGAAAAAATAGAGAAGAAAATAGAGGATATTAAATTGTGTTTCAAAATATGTCAATATTGTTGTCTATTTATAGAGAATTCAAAAATACGAATTTTAATATTTTTTTAAATACATATTATCCACAATATTTACATTATTCATATAAAATATAACTAACCAATCAAATAGTGACAAATGGCACTACATGATTGGACAACCATGGTCAAGCTCTAGGTTGAATGCCAAACAAAAAAATGCAACTGATTGCAATTGTTATTTTCAATTAACATTAAAAAAAATGGCATATAGCATCCAATCGGTCGCATTTTTCTACCGATGTGGGTAGTCTAATCCCTACAAATAGAGTACATAATCTAAAAAATGAGATTTGTCTCTACATTCATTACACAATTGCAAACTACACTTTAGTGGGGAATTCATACACTCCCTCAAATCATGTCTTCTCTATTTTATATTTGTGTAATTGTTGATTAGTTGGACAAAGACATTAAAGCCACATTCCATTCCAATCCATAGGTTCGGCCTGACAAATCAAGAATCAACTATTTTGAATTTGTCCGAGGTCATTTTTTTGCAACAATTTAAAAGTTTGGTACCTACCTTGCAAAAGTTGATAATTAGTCCTCAAAATGCAATTAGTTGCAATTGATAATGTTTATTGTTGCAATTTATTCTACCAATTAGAGCCGAGCGTTGGATAGTAGAACCTAGAAAGAATTGAATTTTAAATCTTTTAAAAGGGTACGAAATCTTTCAAATCTTTTGGCCAAACTTTTTATCACGACAAGAGAAATTGTTCGTGGCATAACACATTCTCCATGCTCAAGTAATCTTGTATCATAGTACATAAGATATGTACTAAACAAATACATAAAATAATTTAGTAGACAAAAAATCAGCACACATTTATTCATGGTAACGGAGAGTGCAATGTCAAAAAGAATAAATCTTATGTTTCCTTGCTTTCGAACAACAATATATACTGGCTTACCTAGTTTACAAGAAAGAATTTGCAGAAAAAATAATTAAAAAACATACACCCTTCCTGAATCTGTACAAAAGTGTAATGCAATGGTCTCCCACAGTCGACTTCCATCAGATTAAATCCAAAGTGAAGAAATTTATCCTCCCAATAGATTTTTTCGCCCTTCATATTCTAGTAAGACATCTCGTTCCCCCGAAGAGATATATACTTTTTAACCCATATAGCAATGTCTTCAGAGCAGGCCTGAGCCTGAGGGGAGTTGAGGAGTGCATCAAGGGTTGCAAATTCATGAATCGCGTCTTTGTAGTCCAGAACCGGGGCATCCACGTTCACCTTCCTAAGCTCCTCCGAGTACGAAATAGCTGGGTCCCGCATCCAGTCGTGTTCAGCAACAATGGTTAGTGTCGGAGGCATGTACTTAAGAGCTACTTCTCCTGTTCCAAAGTTGCTTGCTCGGTGGTCTAAGTTAAAGTCCTGTTTGGGTAGGAAGAGTTTCCACGCGAGCAAAGACATAGATTTGTCGTAGAGGTAGGAATTGCAGAGGTTGATCTCCGACCGTGTGGGGGTGAAGAAAGGGTACATCAGGACTTGAGCTACCACTCTTACAGGGTCGAAAAGCTTGCCTGCCTTGACGGAATATTGTGCGACGTAGTTAGCAATATTTGCACCACAGCTCACTCCAAGAAGAACACACCTGCACAAGGAATGATATCCAGAAACTCAGTCTCTCTCTATAGACATAAAACAATTAAGGGGGTGCTTGATTTAAATTCGTTAATGGAAAATTACAATGAGAACGATGGTTACGTTGTTAGTGTCCTGTTTTAGATTTGGAATAAGCGGAGAGAAAAATAATTGTTGGTTGAAGAATAGTAGAATGATAGAATTTGAGAACAGGAGTGAAGATAGTTAATTGAAATGAGTTTTATCATCTCGTAGAGAGTATGATGAAGGTCATTAACCACGACAATTACCCAATAAACGAATTATAAACCAAGTGTCACCTAACTAATTATTGTGTTGGGTTAAAACAAGTGCTCTAATTTATATATTTGAATTTAACATATTCTTTTTCTAACAGTTTCTATTCAAGTTAATGATTCTCATTATCTGAAGCATCTAAAGGTATACATACCAGTAAGTAAACACATAATGGCAAAAATGTATATCACATTCTAATATCGAAAGTCGTTCATTAGCAATAGCCATATATAAAGAAAAATACCTACTACTATTATAATGAAATCTAACAATGTACACTCGGGATATAACACTAACTAACGACTATAAAGGAACAAACCAAAGACAAAGGAGCATCTCGTTAAATTGAATTCAATAAAGTCAAGACCATATTCAACAAGATAAAAAGTCACGTGAGACGGTATCATGCATAAGACAGAGTACAACTTAGCACAAACCACACTCACCTCTCTCAAAGTGTTAACGCGTCAATACCCAAATTATGTCCCGTTTCACCATGAACCTGTCTCATGCAAGTGTGTCTCTCATTCACAAACTCTCCTGTGAAACATGTTCATACTATGAAATTAATATCATTACACTTATCAACTGATACCACTACACTTATCAACTGAGAAGTGATACCACTAGCATTTTAATGCTATGATATCAATTTATAAGTGTAGTGGTATCAATTGATAAGTGTTATGATATTAATTTATAAGTGTAGTGGTATCAGTTGATAAGTGTTATGGTATTAGTTTATGAGTGTAATGGTATAAATTTTATACTAACACAAATTTTCCTAGGAAACTTGTTCATAGTATGAAATTGATATCATTACACTTATAAATTAAAAGTATCGTATTATTAAATGCTATTGGTATGATTATTAGTTTATAAGTGTAATGGTATCAATTGTTAAGTGTTGTGGTGTTACTTTATACAAGTGTAACGCAATAAATTTCATAATCACACATAAACGACATGATCAGAAAACGGCATTATGAATTACAGAATAATTAAAAATAGCAGCTTAAAATTAGAATCATACATACCTAGATGAATCTCCATGAGCAGCTAACCAAGGTTCAACCATGGATGCCCCAAATCCATCAACAATCTCCCTCCTCCTTCCATCCCTCATCCTATTCCGATCACACTCCGCCAAATTCGCCTGCTTCGTCAACCAATTCAACGCTTTAACCCCATCCTCGAACGCCGCCGGATACCTACTTTCCGGCGCCAGCCTATACCCTACAGCCACCACCATGGCGTCGCACAATTTCGCTACCCTCCTACAAAACACATCATTCGCCACCGTATCGCTTCCGCCACTCACCCATCCTCCGCCGTGAAATTGCAAAATAATCGGAAGTTTCCGGCCTTTTTTCTCCGGCAAATACCCGCCGTAATTCTTCAAACCCCTGAGATCCGATTTAGGGGAAAGAACGGCGGAATCGGGGAGGAAGATCCGCAGGGAGAGGGAGGTCAGGGGGTCGATGTGAAGGTCCTTGGTGGCGACGCCGTCATCTGAAAAGCTAGGGTTGGCGGCGGCGATAGTTTCATCGGGGCGTGAAACGACGCCGTACGGGAGGTTATCGCGAATCAAGGTCAAGCTCTGCAGCTTGCGTTTGAGGAAGAATTTGAAGAGGACGCTGTACGCCTTCACTGTTATGCTGGGCATTTTCGAGAAATATATGCATATAATCAGGAAAATATGTAGATATATGTATATTTAGGCCTGAATTTTTGACAAAAAGTTTGAATTTTACATGGAAATGGAGACCGATTCAATTGGAGCTTCTGGAAGTGGGACGAGAGTTTTCAAAAGTTTGAATGGAAACATGTTAATTAGTAGGAGTATAATAATATTTAATAACGGCCATTAGTAGTATTCTTAGGTGCCAAGCTGGACTTCTATGCTTTGTAACACGCTGGACTACTTGAACATATGTATCAAGTTATTATGGGTGGAGAACTAATAAGTAATTGGCTTTTAATTAATATGATAGCACGTCACAATTTCCCACATTTCTCTATTCTTTATTTTTTAAAATAAAAATATTTTGATTTCATTTTTTCGTATATACCTATTTTTGGATCGTCCAGTTTCAGCCCGTTACAATTTGGATCGTCCAAAAATGTACACTTATTCAATAAAATGTATATCCACAAGATTAAAAAATGTACACTCGATTAATAAATATAAATTCACTCAATAAATAGATATAAGGGGAAGTATAGAGTAATAATGACACATTGCATATGAGTTAAACCTACAAAACGCCACAAACTTCAGTAAAATCTATAAAAAAAAAAAAAAAAAAAACGTTTACATCCACCCAACCCACCCAGTTCTCATCTCCATTATTATATTTGTCTTCCACTCCCCCTTTTTCTTTTCCTCCGTCGTAGCTTAAGTGGTTAGAGCATCACTATCTATGTCGTGAGGTTATGAGTTCGAGTCATCATTTATTCAATCAATAAAAAAAAACTAGACATGCATTCCCTTAGTATCACCTTTCTCCCACATTTCCCCCAATTCAATAAAGTCTACATTTCTTTTCAATCAATCGTCATTCTTCATCATCAATTCACCCGTCGTCGTAATTCTCTCATTTTTCTCGTGTAATCAAGAATTAACCCCGTGCAACTCTACACACCATGGGTAATATCGGGAGCAGCGACGTGCACGGCCGAAGTAGAAACTCGAGCCAGCAGAACCACCACCCGCCTCCGCAGGCTCTGCAACCGGAGATCACCTCGAATAGATATGTTTCGTGTCGGCAACTCCTTACCCTCCGTAGTCGGCAACACCTACTTCACGACGACTCGAGCTCGAAGAAACAATTTCTTAGGAATTCATTGGTAATCGCTATGGCAGAGGACCAGAGGTTGCGAATTCGTTGGATTTGGGGTCTGAGATGGGGAAGAGGGAATTTTTGGGAGAGAGAAATAAGAGATTTGTGAGATGAGATATGATTAGAGATGTTAATTCGGGTCGGGCTAAACGGGCCAACCCGTTTAACCCTATTATATGCAGAAATTAGGGCCGCACAATGGTAGGCCCGTTTAAAATCGGGCTAGCCCGCCTGTTAATCGGGCCAGCCCACCGGCCCGCCTACTTTTATATATATTATAATTAAATTATTAACTTAAATAAATTGAAACAGATTAGGGCAAGTTATTAATCGTGATTCACGCAGGTGCAACATTCAGATTCCATTAGTTTATTACTGTAATGATTTATTAATGTTTGATTATGATTATGATTTATTAATGTTTGGAGTTATTTTTCGATTATGATTTATTGATGCTTGAATTTTTGTCATTATGTTATGTTTTGATGTGATTTTGATTATATGAACAATGTCTGAATTATTAAGTTTGAACAATATCATAGTATGATTACAATTTTTAAATTTATGAACAATGTTTGGAGTATTTAATATTGATTTTTTTTTTAAATTGGGAGCCCATTAGTAGCTCGGTTAGCCCGTAGCCTGTTAGGGTTAATTTAGGTCTCAACTATTAGTGGTCCGTTAAGAATGAACCGGTTAAGGTCCTGAACTGTTTAGCCCGTGGTCCTATAGGGCTGGCCCTAATGAACTAGGGTAAACCCGTTTAACATCTCTAGATTTGATGATGAGTTTTTAATGAATGAAAATGGATATTTTGGAGTGAAGGGTATTATTGGTATTTTAAGTGTGTTTTTATATTTTTAGTAAGAGATGAATAGTGATTGTAGCTTTTAGCAATTGGGTCAAGGAATTTGTAGTTATTTGTCAATTTACCTTAAGTTATTGGTTCGCCATCACATATTCACCTAATGATATTGTATAAAATTTATAAATAAATGCAATTTTCAGAACTAGGTTATAACTCTGCGTGTTACGCGGGCTGAAAATAAAATTATATTATAAATTAATATATTTTTTAATTCATTTTAAATGTCGTTTTAGCCTTTTGAAATATTTGTATAATAAATATCGTTTTGACATTTTCTCTGTCCATTATCTCATATATACCCCTAATATGGTTATTTCAAATTTTATAAGCACCAGGTGTTGTTGGGGAATTAATTGTCTGGATCTATTCGGGATGAATATTTAAATACAAATTTAATTCTAATAATTATTACTAGCATGAATTAATCCTATATTAATTCAAATAATAATTCAACAACAAATCATGCATATAAATAGTTCACATAAATCCTACGCATGCGGAATTGCTACGGATTTACGTGAACTAACCTCTTGGAGTGGCAATGGTCTCGTCGATAAGAACACACCAAAAAGTTTTCACAAGTATTCCCTAGTCCTTGCTCGTCAATCCGGTGGAAGGAACCTCGCGAACAATTAACAAAAGGGAAAATAAAAATTTGTTGCACCATCTTTGTGGATTTACTAATTTTTCTAGCACATGGAATTGTTCTTGGGAATGAAACATTCATCCCCTATTTATAGAGGGTGTTGGCCGATTTTCCATATGGAATAGGGAGGAAAAAATATTTTCTTGATCTCCAAAAAATCTTGAATATATCTCATATATTCTTTTCTCCATAATTAAAATATTCCATAAAAATCTCAACTCCTCTTGTTATGGGAATTTTCGAAAAATTAAGGATCAAGATTCCAAGATTTGGATCTTCTTGAATTTATGAGATATTCTTGTATTCCAAGAAATACATATCTTCCATAATATCTTTTCAAGAAAATCAAGAAAATCTTTCTTTCCCTTATTCTTTCAAAACTTTCGAAAATCTCACCATAAATAACCAAGTGGGAGATTTCTTGAATTTAATGAGATAATCTTGTATTCCAAGAATACATATCTTCATTCCATAACAAAATTCAAAGAAATTATTTCTCCCTCTTTTATTTATGATTTTCGAAAAAATGAGGAAAAAATAGCAACAAATATTTATTTTATTTTTAAACACCTTTTTCAGTTATTGAACTTTATGTTGGGCTACTTGAGGGGCCTTTAGGAGAATTAAGATTGGACCTTCCAATGGATCTTGAATTATCAATATTGAGCCACAATATTATTCAAGCCCATAAATATTAATTAATCCCACTACATAATTAATATTGCACTATCCATCTTAACCCATATTACAGTTAATATGGCTCCCGGTTATTATTTCCCGTGGTTAAGATTATCTAGCCCATTAATTAATTCAAGCCACTGAAATAGCTTTCCATTAATTAATATTTTTTATCCTTGGTAAAGGAACGGTTCAACATTATTATTCATACCGGAAACTAGTTCCACTTGCAAGATTTGGTATGATAAAACTTATGAACCTCCCAAGGGGGCAAATCGAACAACCGTACTTGCACACGACTCTCCGTATTAAATCTTAGCAATCACATGTGACCAATACTATTGCCCAAGATATAAAGTATTGAATCTCGTTGATTCTCTACCCGTAATAAGTCAAAGCAATAATTACTAACCACACGCGATCTTATTTAAGGGAAGAAGATTAAGAAATAACGAACCATTGAGGTCTAATTCTTCCTAGTTCAGTTCTAAAGAATTTGTCCTCCTGTAGGTCCTCTTCAGTGCACTAGAGTAATCTCTTGGTCAAGACAAGCCAATCTGAGCGTTACACTTCAACCTTTCACGATGGATTGTTCATTTCCATCTAGGTCGTGAATGATGTACTTTTGGTTACAAGGGACTGTTAATTTAATCTTCTGTGATCTGGTATCACTAAATTAACTACAATGTAACACGTACTATTTATTGAACATTTATGCAGTAAATATATGTAACATTCGATGATATTTAACGCATCAGTGATAAACAATTTATTTCAGTAAATAAGTCCGAAATTCAGTTTGATTATACAAAGTAAAAGCATACTTTTCAGTATAATCCCAACAGGTGCACCCTACAATTCAAGTGCATCTTTTAAACGTGCAACTTGTTTTCCTGAAACATTCAACCTATTCAGTTGTAAACAAGTTAAATGTTTCTAGAAAACAAGTTGTATGTTTAAAAAAAATGCACTTAAGTTGCATGGTGCACGGTGCATTTAGTGCACAAGAGTCCTACTTTAATAAAATATGCTCCCTCCTATTTTTTTAGACGTCTATCTGGATTTTTTATTTTTATATCAAAATTGACTTTAAATAATGATAATTACTATTGGTTGGTAAAATTATTTACACCACACATTTATAAGAAATTTATAATTTTAAATGATTATAAAATTAAGGGATCTTTGTTTAAAGAGTCTGGTCAAGATAAAATCTCATTTAAAAAGCCTTCCTTCACAATTTTTTGTTTAAATGGCCCTTTTTTTTAAAAAATGGGGTTTTGTTTAAATTGACTTTAAATGCAATTGCCGTTGAAAGACACTATGGAGGCAATGGGTATGCATTGTGTTCGGCATTTTACAACGTAGTGTAAAATGCCGAACACAATGCATACCCATTGCCTCCATAGTGTCTAACAGCGGCAATTGCATGGGCACATGGAAATTTTTCTAAATCAAATTGTTTGCAAGTGCATGTCAAACATTCCAAATTAACAACCTACTTGTCTAATTCTCTACATACCTCAAACTCACTGGGAGAAATGGGGATGACCTTCATGCTATGTGACTTATTGTCATGCACATTTTTTCATCCATTGCTGGTGTCAAATAACTACTACTTTTTTCTGCTTCATTGTGTCTTTCGTGAAACCATCTTTGCAACATCACTCTAATATGCTCCAACAAACCCAAAATAGGAAAATCACGGGCACTTTTCAAGGCTGAATTCAAGGATTCAGCATTATTAGTAGTCATGATATTGTACCGTATCACCTAGCAATGTGCTCTGCTCCAACATGAAGACCTCCAACATCATGTTCTATGTATTTTCTGATCCCTTTATGCAATCCACAAAGTGCAGCCATTTTTTTCTCAAAATCTGGTATATTATAAGCCTCGGCTGTCATCCAAAATAGTCTAGCAAAATCTATGCTTGAAATTTTTTTCTTCATGTTATTTTGCAGATGCCATATGCAGTTGTTAATAGTCGTCTTATGTGAAAAATATAACGTGGCTGAGTTGACTGACAACTAAACAAGATAAAACCCACCGTGTCAAACACAGAGAGTACGTGGCAAGCACAATGGAATGTATATTGACAACAAGGATTTGATGACCCAGTTCATCAGGATTGACTACGTCTTGGGGGTACTAAGCCAGGGTTATGTTATTAATGATTTGGGGGTATGGCGAGCACAATTACAATGTGGCGAGCACGATTGTATGCATTTGTTACAAAGTCTTAGGATAAGATGTTATGTGGGTGATCTTATGGAAATTACTGCCCCCTACTTCTGACCTCTGAGGGTCTATTTATAGAGTTTTGACAAGCATGTGTTGTCTTGCCCAGCACGAGCTGGCGGTTTCTTGTCATGCAAGGGTACACGTGGTGTTGCCATGCTTCCTATCACACTTCTCTGGTTGACATCTATCTTTGTTTACCTGTGAAGTCGTCGACTTGTCATCCAGGTGGTATTGGCTTAGCAGGTGACCTGGACTTCTTGTTCGCTATTCCATGCTAGTTCTTAAGGGACTCATTATGTTTGCCCGGAAGGTGCGGCTGCAAGTCGAGCGCCTTGATCCTTGGTTTACGCTCGTCCTCTGGGTCGAGCGGATCTTTTATTTCTCTATTCGTCTGGCGTTCTATTCGGCCGCTACTCGTGCTCGCCTGCTTTGGCGAGTAGCCCCTATTGATGGGCGAGCATGTTTTTGCCAGTGTGGTGGCCTTTGATGTTTTACGTCACCCGAAATGGGGCGAAGCTCTGGCGATCACAGAACGACGGTGTTAGCCCGGGTAGAGCACCTATCGATGGGCGGCGTGCACCTTTGGCTTATTAGTCCACGTGTTCGCCAGGCGAACACGTGGCAGGAAAGTTCTTGCCCGTACACAATAATACCCCCTAGTCGGGCCGCTTTGCATTCGTCACGGGGCCCGACTGTCGGCTTCCTTAGAGGGGGAGATCGAGGCATCACCTCAATTTTTGTGGGGAGCATCTCAAGGCAGATACCCCCTGCAGACTCAGGGAAAATCCGGCACACGGGTTTTAAGGTTCGGAATACGAGGGGGCTTATTTTGAATTTTAAAATTCAAAGTGCCGTAAATCCAAAAGCTATATATATTACTGTCTCCTTCACTCTTCATTCTTTTTCTCCACTTCTCTCTGCTCTCTCTCTTTCTGAGAATTTCGGCGACTTCACCTTCTCTGGCAACAAATTTCTTCAAGTAATTTGTTTTCTTTTTCTTGTTTACTTTAATAATGTCTTCCCGTTCTATTTCTCTCGATTCTTTGTTCAACTCCGAGGGGTTGAAAAAATGCCGATGGTCGGCGTATTCATCTTTCCATCCAATTCATCGCGACAGGGCTAGCCCATCGAGGGCGGACGCTTCTGGGTTAAGACCCCATCGAAGGCTTCGACGACCGAGCATAATGTCGAGGTCGAGGCCGAGCATAGTGTCGAGGTCGTGGGTGAGCAAATCGTGGGGGCTGGTGACGAGCAGAGTGTTGAGCTCGGGGCCAAGCAGAATGTCAAGCTCGGGGCCGAGTAGAATGTCGAGCCCGGGGGTGAGCAGATTCGTGAACCCCTGATTGGTCGGCCCCATAGCCCAACTTATGCAGAGTACAATGCTCGGTGTGACTTTGATTGGCCTGATCAACCTCACCGGAAAGCCACCGAGAATGATTATCCAGCGAGCAAAATTTCAAGCTTGATCGAGGTGGATTGGCTAAGCCAACTATACCGATTATACGAGACCCCAAAGGATGTATTTTTCTGGGCGCCAGATTTTGATGAGCGAGTCGATCAGCCTCCTGAAGGGTGTGTGGCCGTGAATGTGGATACTATGGAGGCGGGCCTCCAATTTCCCCTTCACCCGGCGATCACGCGTTTGCTTGTTGAGTGGAACATTACCATCACTCAATTGATGCCATATGGGTGGCATATGGTGATGAGTCTTCTAACCTTATTTGACAAGACAAAACCTCTATATTATCCTACTGCAGCTGAACTTACTCATTTGGTGCATTTATCCCAACCTAAGGGTGAGCATGGGTGGTTATTTATGCAAGCGAACACACACCGCAAGGTTGTTGGGGATGTGCCGAACAACGTCAAGGATTGGAAGGAGAAATTTTGGTTCGTTGGGGTGATTGGAGAATTCCTGCTTCGGATAGCGAGCCGAGTGCTCGCCTGGATATCCCAACTGATTTCGGAGTTTGCCGGAGTAAGTGTCTTATTTCTATATTTGTTCCACGGACTAATATTAATTTGCTTTTTCTTTTTCAGGAGTCCAACCGGCCATGGACAAAGAAGCTAGAGGCGGGTACTTCAGCAGTATCTGGCAAATTGAACTTGAGTCTTACTCGGCACGTTTGGTGAAAAAATTGAACACCGCGGACGAGCGGAAGAAGGGAGGGTTGTACGTGTCTCCGCATCATTTGGTCGCCCTCGACTCCACTAGTACATCCACTTGTACTGTGTTCTTTTGTGCATAATTTTACCATATATCGCTCCTAAACAATCTCTTCTTTCAGCTTTACCTACTGTTACCATTGTCGTGAGCACTACCGAACATACCGAGGTGGCCTAGAAGAGGAAACCGAGTGAGATGGCGCGGATTCAGGCTGAACGATAAGCATAGAGAGCCTCCCGTGGCGAGGCGAGTAAACCCAAGAAAGCTTCTGCTCATTTGGCCGACCAGGGAACGAGTGAGCAGCCCCTTCGCCTAATAAGCCTAGGAATATTGGTGAGGAAAACCCAGTGCATCATGCGAGCATGCCTCCTGCTGCGGAGGAGATCCTAACCGTGGAGGCGAACACAACTGTACCCCCACCGGTCGCCCCAAACCTTCAGGCTTCATCCAGTTCTAGGATTCTCGCTCCGGACGACAAGTCCTTCTTGGTGTGGGATTCCCTACGGGCGAGCAGGTAATTCCATTCGTTCATTCTCTTTTTACTTTATGCTCGTCTTAGTCATTCCACTTGCCTGATTGGCAACCTATTTTTTCAGGTTTTCGGCAAAAAAGACAGCCTCTAATGCCGGACTTGATGAATTACTTCTGCTCCCCCACGGTATGTAACATTCTAGAACTGCCCGACCATGTTCAGCAAGCCTACGAGACTCCAATTCGGTCATGGATGACCGACCTCAAGGAGGCGCTCGACGGTCCATTGCTGCTAGAGCAGATGCGTTTGGGTCTATTCATCAGGGCCGATCGATGGTGATCTTGGAGAATGCCTTTACGGCGATGTCTAGCCTCAACAACAAGTTTCCCATACTCACAGCAAGCTTTAGGGATAAGGTGGAGGAGGCAGAGTCGGCCCGGGAAGAACTGCGCCAAAGTCGGGATGAAACGCGCCAACTCCGGGAGGAAATGAAGAAAATTCAGGAGGATTAGGCCACCTAGACCAACGAACTCCAGAGGCTAAGGTCCGAAAATGGGATATTAACCCAAGAAAGGGTCCTGCTCGCCCAACAGCTTTTTACGACCGAGGAGACCAACACCCGGCTGGGCCTGCAAATTTCAAAAATGCGTACGGAGGAGTACGTGGATTCGATGTCCAACTACTCCTACATTTGTGCTTTCGTGGACGCCCTCTGTACGGCAAGGCGAACACTCTCAGTCGACCAGCTAGGGCCGTTTATTAGGGACCTTGAGAAATATTTGGCTGACAACCCCCCAACTCGTGACCGAGAGCTGCCCCTGGCCGACCTCCAATACTTATGTGATTTCTCCAACCTCCCGGAAGGAGTCAAAATTGGGGACCCCTTGTTCGATGACGAAGATGGCGACCAGAAGGATGGAGCCAAAGGAGTCCCGGTCGACCAGAGCCACAATGGAGAACAGGAGGATTGTAGCCAGGAGGGCGAGCATGGCGGCCAGGGTGATGGCGAGCAGAGTGCTCAGGGTGTCGGCGAGAAGAGGGCTTGGACTGGTGGCGAGCAGGGTGCTCAGGATGGTGGCGAGCAGGGGGACCAGGGCAAAATGGGCCCGCTTAGTACTTCTCTTCATGTGACTCCGTATAATCAACTTTTTCCTTGACTATTTCTGTGAACTTTTTGTGTTTGGCTAGGGTAGCCTTTTATGTTCGGTCGAGATGGCCTTTTTTGTGCTTGGCCGTTCATGGCCTTTTTTGTAGTCCTGACCGTTAGTGTCTTTTGTTGAATGAATCAAACTTTTTGTATGTGTTTTTGTTCAACCTGACTTCATTTTTTATTGTCTTATTTAGTTGCAATCAGAGTGGTTGTCTTATTTAGTTGCAACCTTTATTTGTTTGTGATCGTCTTATTTTGTTGCGATCACGTTTGATTTGGTCGTCTTATTTAAGTGCGACCATGTACCCGATACCCGCTTTGTTGTGGATATTGTAAGCACATATTTTTTTACCAGGTGAACACAAGGCTCGGCTTGTTCGCTTTTCATTCTGGTCGTCTTATTTTGGTGCGACCAAATTGGGGACGGCTAGAAAAATTGAATAAATGAAAAGACACTGCGCAGAATGTTTTAATCTATTACATTTGTTTACAATTGTTTCTATAGACAACTTTTTACAATTTACAGGATAATTTCTATAATTGTCCTGATCGTCTGACGAACATTTGGTCTGGTCCCAAGTCTTTACTTGAACCAGGGCGAAAATGAGCTTCCGACTTTTTGTCCGGGCTCGTTATGTAGAGACGCTCGGGAAAAGTCTTAATATATTTGTCTCGCCCTCCCATTTTTAACACCATGCTCAGAAGCAGCAGCAGCAGTGGGCACTTCTAGTGCAAGCTGCGATCATGCGGTCGAAACTTGTCCTGAGCATGTGGCGAGCAATCTCTCTATTCTTACTAGGGTGCGAGCACGGGCGTCTGCTCGCCACCCTTTTCGACTATTTGTCCATGCTCGCTGCGTCTACTTGAACATCAGCGTCCCCTTACTGCCTTTGGAGCTGGTGTTCGCACTCAATCTCCCATGGAGGAGATGGTAGATTGTTGGGGGAACTTCTGGTTGATTTTTGTCTAAGCAGCCAAGAATGTGAGGTTGCAAATATGGATCCGTCAAGGGGAGTGTGCTCGGGATGAGCATGTTGTGTGCTCGGGAAGAGCACACATGATCTAGAAGAAGAAACTTCATTCGATTTGGATTGGCTTTTCCGAATCAAAACTGGAATATCTTGCTTCGAGATCGAGATGCGGGATATAGAGCTCGAGCAAGAGCAAACACCAGGGGACAAGATAAAAATAGCAAGGTGAGCACTGAGCCCGGCGCTAATAATTACGTCTGGGGCCATACCTGTTGGGAGATGAATTTAATAAAGAAGATTTTGATTAGATCCCAAAACCCCTAAGTATGACATGTTCAGGATAATCTTGATAGTTGAGTCAGGATTCAGTTTTAGAGTGTTCATGTTATCTACACAATGCATAGTCAGCAGATATAGATCGTGATAGATAAGATTCTCAAGACTCAAGAGTTTCAAGAAACTGTTTCAAAGATGAAATCAAGTTTTCAAGGTTCAAAGATGAAATCGAGAATCAAGACTCAAAGCAGAAATCGAAAACTAAAGACAAGGTGAAATCGAGAAATCAAGACTCAAGTAGAAATCGAGAAATCAAGACTCAAGATGAAGACTCAAGATATCAACAAGATATCCGTGAAGACTCGTAAGACATCAAGACTCGTAAGACTCAAGACTCAAGAGATCAAGATCAAGACAAAAGATATCAAGGCACAAGATTATCAAGACTCAAGAAATGTATCAATGCTTAGTATAACCTGAATGTTCCGAGGCACTAAAAATATCTATCTGAAGGATACAATACTCAGAAGAAGGCGATTACTTAGAAAAATAGATATTGCCCAAGACATTCAGATGCAGACAAAAGGAACTAAAATAAAGTGTTGTTAAGGTTATATCACTCAGAGATATTGACCAAAAAGAGTCGTTGTGTTTGTCCACATTAACTGAAGACAACAGCCAATCAGAGGAAGACAACATTGTACTATACTGACACTGAAAGCGACAGGTCACTGAAGCATGTCAGTAGTACTATGTTCCAGACTACAAAAAGTGGTGACTGGCTGCATGAAAAACACTTTGCCTAAAACATTCTAGGGAGTGTCAAACCCTAAAAATAGTCGTTCATCACACACCATAAGAGGAAACTCATGGAGCTATCTCTTCCAACGGATAGCTTTTCAAGAGTGACCTTGGTGTCTGCCTATAAATACTTGTCACCCTCTACATTGAAGGTTACGGGAAATTTGTAAGCAACTCAAGAGCTCAAACTTATTATTGCAAGTTGAAGCACTCAAAAACCCAAGAATTTCCCAAGTGCTTTACATTGAAGAGAGCTCATTCACTAAGCCTAGTTTTGATAAGATATATACTAAGCTTAGTAGAGATATCATAGCCCTTGCATTGTACTTAATTGTAAAGGATATCTCATCCTAGTTGGAAACCAACCAAGAAACCCCAAACCCTTTGTAAGGTAGTTTGAGTGTGATTGTTGGTGAGTTGGAATTGTAAAGAGTTAGTAAACTATAGAGGTAGTCAGAAAGCTCTAGAGAAGAAGTGAGTAAACTATCTTGGATAGTCAGAAAGCTTGTGTGTGTTTTGAGTAAGCAAACTACAGGGGTAGTCAGAAAGCTCAAAATAGAAAGGTTAGTAAACTACAGAGGTTGTCAGAAAACCTTAGGAAGTGGAAAGGTTAGTAAACTACAGAGGTAGTCAGAAAACCTTAGGAAGTGGTTAAGGAATTTCTCTGAAGGTCAGAGAGAGTGAACGTAGGAGCTTGAGTCTCTGAACCACTATAACTTGCTGTGTTGTTTGCTTTCTGTTCTGCATTGATTATTTGTTGCATATCTTTAACTGAAAGCATATTTTCACTGATACTCAGTTGGACTCAATCCACTGAAGTTGCATCTAACTGAATCACAGCCTTAATCACTATTCCATTAAAAGGAAGGTTTTCAGCAAAGCATAAAACGAGTATAAACATAGGGCCAACCATTCCGCACATCTGAGTAGCTTTCCAAGCAGCTCAGGATCTCTGAAAACTCAGGCTCAGTTGGCATTATCTGAGGTTTCTGAAAGTAGCTCAGGATCATTGTCTCAGGTAGACTTTGACTCAGGCGATTTGTGCTTCTCAGGACCAAATCATCAGGACTACCTGACCCATCTGAACTCAGTGAAGAAAAGTTTTTAAATCACTGAACACGTGTATTCCCCCCCCATACACGTGTAAGACTCATTTGCACCGGGACCAACAAGTGGTATCAGAGCAGTGGTTCGCTTGACCATTTGCTTTGGTTGCCAGAGTCTTATTTGCTAAAAGATTCTTGTGGTCTACTGAACAGATCTTATTTGTTGAAATCGTAAAAGGCTCAGACATTATGCTTTCTAAGAAACTTCCAATGTTCTCAGTAGAGAGCTATGATTTGTGGAGATTGAGAATGCAGGCTCACCTGTATTCTAAGCATGAAAGAATGTGGAGAGTGGTTTCTGAAGGACCATTCCAATTCACTGTTGTGAATCCCAGAGTTACTGAAAATGAGAGAAATGATTCCAGGACTGAATTTCCTAAGTCTGATGATCAACTTACTCCTGAGGAGATGAAGTTAGTCAATCTAGACTATATTGCCAAAGATACACTATATAGCACTATTGATGATGGTGTTATGAGGAAGATCTCTCATTGTGAGAATACAAAGGAAATATGGGATACACTTGCTGAGATTGCTGAGAAAGAAAAGGAGTCTGAAGAAAGTTCTAGCTCCTCAGATGAGATGTGCTCAGAAAGTGACAGTGATGACATATGTCTCATGGTTGTAGGAGAGGTAAGTTCTTCTATCTCTATTGTTGCTCCTACACAAGCACATGAGTTGTCAAGTTCTACTGTAAACAGTCAATTTAACCTGATGGATTCTTTTGAGAGTCTTATGAAGGACTATGTTGTTTTACAAGAACTGCTGAATGAAACTCAAGAGCAGAACAAAGAACTGATTGCTGAAAATCTTAAGTGGAAAAACTCTAGTAATGATGAGATCACTTCTCAATTAATGGGAACTACTGATGAACTAGATGTTCTGAAAGTACAACTCTCAGAAAAAGAGAAGTTGATAGAGACCCTAAATGGAAAACAAGAGAAATCCACTGAGGAGATTCAAATTTGATCGTAACTAAGTTCAATGACCTCTCTCGAGAAGCATGAAACTCTACAAAATGTGAGGATAGTCTTGTGAGAGAAAGCTAACTCTATTGATTTCGCATCTAAAGTAATAGATGAAATTCAGAGTTATCGAGAGACCGCCACTATAAAAAATCGGATTGGGATACATTCCGGGGGAACCTCACAAGGTCATCCGATGTTGCTTCTAGTAGCAAAAAAGACCGCCTTTTTGTTAAACAAGTGGCACCCATTCTTCGGACTGAAGAAATGCCCAAAGTTTTAGACAATGGAAAAGGACCTATGGTTCCAGAAAAACTGAATGTTCTGGTAAGAAAGCCCAAACCTCAGGTAAAGGCTAAAAAACCTGACCACTCAGTAGGAAATTTTCAGGCAAGTACTTCGAAGCCTCGTGCTAAGAATGCAAACCTCGAAAAGATCCTCAAGACCGAACCAAAGAGAGGAATTTTCGGAAGAGAAACACTCAAAGAGACATTCTCAACCGAAAAGACCAAGTCCTCGACATCGAAAAGACCCCAATTTCAAGACAGTAACCCAAACCCCACTTGCCTAAGGGTAAAGGTTTCCTGAACCCAAGTCAACATAGACTCAGACCAGCTGCACAAAAGCCAAAGCAATGGAACAAAAGGCATGTACCCAAGAAAAATTCTAAGGCTCATGTTCATGCCAAGGCTAGCACTCATACACAGGATACTGCTAAGGCACCTAGAGTGGTAAATGTGTATGTAGATGTTTATGGAAGACAGATCAACCACTCTAAAGTAATTAGAGTTGTCGGCGATTTGATTCCAAAAGGTATGCGGTAACTTTGGTAGGACCCTACACCAAATGGGTACCACATATCTAATCTATTTTTAGGTAAACAGAAAAGGGCACTGAGCTGAATGAAGACATCATAGCCCTGATGAAAGAAGATCTGAGATGTCATTGTTGGATGAGATGAATTTCTTCTTGGACTTCAAGTGAAACAAGCTAAGGAAGAAATCTTCATCAGAGATCATGTAGAGAAGAAGGACATCAGGATGGAGAAGATTCATACTGATAAGCAGAGAGCTGATATCTTGACTAAACCTTTGGGTCAATCAAGATTTCGTGAACTATCGATTGAATTAGGGATGTTGATCCAGTGTATAGAGCAAATCTGAAAAATTGAAGGTTTTCAGATGCATGAAGTTTTCTCAGATTCTACTGAGAAACTCAGGATAAAATTAAATCTTGAAATCGAGTCTTGAAAAACTCGGGATATCTTTGAAGGTCGGTCTTTCGAGATATAATTGATCTAGCTCAAGATTTCGATGTCATCTTGAACCCGCTCAAGATTTCGATTATCACAATCGACATTTTATCAAGGTCAATACTCAATAAGACTGATAGAGGGAAATTAGTCTGAAGAAGTAATGACTCATGCAATTCATTTATTGTCCAACTGAAGCTCAGTAATCATTGGAAATAAATAGCATAACACCTGAAGGGAATATTTTGGGCGGGATCTTTGAAATGCCGAAGAAGGTCAACAGTCATTAATTGCTCTGTTCAATTAATCAGCAATAAGGTTAAAATGGCGGCGTATTATTTGTGAAATCGTCCTTTCATATACCCGATTAGTCTGTGATTAATCTCAACTGTTGATTTATTCAACCGATACGATTTCCCATGAATCGATTCTATATACTCATTGATGAAGCCATTCAAGCCCCATTTCATAAAACCTTCGTCTCCAAAAATTCTCTGCAAACTCAAAACCCATCTTTGCCCAGAGAAAACTTTCGTCATTTTCAAACCCTACACTTCAAAAATTCTCAAAATGACTTTCTCCATATATGATAAACTGGCTATTTTGAACAAGCCATGGTACGAGTATGTGGTGTCGCTCGAAAGTTCATCCAACGCTACCCACGAAGAAGAGGCTCTGCATATGATCCGAATCGCAAAGCTCACAAATCTCGTCGCAAGCCAACCGGAAGCCGAATACTCTAAGGAGGTAATAGAGTTTATTTCAAATCTGAGATTAGATGACGAGGATGGTATCGAGTCCCAGATTACTGTTTCCCATCTAGAACATAGCTCTAAATACGTAGATTTTGTACGGGAGGTGTATATAATCCCCAAAATTTTGAATGATGTATTTGAGTTGTGTGATAAAGGTGAAGATCCCACGACGTATATGTTAGGTATGGAACAGGAATACCTTGATAGGATAACAGAGCATCCTATTAAGTTTGAGGCGACATTGCATAAACGACATTTGAAGCCGAAGTACAGAGTTTTGTTAGATATTGTTAGTAAGTGCATAATGAGTCGATCAGGGAGTTTTGAGCAGATAAGCAATCCCAAGCTTAGATTGATGGCTGCTATCGAGGATTCACCCACCACATATTTCAATTGGTTGAAGTATTTGATTAGAGTGGTGAGTGACCAGGCCAAGCAGATCAAGAAGGAGGATGGATCGATCTCAATCAAAGGTAAAATTCTCCATGCAACCAAAATAGCATTCATTTTGGAGATGTGCCGTGAGGAAGAAGACATATTTGTCAATTCCTCACCATTCCCAAAGTCCAAGGTCATGTTCAAACCTACATTAACTAGAAAGACTTTGAAAGGGAAGAAAGAGAAGAAAGTAGAATCACCTGCTGCTGCTGAAGAAGCCCATCAAGCAAGGGGGAAGGCTTTGATGGAGGTGAAGAGGGAGAAGGAAGAAGCCATGAGGAAGAAAACCCTTGCTCCCAAGCGCAGAAGGATGTTGATTTCCACTGAGGAGGAGGTGAGTGAGCCTGAGGAGGTGCAACCTGAGGGCCAAAAAGCTCAGAAATCACCTTTACAAGTGTTGGCACAGGTTGTATCTACTGACAGAGCAAAAAGGAGGAGCAAGTCTTCTCTGAGGTTCTTGAGACGTCACTGAGCTCAGACAAATTATCTCAAGAAATTTTCAAAGGACCTCAGACCTCAGAACAAACTCAGATTCCTACTGAGGAAGTGCCTGCTCAATCCTCAGAGCAAGCTCAGATTCCTACTGAGGAAGTGCCTGCTCAATCCTCAGAGCAAGCTCAGATTCAAACTGAGGAGTTGCCTGCTCAATCCTCAGATCTTGCTGAGCCTCAGGAGCTGTTGAATCTTGATGAGCTCCTGAGTGATCCTTTCTTTGATCCTCAAAGATCGTAAGATCTTCCTATCAACCCCGAGAGCCCGTCAAGTCAAAGAAGGGGCGGCGAAGAGACCGAGTGGCGGGAGGAACGGTTCATACTAGACCGGTACTTGAAGCAGCACATATCCCCGACCTCCAAGATCTCTTCTTCAGACTGAGGTCAACAGTCTACATTCTCAACCAGACCCTGCCTGAAATGCTCAACATTGCTTCATTTAGAGGTGAAGACTGGTGGAATGAGGAGACAACTGTTTTAACAGAGTTCTCCGGGTTCAGAAAAACCAAGCTCAGGATGAAAATGTCAGATTTTGATGAGTTGGTTAGGAGGAAGATTGCTGAGAGGACAGAAGCTGAGGTTGGTGCCCCGAGCTCCAAAGACAAAAACCAAGATGGGGACCAACGGGGGAATGATGAGAGTCAATCTCAGATGGAGAAAGACAGTACTGATGCTGGAGAGCCTGTTGTCACACATCCTCAGACTGAAGTTAGTCTTCAGGTAACTTTTGGCACTACTAAAAATTATTCCAAGATTACTGAAGTTTCTATCTTTAATTCTGAAATGTCTAATATGCAGACTGAGGCTCAGGTGGAAAACCCGTGCTCGTGGAAACCGGCTCTGGCCGATATCGAGGATCGAAGTTGAGACCGGCTTCGCCAGAGATCGAGACTCAGCAGAGCAACCAACCACCAGAAAAGCAACAAATTCTCTATGCTCCAGGGATTGATCTCACTCCCATTGTGGAGAAGCTGGACAAGGTTGTGCCAATCATGGACAAAATGACTCAGATTGAAGAGGCATTGGCCAGCCAGTCTAAGAAGATGGAAAGTCTGAGTTCTACTTCAGACCTGATGCAACTTCAGACTACTCTGACTGAAAAGATGACTGCCATGGAAGGAAAATGGATGGAGTCAAGGCTCAATTAAGTCAGAGTCAAGCAAAAAGTATCAGGAGAGGACTGAATTTCTAGAAACCAAGCTGGTGGAGAAGAATGATCTTCTGATCAAGAATTCTGTTGAGGAAATGGGTTCCATGCTCATGACCAAAATGACATAGATGTTTAAAGAAGCTCTCTCCAACCAGGGGCCAGACAGATGTCCTCAAGAGTTCTCGGTGGCCAAGAACCACCGAGAGGCTAGAAGAAGAGCAAGATCGGGCTTGTGAGAAGTGCGGCGTCGCCAAGGAACAATACCATATGGACACAAAGACTATCCAAACTTCGCCAAGGTATGGTGCCAAGAAGGGGGAAAGACCCGGAGCTGATCTGAGAATATTATTGGCACACACCTTGGAAAGAAAGGCAGACAAAGAAGCAGAAAAGAATAACATTGTCAGCCTTGCAAGATGTTGAAGCCACCGAGAAGCCGAATTCAAGAAGGTGGAGAAGCTTTTTACACTCAAGTTTCGAGGAAACCATGCAAGAAGTAGTCAGCCGAGAAGCCGAAAAGCTAGAAGAAGGGTTGGAACAAGCCTAGCCGGGGTATTAATCGCCTATCAAAAGGAAAGGCCGTCAGGGCGTTTGTTGAGCCCGAAGGAAAAAGAGCTAAGACTTCTAAGCCAACTCAGAGGAAGCTGATAATGGATATTGAAGAGTCTGAGGAGGAACCGCAGAAAGAAGTCTTCAACACCAAAAGAGCTCTGAGATCACTTCAGATCGAGCAAGCCAAGAAAACTGCTGCTTCAGTTTCAGGAGTGCCTTTAATAAGGAAAAAGAAGGAAGAAGAGCAGAGGCGAAGAAATGGTTTCAAGAAGTTCGCAAGCAAGAGGAGAGGGACAGCAAAAACACAAAAGTGGCCGCACATTGACAAGTTGATGTTAATCCAGTTCAATGATGCTTGGGAAGAGATTAAAAGAACCTTCTGGTCTTACTACGAAGTGCTAAGAGAATGGAGAGGGGAGAGCTCAGATTCTAATGAAGCTTTCATTGACTATCTGCTGACTTTCTATCCAAAATACTTACAAAGTTGGATCAATCTTGCGGATGAAGGAAAAGTTCAGATCACTGCCCCTGGTCCATACTCATACCCTCCTCCTAGGCTGGAGAATGGCTTGGTGAATGAAACAGCCATTTCTCAGGAGATTGCTCAATATGCCATCCAGTTAGGCCTGACAGGTAACAACCCTGATATCATCAAGGAAAGAGATGAGCTGAAGAAGAGGTATTATGGGATGTTTAACCTTGAAGTGCCTGCGGATGAGGTGGAAGAAGAGAACTGAAGAGCTAGAGCTGAAGATCAAGAAGACTGAGAATCAAGACTGAAGACTCTTGTAATTTCTTTATCTTTTTGTCTTTATTTTTCTGATAAGTTCATTGTAAGTTGTTGGGAAATCTGTATTTTAGTTTTGATGGAAGTTCCAAAACAGGTTGTAATAGGACCAAATCGGACACTGTTGGTATTTGGTGACTTAGAATCGATTAAGATGACCAAATTTAAATGTATAGATAGTGATGTAAAGATAGGTCACATATTGAGGGGAACTCAATATGTATAGGTCAGGTCGAAGTATCAGATGACCCAGATAAGGTTAGATGATCAGAAGACTAAGAACAAATCAGAAGACAAGAAGTTAGAAGATCAGGTGAAGACGAAGACATCAAGACTCGGATGAACACAAGACTTCACATTAATCAAGACTCGGATGAACCTCAAGACTCGGATAAACTCAAGACTCAAGAATAAACCTCAAGACTCGGATGACCAATACACCGAGGCTCAAAGACACCAAGATCAAGAGACTAAGACCTACATTCAAATTAAGTCTGCAGATTGAGCTAAGACTATATGCATCGAAGACTCAACAAGGTAGATCGACCGCATTCGATCAAGTCAGCTCACACCTGGTGACAATCGAAAATATACACCAGACAAGATGAATCTTCTACAAAAAGAATATCAATCGTCTAACGGACAAATTACTGAAGTGCCATCTCGCGAAGCCAAGGAGAAAGTGACACGTGCACAAAAGAGCTGACAATGCGGGATACGACGATGCGGATAAAAACGGTGCTAATCATGCCTACGGCCACGCCGATAATCAGAGCACGTCACAATCATATCCTACAACCTACCTAATATAGTCCGAAATTCAAATTGCTCTCCAACGGCTCTTTGATTTCGAGGTCTATAAAATGGGATTGCTCGAAAAGAAGAAATAGAGACCAACAACTATCACATGAACAATTGAGCGAAGCGGAACAACATCATTAACGCAGATTCTCAAGAAGGAAAAAGCCTTCAGAATTTCCTCTCGAAGAACACCATATTTGAAGATTATTCTTAGAGTGTTCATCCCATTGTTCTTAGCAAGAAATCCTATCCACTAGCATTTTGGCTACCTAAAACACCAGGATAGGTTTCCAGTTGGAACCCTCAAACATTCTTTACCCAAACGCAAGTTAGGTTAAGTTTGTTACCAGAAGATTTTAGACTAGGGATTCTAGTTTTCCGATTTCTAGTTCGGTTGAGTGTGAACTCGATAAACATCTATAGAGTGTGAACTCAATAAACATCTCGGCCATCCCGTGAGGGATATAAGTCCCGCAGGTTAAGCTAGGTTAAGCTCGGTTAAGTTCGGTTAAGGTCTCCCTATGTTAAGGGAAGAGTGGACGTAACACGGGTTTCGTCTGAACCACTATAAAAAGTCTTGTGTGCATTTACTTGCTTTCTTATTGCTTTACACTATTCACACAACTGAGTTTAAAAGCGCATACATATTCTAAGTTAAGCTCAGTCTGCACCAAGCAACTGATCTGATCAGGTTGACACCTTAGTCAGCTGATTGAAAACTGACTTAAGAATCTGATTGATAAAATTGGTTTTCACACGGGTTAAAACAAGCTTCCGCACTCTCAGTTAAACTGACAGATATCAAACTGATCTGCCCTCAGGCACTCAGTAAGATTAAACATCAGTCAAACTGGTACACTAGCACTCTGATCGGGTAATTTACAAATCACACTTGATCCGCACGAAAAGTTTTGGAAGTCTATTCACCCCTCCCCTCTAGACTTCCACCCTCACAAACCCGTTAAGGACTACAAGTGGTATCGAGCGGTGGGTTCTACGCACCAAATCGGCTTTGAGTATCATCGATTCTTGAGGAAGAATCTTTGTGGTCATTTGAACAGATCTCGAAAAACCATTTTTTAAAAACTCATTCGTTTTCAAAATCACTCAGCATGGATAATACCTCTGGCATGTACCATGATTTGCTTAAGTTTTCAATTGATGAGTATGCAGATTGAGCTATATATATGTGCAACCATCTAGGATCGATAAGCGGCAGAATGATGGAAGTCATTGAATGAGGACCCATCATCATATATCACGATAACCCAGTAGTTGGAGGAGATCCAGACTTTGCACCGAAGTCTTATGCGAAAAAAGCCCACCGATGGATGCAGAAGAAAGAAAGATGTATACTCTAGATACAATCGCCAGGCATATAATCATGAAGACGATGGATAAAGTCACCAAGGAGAAAATAAAGTATCTCAAAACCGCGAAACAAATGTGGGATACTATTGCTGAGATGTGCGAAGGTAATGATCAGATCAAAGACAGTCGACTACAAAATTTAACCGGTGAAGTTCGAAAAAGCTAAAGATGTTGCCCAACGAGACTATCAACGAGCTCGATGGGAGGATCACCATGTCAGTGAATAAACTACGAGAACTTGGAAGAGAGATGTCGGACAAAAAATATCAACTACAAGATCCTAAGATCTCTCACCAAGAAATGGGACATGAAAGTCACGGAATCAAGGATTGCCAAGACATTTCAAAGATGAAGTTTAATAGCTTGTTCCTAAGCCTTAAAGCCCACGAGTTCGATTTAATCGAAAGAGGACAAGCAGATGAAGATGAGACGCTGTTGAAGCCTCAACGCCTAAATCGATTCGCGTTTAAAGCAACCAAAGCAGATCAAAGGCCATCGAACTGTTGGAAACATAATGAGTCAAGCGAACAGATCGCTTCTGCTTACTGGGAAACTTGAAAGATCAAATACTCAACTTGGTAAGTATCGAGATTCTCAGAGACTATCAAGACAATGGAAGAAACAGCGAGGTCAACCGACGCATCACTAGAAAGAACTGCATCCGGCGATCAAGAGATCACGAGAAGAAAAGAAAAGAGATGATCCGGGCGATGAGAGAAGAGATAACAGATCCGATGAATGAGTTCGGATACCATCGAAAAGGAAGTCACCCGACAGATCCTACAGACGGAGTTGACTCACCGGCGGAGGAAGTTCCAGAGATCGAGGATCATGCTTCAACCGCAGAAGAAACCAGTCACTACAAAGACCGACTTCCCGACCGACTCCCCCAGAGAAAGTGGAAGAGAAACGAACGTAAGAGAGCAACGCCGAGATAGAAAAGCCTCGTCACGACACACCGAATTGATGATTCCTATCCGCCTTCCGAGGACTCTCGCTACTCATCCGTAGAAGACTTCATTCGATAAGGGTGCAGTTGTCGACTTCCACGAACATGAAGATCTAATATTCTCTTCGAGATAACGATGAAATCACTGATGGCTACGAGGAGACCAATCTAAGGTAACCTCCAAACCTTCGCTTTTCATTTTCCACACTGCTATCATTAGCACACTTCTTTGGAGAGATTGACTCGCAGCTCTACTCGAGCAATTGCTTGATGATCTCTCCGATGCAAGAGACACTTATACAATAGTGGAAGTTTAAAAATGACAAGCTAAGGATCGAAATAATCACTTTGTTAAAGAGAACGTAAAAACACCGAATCGAAATCCATTGAACCGCTTTCGTAAGGTAACCGAGGAACTTAACATTCGAAAGTTAAATCTTCCGATCGGGAGAAGCGGATCAAAGATCGACTAGCAATCAACAAAACAACAAGTTCGATGATTTCAAAATCCTTCAAGCTAAATTTGATGAGTTATTCCACTACATGAGAGTCTAAAATCTCATCGAGGATAGTTTATGCAAGAAAATAGAGGTTTTCACGAAGTCATCAAAACCGCGCTCAAGATATGAACACCTATTTTTCGAACGACGATCGACAAGAAGGGAATTGGGTATGAGAACCCTTCTACATCCTCAAAAGCCCCGCTTTGATTCACTTCAAAAGGGTGTAATCAAACGAAGTCTCGACAAAGATACACAAAAAAGCTAAACATGTATCCGATAAGGGAAAAAAGACTCGCGAAAAGTAAAGGCAAGTGCCTAATCGGAAAGGGAAACATAAATGGACCCCAATTGATTAAAAGATCGGTCGAGGAATCAACAAGAACCCAATTCTTCCTCAAGAGACCTCAACTTTGATCGTGATTAGGTATCGTAAGAGACAACCCGTAAGAAGGAAATCTAATCTGAGACCCAATCAAGGTCACCGCCTAATAAGCAAAAGCTATAGGTAAACCGCAAAAACCATCTATGCCAAAGAGATATGAATCTTTTGATGGTAGCGGTCGTACCTACCCTTATAACCGGAGATCTAGGGCTACTTTGCTTTTGAGCTACAATCGATTAAAAGAAGACAAAATATAAAGAAAAAATCCAAGTCTTCTAAGTCACCCAAGGCTCACACTAATAATCATATTAATCGAAAAGCATATAAAGAGAGCGATATGATTATGTTGATTTGTATGGGGAGACAAATCGGACCTTCTAATCTATCGATTACCATAGAAGTGCTTTGCTTGTGTGGATCCCTAAATCCACCACTAACCCCCAGACCCAATTCCAAATGGGTACCTAAAGCCCGATTTGATTGCGGGTTCGCTTGGGATCAACAAAGAAGGTGTACAAGAACTATCTCGGTACATCGATAGTGGATTCTCAAGGCACATGATTTGAAGCAAACATCTCCTTAGCTCTTACAAAGAACAAGAAGGCCCACATGTACTCTTCGGTGATGATAACTTTGGTTTTACCAAAGGATTCGAACAAGTAGAGAATGATGATGTACAAGTAATGAGTCTCGTATGTCGAAAAATTAAAGCACAATCTACTATCAAGATCACAATTTCGCGACAACGAATTCAAATTGAGTTCTCGAGAGGACAAGTGTACGATTAGGAATCGAGTCACTCAACAAACCTTGCTAATCGGTTCAAGGAAAGGCACGATCTACAAATGATTGGACAGTTGCCCAAGAAATACATGCTTAATTGTTAAGAGTTTCAAAAGTAGCGAATTGGCTCGCACAAAAGATTGAGTCATCCCGAACTTCAAGACTCTTAACAAGATAGCTAGGATGTCTTTTTGGTTGAGGACTTCCGAATGAGATATTCTCCAAAGATCGGACATGTGCCGCATGTCGGGAAGGAAAAACAAGTTAAAGCCTCATTCAAAGGAATACCGACCAAAGATCCAAAGAGAGTAATCGCAAATCGCCCCATATGGATCTATTCGGACCCGATTACACCACCGGTCTCGGTGGGCGTAAATATACTCTAGTAATCGTGGATGATTATTCCAAGTTTACTTGGGTTGTATTCCTATACAAGAAGAACGAGACAACGACAAAGATACCCGAAATTGCTCAAGAAGCAAAAACGAGAAGGGTGTCGGCATAGTAAAAATCGATCGATAAAGGTACAGAGTTCCCGAATTCCTTTATTACTAATTTTTTTGCTTGAGTTTGGTATATCTTGATGAAAAGTCACCGCAAGAACGCCACAACAAAATGGAGTAGCGAATCGGAGAAAACAGAATCTCTCAAGGAAGTTCGCCAAGACTATTTTTAGTTTAACATGTCACACCAAGCCGTTTCAAGCGTATAATCAACATCAGATGCCATACTCGTAATGTATGTTCTCGACTAAGACTCACTTCAAAACACCCTATGAACTATGGAAGGACGTAAAACCTCGTGTTTCATACTTTCATGTTTTTTTTGGGTGCAAGTGTTTCATACACAACAATGGGAAAAGTCATTGAAGACTTTTGAGGCCAAGTCGATGAGGGCATATTCTTAGATATTCCTCATCTAGCAAGGCTTTCGAGTTTACAACAAACGAACCCTAGTTGTGGAAGAAACACCACATATGGTCTTTGATGAGACATCTTCTGAACAAGAGAAAGCTGCCTTAGAACAAGCCGCACTGCATCAACCGCTACCGACATGCGTAAAATGGATCGCCTAAGCATCAAGGAGAAAGAAAGGTAACACGTAAAAAAGTGTACATCCCGAAACTTGATCTTGCCGATTCAACAACAGTCAATCGGACTCCTAAGGTACGCATAACCGCTGCTGAAGAAGTTGTTACAAACCGAGATAAGATCAACCGAACCATCGTTCGTGGGAACTCTGTTTCCTACGAACGTACATCAACACATGATGAGTCCAACATCACCGAGACATGTTCTTATCAAGTGGATCATAATTCCACTGCACTCCCAATCACTAGTAATGAACTACTATCGATATGGATGATGTTCTCCAAACAGACGCATTATCGTAATGAAGGACTGGATTACCACCATCCAACCGACCGATTATCGGAGACCCATCCGATAGAGTCAAAACTAGACATCGACAGTTGGTGAAAGTGTCATGTACTATTGTTATCTGTTGGGAGATGAATTTAATAAAAGATATATGATTTTGATTAGATCCCAAAACCCCCGAGTATGACATGTTCGTAATGATCTTGATAGTTGAGTCAAGATTCAGGTTTTAGAGTATTCGTGGATGTTATCTCGCAAATTGTATAATCGCCAGATATAGTTCGGGATAGGTTCAAGACTCAAAGAACTCAAGATGTTTCAAGAAACTAAAGTTTCAAAGATGAAATCAAGGTTCCAAGTTTCAAATATGAAATCAAGATATCAAGACTCGATGAGATACCGAGGAACCAAGGCTCGAAGATGAAGATTCAAAGTATCGGTCAAGATGTCTCGAAGACTCAAGACTCGAAGACCCTCAAGACTCGAAGACCACAAGACTCGAAGACTCAAGACGCAAGACTCAAGATCAAGATTGAAGATCAAGAATATCAAGGCACAAGATTATCAAGACTCGAAGGTATCAATGCTCGATTGAACCCGAATGTTCCGAATCCATCAATATATCTATCCGGGATACAATATCGGTAAGATCGCGATTCCTTAGAAAATAGATATTTGCCAATACATTCAAATGCATACAAAAGGAACTAAGTCAGAAGTGTTGTTAAGGTTATATCAAACTCAGAGTTTGTAACCAAAAGAGCCGTTGAAGGTGTCTACCTTTAACTGGAGACAAAATTCAAAAAGAGGAAGACGAAAATCAGCACATATCGACAATCGACGGTGGATGTGTCATTTGAAAAAAGATGTCGATGTACAAAAGTTCCGCATCGCAAAAAAGTGAAGACCGGCCACATGAAAGGCTATTGCCTAAAACGTGTTAGGGAGTTTCAAACCCTAAATATAGCCGTTTATCACACACCATAAGAGGAAACTCACGGAGCTATCTCTCCAACGGATAGTTTTTAAGATTGACCTTGGTGTATGCCTATAAATACTTTGGTGACCCTCTACATTGTAAGGTTACGGAAATTTATACGCAAACTCAAGAGCTCAAACTTATTCTTGCAAAAAAGTTAAAAGCACTCAAAAAAACTTAGAATTTCCCAAGTGCTTCTATATTGAAGAGAGCTCACTATACTAAGCCTAGCTTGATAAGAATTATCCAAAGCTTAGTCGAGATATCCTAACCCTTTGCATTGTGCTTCATTGTAAAGGATATCTCATCCTAGTTGAAACCAACCGAGAAACCCCCAAACCCATGAGAAAGGTAGTTGGAGTGTGTTTGTTGGTGAGAAGAGTTGTAAAGAGTTAGTAAACTACGCGAGTAGTCGAAAAACTCTAGAGGAGAAGTTAGTAAGCTACTGTGGTAGTCCGAAAGCTTGTTTGTGTTTGAGTAAGTAAACTACGAGGTAGTCGTAAAGCTCAAGGTCGGGTTGAGTAAGTAAACTACGTGAGTAGTCGAAAACTCGTACGAAGTTGAGTAAGTAAACTACGCGAGGTAGTCAGAAAGCTCAGAAGTGTTTAGTGAATTTCTCTGAGGATCAGAGAGAGTGGACGTAGGAGCTTGAGTCTCTGAACCACTATAATTGTTGTGTTCTTTATTGCTTTCCTTATCCGTGGCTTAACTTGTTGCATTGACTTGATTTTGAAAGCATATTTTTCATCGATATTCATTGGAATCAATCCAATTGAAGTTGCATGTAAATTGAATCACGGCTAATCACTATTTCCATAAAGGGAAGGTTTTCAAAGAAAGCTTAAAACGAGTATAAACTAAGGGCCAACCATTTCAAGACGATCGAGTAGCTAGAACGAGATAGTTACCAAACCAAATCTCTTCCGAGGATTCATGAAGTTAGTTATCGATCCAAGCAACTCAAGATCTCTGACACTCAGACTCGGTTGATTATCTCGAGGTATCCGAATGCGCAACCGGATCACTGCCTCGATAGACTTTGACTCGAACTATCTGTGCTTCTCGAACCCTAATCTTCGGATTATCTCGACCCAAGTGACCTCGAAGAAAAAAAAAGTTTTAAAAACACCAACTCGTGTATTCCCCCATACACGTGTAAGACTCATTTGCACCGGGACCAACAAGTGGTATCAAAGCAGTGGTTCAACTTGACCACTGGCTTTGTTGACCAAAGTTTTATTTTCAAAAATACTTGTGGTCTATCCGAATCGATCTTATTTGTCTTTTTTTTTTTTTTTCAAAAAGATCGATAAAAATGTCTTCCAAAAACTTCCCATGTTCTCGGTGGAGAACTATGATCTATGGAGACTAAGAATGCAGGCTCATCTCAGATTCCAAACATGAGCATATGTGGAGAGGGTCTCTCAAGGACCATTCCAATTTAATGTGGTGAATCCCAGAGGAACAGAAGATGGGAGAGTTGATCCTAGAGCAGAATTTCCTAAGTCTGATGACCAACTGACTCTGAGGAGAGAAAGTTAGTCAATCTAGACTACATTGCAAAAAGACACACTATACAAAGACAATTGATGATGGTGTGATGGGAATGATCTCTCACCGTAATCTTGCTAAAAAGAGATTTGGGATACACTACCAGAATGTGCCAAGCGCACGATCATATAAAAAGAAAACAAACTTTCAAAGGGCAATTGGAAAGTTTGATAGTTTTGAAATGGATGATGGTGAATCAATAGACAAATTGGAAGTCGATTCACTAGCATCATGAATGATCTAAATGCACTTGGAAAGAAATATCCACAAATGAAGTTGCATTGAAAATTCTTAGAGGTTTTTCTAAGAAATGGGATATTCATGCAAAGGTGATTGAAAACACCAAGAACATTAATTCAATGACATATCAACAAGTCTTCTCTCGAAATTTGAAGGCCTATGAATTTGTTATTGATAAGAAATCCAAAAAGGTCGACAAAGAAAGATGATTCATCATCTAGTAAGAATGTGGCTTTAAAAGCCAAAGATAAAACCTCAGAAAACTAGAGAGTTCGAGAACCCCCATGCCAAAAAAATCGGGATGAGCTTGAGGAAAAGCTAAGACCGATGGCAAGGAGGTTTGACAGACTTAATAAATAGATTTGGGAAAATACAAAAGCTATTACAGAACCACAGTACTGAAGAAATCTGAGGACGATCAACCGAGAAGAAGAAGGACTGAAAGTCGGGGATCTTCATCCGCAAAAGAAGGACTCCAAGTCCAAGGAAGAAAGTGATCGGGATGATGATGCCAACAGATACTATAATTGCCAAAAGAAAGGTCACTTCCAAAGATGATTGTCGGTTTAAGTGCTAAGGAGAGAAGAAAAGGCAAGCTAAAAAGAGACAAGAAGTTCTCTAGCAAAAAGGTCATGGTTGCGGAAGAACATTCTCGAGGAGGATCTAGCTCTTCGGATGAGATATTCTCGATAAAGGAAAGTGATGACATTTGTCCGATGGCCATTGAGGAGGTAAACTCTTCTTTCTCTCGTTGTTGCTCCTACACTAGCACAAGAGTTTTCAAGTTCCAAAAACAAATCATTTTGACCGATGGATTCTTTTGAGAATCGATGAAGGACTATGTTGTTTTGCAAGGACCGCTAAATAGAACTCAAGAGCGTAATAAGAACCGAAAGTTTAAAAATCTAAAATGGAAAGACTCTAGCAATCTTTGAAATCACTTCTCAATTAATGGGGAGCTACTTGAACCGGATGTTCGAAAGTACAACTCTCGAGAAAGAGAAGTTGATAATGTCCCTAACGAAAAGCTAGAGAAATCCAATTGAAGAGATTCAAATAATCAGACTAAGTTCAATGACCTCTCTGAGAAGCATGAAACTCTACAGAACTGTGAGGATAGTGCACAGAAGAAGTTAACTCTATTGAATACTGCATCTAATGTAATAGATGAAATTCAGAGTTACCAGAGATCTGTGACTATAAAAACCGGATTGGGATACATTCCAGGGGAACCTCACAAGGTCATCTAAATGTTGCATCAAGTAGCAAGAAGACAATCTTTGTAAGACCAGTGGCACCTACACTTCAAACTGAAGTAATGCCCAAGGTTGTAGACAAAGGTAAAGGACTTATGGTCTCAGTAAAACTGAATGATCAGGTTAGAAAGCCCAAACCGCAGGTGAAGGCTAGAAAACCCGAAAGGGCCGCGATTGAAAAGTTTCAGCGCAAGTACTTCAAAGCCTCAAAGCTAAGAATGCAAACTGAAAGGCTCCACATCGAACCATCGGAGGAATCCTCGATGAGAAACACTCAAACAGAGACATTCTCAACAAGAGACCAAGTCCTCAAGATGCCGAAAAGACCAGATTCGAAAGACAGCAACCCGAACCCCACTTGCTTAGGGGTAAAGGTTACCTCGAACCCGAAATCAACAAAGATTTAGACCGATTTGCACAAAAGCCTAAGCATCCGAACAAGGCTGAACCAAAGAAGAATTCAAAGGCACATGTTCATGCTAAAGCGAGCACACATACACAGAAAACTGCTAAGGCACCCAGAGTAGTAGATGTGTATGTTGATGTTTATGGAAGACAAATTAGGCACTCTAAAGTGATTAGAGTCGTCGGGCAGATTTGGATTCTGAAAGGTACATCTAACCTTGTAGGACCCTACACAAACCGGGTACCTAAGAATTGATCTGTTTTTCGGAGGAAAACAAGGGCACCGAATCGACTAAAGATCACATGGCAATCGATGAGCGAGAGAAAAAAAGCTCCTCGATATATGGTATCTTGACGGATGTTCAAGACATATGACAGATACAAGAAGATACTCAAAGGACTATGTTGAACAAAGAGGCCCACGATCACTTTTGGAGATAACTACAAGGAGGACGAATCAAGGATATGGAACTTTGGAAATTGACGGTTCATATCCATGGTGTTTCATATGTATCCGGATTGAAGCATAACTTGCTTTCAATTAGTCAATTCTGTGATAAGGGTTTTAATGTTGAGTTCTCTAAGAACTTATGTTTTGTGAAAGATGATACATCACATAAAGTATATTCTTGGGTACAAGAAAAGGAATGTGTATCTTGGTCGATTGAGTTCAACTCCTAAAGATACATGTTTAGTTGCTAAAAGTTCCACAGATACCAATTGGTTATGGCATAAAAGAATGAATCACCTAAATTTCAAAACCCTGAACAAGCTTGCAAGATTAGCTCTTGTGAGAGGGTTGCCTAATGAAGTGTTCAGTAAGGAACATATTTGTGATGCGTGCCAAAAAGGAAAACAAATAAGAGCATCATTTAAAAGCAAAGTTGAGGTTTCTCTTGAAAAGAATACTTGATTCTTGATATGGATCTTTTTGGTCCTATAACACCAGTAAGCACTAATGGCAGGAAATACACATTGGTAGTAGTTGATGACTACTCAAGATATACTTGGGTCATATTCTTACTCAGTAAGAAAGAGACTCAGATAAAGCTGCCAGAGTTACTGAAAAGGCTCAGTATTGAGAAAAATCTGAGTGTGGTCAAAATCAGATCTGACAAAGGAACTGAATTTATAAATCATATCATATCTGATTATTGTGCAGCAAATGGAATTTCACATGAAACATCAGCTGCAAGGACCCCTCAACAAAATGGTGTTGCTGAAAGAAGGAACAGGACTCTGAAAGAAGCTGCAAGGACAATGATAGCTGAAGCTGATATTCCTAAAAGATTTTGGGCTGAAGCTGTCAACACTGCATGCTACTCTCAGAATAGATCCATGCTGACCAAGAGTCAAGGCAAAACACCCTATGAGCTTTGGAATGAAAGGAAGCCTCTTGTTTCTTTCTTTTCGTGTGTTTTGGTTGCAAGTGTTTCATACACAATAATGGTAAAGATCGGTTGAAAACATTTGATAGTAAAAGGCGATGAAGGAATATTCTTAGGATATTCGAAGTCAATAAAAACTTTCGAGTTTACAACCAGAGGACTCTTATTGTGGAGGAAAACACCTCATGTTGTTTTTGATGAATCCGTTTGTGTTCGGAAGAAACAGAACATGATGCGATGAACCCACTAAGAGGATCACCAGATTAAGCCCGAAAACAGAAAAGATAAATCATCCAATCAACACGAAAAAAGAAGTCGGTCACTATCTATGATTGGAGTGACTCGACTCGAATAAAGAAGTTCGTGGATGGAAATCGAGACTCGTGAAAACCAACAATCCAAAGGTGACCAATCTGAACAGCAGACACGATTCGAGCCTCGGTATGTGATGCCAATGAAAATGTGGTCACAAATGAGGCAAATTCTCGAATCTATCAACCAAAGGGGAACAAATGTCTCGACAATGTTCTCAGATAGAATTTCCCCCGAGGAAGATGATTCCCTTTCTCCTTTCTGTTGTTCCCTCGAGTTTCATCGATTTAACCGAACCTAACATTTCAAATGTTGAGGATACTATTGAAGGGGAACATCAAGAAGGAAATGGTTAGATAGTCATCCTACAAGTCGATTGTGGGTGATCTAACCGATGGTGTTAAAACAAGAAGGTTCCATGGTGAGAGTGCACTATTCTGCCGCTTCCTATCGAGAAAGAACTCATCGAGATTGGTGAAGCTCTACAAGATTCTCATTGGATTATTCGCTATGCAAGATGAAATAATCAATTCTCAAGGAATGAAGTATGAGAGCTAGTAGATAGACCCGGAAAGGCACAATGTCATTGGAACCAAGTGGGTTTTCAAGAATAAAGAGATGAAAACAACAACATTGTAAAAAACAAGGCAAGGATAGTTGCACAAGGTTATTCCCAAGAAGAAGGCTTGGATTATGATGAAACCTTTGCTGTTGCAAGACTAGAAGCCATCGATTGTTTCTTGCATATCTTTGCCCACATGAAGTTCATACCTATCAAATGGATGTGAAAAGTGCATTTCTGAATCGTGTGCTTAAAAGAAGAGGTTTATGTGGAACAATCTCCCGTTTTCAAACAGAATGACCAAGTTTACAGTGCTCGGAAAAGCTTTGTATGGTCTCAAACAAGCACCCGTGAGCATGGTATGATACTCTTTCTCGGTTTTCTTCTCGACCATGGTTTTGTCAAAGGAATCGCTGATAGAACTCGCTCAGGATAGAGGATGGGGAAGATATCTTACTAGTTCGATATATGTTGATGACATCATTTTTGGATCTCCAAACCATCACCGTGTGTGAAAAGTTTTCAACACCGATGAAAGGAAAGTTTGAGATGTCAATGATGGGAGAGATGAATTTCTTTCTAGGTCTTCAAGTGAAACAATCAAAGGAAGGAATATTCATCAACCGTGCAAAAATACACCGAGATCCGATTGTTAAATATGGTGTCTGAGAATTGCAATGCGCTTAGGATTCCCATGAATACTAACTACAAGATGGATCCCGATTACGAAGGCAAATCGAGAAGCCATCTTGATTATAGAGGAATCATTGGATCATTGCTCTATCTTCTGACAAGTAGGCGGATATAACATTTGTTGTTGGGATATGTGCAAGATACCAAGCTAATCCTAAAAATTAGTCACATGGAGGTCGCCAAAAAGATACCAAGTATCTTAAAGGCACGATGAATAGAGGATTATGGTATCCAAATGATGATAACCTTGAATTAACCGGGTTACTCGAGATGCTTGATTATGGAGGTTGCAGATTGACGAAGTCCACTTCAGAACGCGTGTCAATTTCTAGGAAGTAAGTGATATCTTGGTTTTCGAAGAAACAGGACCTCGAAGAGCAACCAAGACTATCGAAGTCAATACATGGTCTGCGGGAAGTCAAGCCAGTTCGATTTCTTTGCCTTAGACAACAATTAAGGGATTATAAAGTTGTAGCCAATGAAGTACCAATATTTTGTGACAATAATAATAGTGCCATTGCTATTTCACAAAATCCGGCATTGCACACCGGATGCAAGCATGTGGATATCGGACATCACTTCATTAGAGATCATGTCGAGAAAGAAGGACATAAGGATGGAGAAAATTCATAATGATAAGCAAAAGAGTCGATATCTTGACTAAACCTTTGGGTTTGAATCAAGATTTCGTGAACTTTCGATTGAGTTAGGGATGTTAGAACCAGTGTATAGAGTAAAAAATCAAAAATTGAAGATTTTCGGATGCATGAAGTTTTCTCGAATTCTCTTGGAAGCTCGGGATAAAATGGAAATACCGAATCGAGTCTCGTGAAAACTCGATTTCATCAAGGTCAAGATTTCGAAAGCATACCGAACCCATTCAAGACTTCGATATTATACTTACATTTTATCAAGGTCAAGATCGAGAAGACCGATAGAGGAAAATTAGTCTAAAGAAGTAATGACTCATACGTCTCATTTATTGCTTAAGTGAAACTCAATAATCATTTGCAATAAATACAAAACACACCGAGGAATGTTTTTGGGCGGGATCGTTTTAAATTCGTAAAGAAGGTCAACAAATCATTTAATGCTCATTACATTTCTTAACCAATGAGGATATTTTGGGCTTACTTTTTTGAGATCGTCAACAGATAATTCGATTAATCGGAGATTAATCTCAACCGTTGTTTTTTCACCTAACCAACATGATTCCCCACGATTTCGGCTATATATACCCCAATAAGCCATTCAAGCCAAAATTTTATCAAACCCTTCGCTCCCAAAATCCTCTGCAAATAAATCCCTTTGCCCGTAAAAAAATCCCAAACCCTAAATCTTCATTTCTCCAATCAATCTCTAAAATGGCCCCAACCTTGTTCGAGAGATTAGCCAAAACCAACAAGCCTTTGGTACGAGTTCGTTGTCTCACTCGAAAAGCACAACCAACTCAAAGCCGTAAGAGAGGCTCTGCGATATGATTCGATTGGCTAAACTCACCCATCTAGTCGCAAAGCCGCCTGCACCGGGAGTTTGCGAAAAGAGGTAATCGAATTCATCTATAACTTGAAGATAGATGAAGAGGATCAGATGCATTCTAAGATTATCAGATCACATTTAGAGCAAATCGTCCAAATACATCGATTTTGAGAGGGATTTGTATATAGTTCCGAAAAATCTGAATGATGTTTTTGAGCTATGTGATAGAGGAGAGGATCCTGCGATGTATATGTCAGGTAGAGAGCAGGAGTACTTAGATAGGATTGCTGAGAATCCTGTGAAATTTGAGGCGACATTGCATAAAAGGCACTTGAAGCCACAATACCTTGTTTTGATGGATATTGTGAGCAAGTGCATCATGAGTCTTGCGGGGAGTTTTGAGCAAATCAGTACCCCAAAGCTCAGATTGATGGCGGCGATAGAGGCCTCACCCACCACCGACTTCAACTGGCTGAAATTTTTGATTCAGACGGTGAGTGAGACCCCAAAGTTTTGAAGAAGGTTGACGGGGCGATCTCAATAAAAGGCAAGATCCACCATGCCACCAAAATTGCTTATATTTTGGAGATGTGCAGAGAGGAGGAGGATATCTTTGCCAATTCGACCTCATTTCCTAAGTCCAAAATTCTCTTTAAGCCCATTGCTGCAAAGAAGCAGGCCATCAGGGGGAAGAGAGAAAAGAAGGTAGAATCACCAGTTGTGGGTGAAAAAGAGACTCAACAAACCAGGGGGAAGGTTTTGTTGGAAGCAAAGATGGAGCAGGGTGCAAAAATAATGAAGCAGAAGAACCTTGCCCCAAAGCGCAGAAGATTGGTGGTTCTCACCGATGAAGATGGCAAAGGATTCCGGGAGATTCAACCCGAGGGCCAAACCGCTTAGAGTTCGCCATTGCAAGTTTTGGCTCAAAGTTATCTCAAAGGCACAAGAACAGATCGGTGAGCGTGTCTTCTCCGAGGTGCTTAAGACATCTCTAAGTTCGCATAAAATTTCTCAAAAATTTTCAAAGGAACTCAGCCCTCGTGAGATTCCTATCGAAAAAGTGTTTCTACCGCACAAATAGAAGAGCCAACTCGTAACCAACTGGAGGAAGTGTCACCAGCCCCGTAACCCACTCGATGCAAACCGAGGACTGATCGACAACCTTCAAAGGTCACCGAGACTCGTGAGCGTATTATTCTTGATGAGCTCCTCGAAAGTGATCTACTTTGATCCTCGCCAGGCTTCAATCAACCGAGAGCCCAAGATGGAAGAAGGGCGGCGAGGCCAAGTAGGCGAGTGGAGAGCAAGGGGGAACGGTTCATTCTTGATCGCTACCCCGAAGCTCACCATACCCCGATCCGCAAGACGTGTTCTTCGATTAAGGACAACTGTGTTCATCCTCAATCGACTCTTCCCGAGATGCTTGATATTGCCGCATTCAGAGGGGAAAACTAGTGGAATGAGGAGACAAATTTTTCCGGATCGACTTCGGGTTCGCGACAAAGCTCGGGATGAAAAACTCCGATTTTGATGAGTCGGTTCGGAGGAAGGTAGCCGAGAGAAAAGCTATCGGGTTGGTGCCCCGAGCAAATGAGACAAATCTCAAGATGGAGATGGGGACCAACAGGAGATGCCGAGGATCGGCCTCGATGGAAAAGGAGACTTCGCTGTTCGATCAACCCGAAATTGGTCAACTCGTGATCGGTTAGCACTTTTCAGTACCTTTCGCACTATTAACAATTATGCCAAAGTTAATGAAAGTACTATCTTTAATTCTCAATTGTCCGATAAATGCATCGAGGCTCGATTGAGATCGGAGCTCGATTGGAGATGGAGTCGAAATGAAGTCAAGCTCAGATGATCAAACAAAGATAGAAGGTGCGTAAAGGTTCCCGAGATTGATCTCACTCCCTTGATGGAGAAACTTGAGAAGGTTGAGCCAATGATGATCAAGATTGCTCGGATGGAAGAAACATTGCCAATCAAGCTCAAGATGGAAGGTCTTAGTCACTCTTCAGAGCTGGTGCTAATCCAAAACACTCTGACCTCACAGATGACCTCCATGGAAGATAAGCTCAATGAAAAGCTTGAGGAGTCAAGGTTGAGCTTAGCTCAAGGAAAAATGAAATGTAGCACCAGAGTCAAATCGCATTTCTAGAGGTGAAATTGGCGAGAGGAATGAAGTGATGATAAAATCATTGTTGAGGAAATGAGCTCAATGCTCATGACCAAGATGACAGAGATGTTCAAAGAAGCACTCTCTGGCCAGTTTGCCCATTTATCTGATGAATTTTCTGTGGCTAAGAACCATCTAAGGAGGCCGGAAGATGAACAAGATCAGTTCAAGTTATTTGTGCAAAAAGAGCAATATCACATGGACACAAAGACTTCTCTCGGACTTCTTCCAAATTACGGTGCCAAGAAGGGAAAAGAAAGGTGAAGACCTCGGGAAGTTCATGGCACGTGCTTTGGAGAAGAAGGCCTCGAAAGATGTTGAAATGTATAACCTAGCCAAAGCCTTAAGAGAAGTCGGCTTACCGAGAAGTTGAAGTTCGCCAGTGGAGAACCTATCTACACTCGAAGTTTCGAGCAAACCATGCTTGATGTTGCAAGAGAGAAACCGAAAAGGAGAGCAAAGGTTGGAACAAGCCAGCCTTCTTTGAATTGCTTTATGAAGAGGAAAGCCTTGGCGGTGTTCAACCCGAAAAGCAAGCGTGCAAAGCTTCTAAGCCAATCCAGAGAAAGTTGATTCGGATGATGATGAAGAAACGGAAGAATCTCGAAGTCTCAACCTCGGAAGAAAGTCTTCAACACGAGAAATGCTCAAGACACTCCAAATAGAACAAGCTAAGAAAGCCGCCGCCGGTCTCGGGAGCGCCTGTGATCGAAAAGAAGATGACGAAGAGCGTAAGTGAAGGAGTGAATTCGTGAAGTTTGCGAGCAAGAGGAAAGGGACATCAAAAGCACTGGAGTGGCCCCACGTTGATAAATGGATGCCTATCAAACTCAACGATATGTGGGAAGAGGTCAAGAGAACCTTCTGGTTCAATTATGATGTTCTCAGGGAATGGAGAGTGGAAAGCTCAGATCAGAATGAAGCATTCATTGAATATCTCCTAACCTTCTATCCAAAGTATCTACAGAGCTGGATTAACCTTGCGGATGAAGGAGAGGTACAGATAGTAGCCCCTGGTCCATATTCATATCCTACTCCGAGACTTGGTAATGGCTTGGTAAATGAGAAGGCCATTACTCAAGAAATTGCTCTGTATGCTGGTCAGTTGGGATTAACAGGAAACAGTCAGGATATTATTAAGGAGAGAAATGAGCTGAAGAAGAGATTTTTTGGAATGTTCGACACGGAGGTTCCCAAATCGATGAAGTTGAAGAAATAAGCAAACCGAGAGCAAGAAGATCAAGAGCCAAATCAAGATCAAGACTCGAAAGATTCTGTAATCTTTAAATTTTTATCTTTTTTATTTTGTTGATAAACTCATTGTAATCTGTAACTCAAGCCAATCATCAATGAAGATTTATCATTATGCTCAAAAGATAATATCTCATTATCTTATTTACATGTCTTTTATTTTGATATGCTGAATGAATGTCTCTGAACTGATTGTATGTTTATATGGGGAAAATTGTTTAAGTATTTGGTAATGAACTACTTAAAGAGATTCATTACTGAAGAAATTGCTGAATGATTTAAATTGTTGGGAGACAACCAATCTTGTAATAGGATAAACCAAACCCGAGTATAGGTTATATGTTTGTAACAAAGATAGGTTTTGCATCATCAAAAAAAGGAAAATTGTTGGGAGATGAATTTAATAAAAGATATATGATTTTGATTAGATCACAAAACCCCCGAGTATGACATGTTCGTAATGATCTTGATAGTTGAGTCGATTCAGTTTTTAGAGTATTCGGGATGTTATCTCGCAAAATGTATAGTCGTGGAGATATAGTTCAGATAGGTTATGAAGACTCAAGAACTCAAGATATGTTTCAAGAAACCGAAGTTTGAAGATGAAACTAAAGGTTCCAAGTTTCAAGTATTAAAATCAAGATATCAAGACTCAAGTGAGATATTGAGACTCGATCTTGAAGACTCAAGAATACCGAGGAAGATTCAAGATGAAGATTAAAGTATCGGTCAAGATGTCTCAAGACTCACGAAGACTCGAGAAGACCACAAGACTCGTAAGACCTCAAGACTCGAAGACTCAAGACGCAAGACCAAGACCAAGATTGAAGATCAAGAATATCAAAGGCACGAATTATCAAGACTCAAGAAGAGGTCTTGAATGTTCAAGATGAACCCTAATGTTCCGAGTCATCAATATATCTATCTCAAGGATACAATAATCGAGAAGATCGTGATTCCTTAGAAAATAGATATTTGCCAAGACATTCAAATGCGCATAAAAGGAACTAAGTCGGAAGTGTTGTTAAGGTTATATCAAACTCGAGTTTGTAACCAAAAGAGCCGTTGAAGGTGTCTACCTTTAACCGAGACAAAAGTCAAAAGAGGAAGACGACATTGTACCATACCGACACTTACAAAGGACAGTCATTTGAAAAAAGATGTCGATGTACAAAAGTTCCCGACCGCAAAAAGTGAAGACCCCATTACATGAAAGGCTATTGCCTAAAATGTGTTAGGGGAGTTTCAAACCCTAAATATAGTTTGTTTCTCACACACCATAAGAGGAAACTCACGGTTATCTCTCCAACGGATAGTTTTTAAGAGTGACCTTGGTGTGTGCCTATAAATCTTGGTGACCCTCTACATTGTAAGGTTACGGAAATTTATACGCAACTCAAGAGCTCAAACTTATTCTTGCAAAAGTTAAAGCACTCGAAAAACTTAGAATTTCCCACGTGCTTCTATATTGAAGAGAGCTCACTATACTAAGCCTAGCTTGATAAGAATTATCCAAAGCTTAGTCGAGATATCCTAACCCTTTGCATTGTGCTTCATTGTAAAGGATATCTCATCCTAGTTGGAAACCAACCGAGAAACCCCAAACCCTTGAGAAGGTAGTTGGAGTGTGTTTGTTGGTGAGAAGAGTTGTAAAGAGTTAGTAAACTACGCGAGTAGTCGAAAACTCTCTAGGAGAAGTTAGTAAGCTCTGAGGGGTAGTCAAAGCTTGTTTGTGTTTGAGTAAGTAAACTACGGAGGTAGTCAGAAAGTTCAAGGTCGGGTTGAGTAAGTAAACTACGTGGAGTAGTCAGAAAACTCAGGGCCGAGTTGAGTAAGTAAACTACGCGAGGTAGTCAGAAAGCTCATAAGTGTTTAGTGAATTTCTCTGAAGATCAGAGAGAGTGGACGTAGGAGCTTGAGTCTCTGAACCACTATAATTGATGTGTTCTTTATTGCTTTCCTTATATGTGCTTAACTGTTGCATTGACTTGATTTTGAAAGCATACTTTTCACTGATATTCAGTTGGAGTCAATCCACTGAAGTTGCATGTAAATTGAATCACAACCTAATCACTATTTCATAAAGGGAAGGTTTTCAGCAAAGCTTAAAACGAGTATAAACTAAGGGCCAACCATTCTGCATGACTGAGTAGCTAGAACAGATAGTTACCAAACTGAAATCTCTTCTGAGGATTCAGTAAGTTAGTTATCTGATCCAAGCAACTCAGGATCTCTAACACTCAGGACTCAGTTGGGATTATCTGAGGTATCCGAAAAGCGACTCGGACCACTGTCTCCGATGAGACTTTGACTAAGAGCGATCTGCGCTTCTCGAACCTAATCTTCGTGGATTATCTCGACCCAAGATGACCTCGAAGAAAAAGTTTTAAAAACATGAACACGCGTGTATTCCCCCATACACGTAAGACTTCGTTTCTTGCACCGACCAACATTATCTGCCTTTGAAGGAACCAACTACTGATGAGGAAGCTCTACAAGACGCAAGCTAGATTCTAGCCATGCAAAGAGAATCGAACAGTTTGAGAGAAATCAAGTTTGGAAACCGGTGGGCGGACCAACTCATCAAGACGCGTGATTGTCACGAAGTGGGTATTCAAGAACAAGAGAGATGAGAATAATGTCATAACCAGAATATGGCAAGACTTGTTGCTAAGGGGTATTCACAATCGGAAGAATTGATTATGATGAGACCTTTGCACCCGGCCGCCGCTTAGAAGCCATTCGGTTGTTTTTCGCATATCTTTGCCTACGAGAGGTTCACATCGTGTATCGGATGGATGTAAAGAGTGCATTCTTAAACGGGGGTACTAGCGAGAGGAAGTTTATGTGGAACAACCTCCGTGCTTTGAAAAAAGGCAACCAAGTGTACCGTTTTAAGGAAAGCTCTTTCTGGGTTCTGAAACAAGCTCCTCGAGCTTGGTATGATACACTCTCTCGGTTCTTGGCATAAATGGTTCACTAAAGGAATAGTGGATGTAACCTTATTCGAATAGAAGATGGAGAAGATATTCGATGATTCAGATTTATGTGGACGACATCATCTTCGGATCTCCCAACAAGAAACTATGTGAGAAGTTCAAAGAAATTGATGCAAGGAAGTTCGAGATGTCCATGATGGGTCGATGAATTACTTTACGGGTTTACAAGTCAAGGTACGAAGGATATTCATCTCGCCAGCAAAGTACACAAGGAATCTCTTGGCAAAATTTGGAGTTCAACATTGCAAGGAAGCGAAAATTCCCATGATGACCGGGTTCAAGATGGATCCGGATGAAGATGGTCGAAAAGTTAATCGAAAAGAATATAGAGCTCGATTGGATCACTACTATACCCGATTGCCAACCGGACATTACTTTTGCAAGGTGTATCGCCGCATTTCAAGCAAATCCAATGCAAAGCCACCTAAAGCGGTAAGCGGTTCTCAAGTATCTGAAGGGACCGAAACCTTGGTTTATTTTACCCATCGATGATAATCTAGAGCTTAGTGGGTATTCTAATTGATTCACGGAGGTTGCGAGAATCGACGGAAGTCAACCTCGGGATCATGTCAATTTAAAATAAAAGTGATCTCTTGGTTTTCAAAAAGCGGACATCGATTCATGACATCTACTACTTGAAGTAGAATATATGGTCCGCAGTGAAGTTTGTTGTTCCCAACCGCTCTCGCTAAGTCGGCGGTGAGGATTACAACATCGTAGCTAAGAACGTACCTATATTACGTGACGATAATAGTCTTATTGCAATCACTCGTAATCTGTTCTACATCTACAAGATGCAAGCATGTGGATGTCGGACACCATTTTATCGGAGATCACGTTGAAAAGAAGAATATCGGGATGGAAAAGATCCATACTGACAAGTAGAAAGTTGATATCTTAACTAAGCCGCTAGCTGAGATCAGATTCAGAGAGTTATGCAACGAGCTAAGGCTTCTGGATCTTGGAGAAAATACACCAGATATGGTTAAAGGACTGATCTCCAGAACCAGTTGGTTAAAAGACTAACCAAGTTAAGTGGAATCAGTTGAGTTAGGAATCTCAACCGATCGAGACGACCAGACGAGGAGCCGATCCGAAGTTCGGATAAGGAGCGGTCGAAAAGTCGATAAGTAGCCGATCCGTTTCGGATAAGGAGTAGATCGAAAAGTCGATAAATAGCCGATCCAAGTTCGAATAGGAGCGATCGATTCAAAACATATCAAATTAAGGGGGGCCCGACGATTGGAAGATTACTTTATAAGTCGATTAAAGCTGCAGTTAACAAGCAAGTCAAATTGAAGCTACAGATAGCATAAGTCAGAAGAAGCAACACAACAATGAAATAACATAATTTTTTATTAATAAAGACCCGGAGGTCAGATTTACAAGTTACAAGTGATATCACAAGCTACAAATGCTACAAGCTATCTTCAAGTGATATTACAAGTACAAGAAGACCCGGAGGTCGATACATAAACCATAAGCCCTAAGACAACCCTAGGCGAGGGAGAGAGAGAGAGATTTTAAGAGTGATGCTCTTGGAGCTCTCCGACCTGTAAGGGGCGATAAAGCTTCTAGAATCTCGAAAGGCACTCTTAGAGCTTCGGAGTGAGAGGAAGCGAGAGCGAGCCTTGAAGGATCTTTAAGCTAGGAGCCCTTAGACCTAAAATCAATGGGCTTTCACCTTAAATCAATGGACCACGATTGGGACACCGTGTTTGGTCACAAAGACCATATGGCCATGAGTGTCTCATGAATATTGAGTTTGATACACAAGATTGTATATCAAACTCATGTTTTATTTCAGACTGAGTCTGTTGATGTTAATTCCGTCATCTCGATAGGCGCACAAGGTGCATCTGGTTAGGAGAAGTGCCTTCTCATTTGCCTTAGCAGATCCGCCTCCATGGTGGTAAAAGGTTTAGCATTGATCGTATGTGAAATCTTAGATGATTTGACGGTAAAAGTGAAGGAACACACGGGGTTGATTTGAGAAGTTTGAATTCATTGAAAAAAGGGTTAAAGGTTCCCACCGAAGTTTCACCAAGAATAAGGAACTCATCGGAAAAGTATGAAGTATATATCTTTAAAGAAGATGAATGGTTTATGTTGTGTTGTTTGCCTAAACACCCCAAAAAATAATTTATAGAAGGAAATTATGGGTATAAATGCAAATTTATTTTCTCGAAAGACCTTAAGAGAAATTTGCATCGACAACGCGTAAGGAACACACACGGCTAATGGTTGGATGAGTTAACGGTGTGATTAATCACAACAGATCTACCATTATTATTACGAATGTCAAATCGCGCCGATTTGGGAATCGAGGCAACTTTTGGACTCCCCAAAGTAAAAGTTTTGGCGGGAATTGACTTTAGTAAATACGGGCTGATTAGAAGAAGACTGAAGGATAAAGAGTATCAGATAAGTAGATCGATATAAACGGCAAAGTGTTTCAAGCAAGAATCGATCGGATGAGTGAAATATTGTTGGGAAATGCTTAAAATTACCATCGATAAAAGTCAACAAGTACCGGATCGGATCACAAGTGGTAACCGGTTGATTACAATATCAATCGATCGAATCGTTCTCTTATTTATCCCTTTCGAATACCTTACATGCGTTATTTAAATAAAAAATTTTACTACTGTTCTCATGACGTACTCTCCAAAAACTTTTAATGCGGACTTGGAAATGTGTTTTTAATGCGTTTTATTGCGAATTTTCGAGTCCAAAATACGAGAAGACTATTTTTCTCAACCGTGCGATCAAAATACTTTTTGGCCGACTAATCTCAGCCACTGATTTCAAAACATGGATACTTGAGTACTTTGGAAAGTTGTGCAAAAAGATTTTCCCTCGTATTCTATAAAACCCAAATCTTTCTCAGAAAACTTCTTTCCACTAGTTCGTCTTCTCAAAGTTCTTAAAAGATCAAATTTTTTTTCAAATTCTTCAGAGAATTACTTTCGAGATCAATTGATTCTACTCTTCCGATTTCTAAATCTTTCGAATCAATTTCTGGTAATTTCTTGTTTAATTAATTGCATGATCTCAATTTCTCTCTGGTACCTAGGTTTATAAATCGTGATGATATATTTCTGTAATCTTTATTAGATCTAAACGCTTATTTGCTAAATTGATGCTAAAATTACTAGTTTTACTGAATTTATTGAAATATCTTACTCAAACTAAACATCAATTTGCATATCGTACAGAAATGGCATATCTTATTCCACGACCGGGCGAAGGAAAAAGTTTTACGCAATTTTTCATCGATGAAGAAAAGACATCATTGATGAAAAGTCGTAGTCTTCACCATCACCTCGGACCACTGAATCGCCGGAAATTTCCAGAGTGCTTGCGGCGTGTGGACTTGAACGCTATTGCTTACACATCGTAACATCGCCCACGCACACGAAGCTCGAGTTTCTATACAATCTACAGAGGATGAAGACATTGATGTTGACGATTTCTTCCGTTGGAGGATCGGAAGTGCGAAAGTGTCGAATGACGATCTCCGTGAGGATATTCGCCTAACTCGGGGAAGCATCAATCCGTAGACCTACACGATCGATGTAGGAGAAAAGGGATTTCTTGAAGCCGAGCTATTGAGACCAAAAATAAGGAGAACACCATTTAACGCCAAAGCCTCCTATCCCGAAGAGGAAATATCGCCTTCTTCTTGAAATTGTTCGTAAGGTGATCATGTGCTCAACCTACGCCTTGATCGCAATACTTCGTCTGAAGATAAGTGTCATGGCCGCACTAATAAAGAAGGCTTCGGATATCGATTGGTTGGGTATGGTCAAAGCAAGATCGAAAAAGAAAGTTCGAATCGCCCAGAGCAATGAAGTGTGCTTATCTTCCAAGTGCTCATTCATACACAAAATCTCTATCATTCTCGGATAAGCCGCCACACTATAAATGGGACGAGAATGGAGCGAAGATTTACCAAGCAAAGCACAAGGCCATATTGGGCAAGGATGAGTCCCTACCTGGACAATCTGATGAGGATCCAACTCCTTATGTGCCCAAACCCAAGGGAGAAAAGAAAGGAAAAGATAAGTCAACTGCATCGTCTGAAGTGCAGGGAGAGGACATTCTAGAGAAGAGGATGAAGAGGAAGGATCTGGCCAAGAAACCAGATGCTTTCGTGAAACGCTGTAAGAGAGTCTCATCTCCTCCGAAAATCGGCTCCAAGTTCTCGCCAAGCAAGTCGTGAGCGAAGGATCTGATCTTCAAGTAAGATCGGGAAGAAGAGATAGCAATCCGCCTGAGCCAACTATCGGTAAGGGAAGGAAGAGCAGATGATCGCAGCAAAAGGAGAGAAATCTGTCAGAGGGATAGAAGTGGAGCAACCTGAGGAAGAATCACCATCTGATTCTCTGCCTCTCACCAAGATCTTCCAAAGAGAAAGATTGTCAACGCCCACTTCCAAATCACCATCACCCTCTCCTCAAAAATCATCATCACCTCCCCACAAAACCTTCTCACCCTCACCCTCGCCTATCAGATCACTAAAATCTCCCACACCACCAATCAATCAACTCGTTCAGGAAACTGAACACCCTCAAAAAGCTGAAAACGAACCACACATATCCCCACAAATATTCCAATCTCCAATCAAGTCACAGAAGCCTGAGAGATCCGACAAGCGAGTGTCCGTCTCTCATAATCCCTTCAATACCAGAACCGTGATTGCTTCACCTGCTCTAGAAAGCACCATCATAAGGATAATGAAGCAACAGATCAAGGAGTATCTGCCGGATCTATGCCCCGAATCGATCAACATCCCGCATCCAAAGAACATATAGAAGAAATTATGTTCTGGAGGGATATCAGACTGAAAAGCATTGAAGAATTTCTGATTCTCATGACAACTCTGGGATCAGATTTCTTTGTAGACTAGGAGTTGAAGTGCTTGAACACTGCTGGGATTGAAAGTATTGTTGAATTGGCATCTGACGATGATATCAGATGGTTAATTCCCGAAAGGTTCGGAATTGTTGATAACAGGGAGGAAATCGTTCAACCTCCTACCGATCATGAGGGAGCTGCCGATGAACCAAGAATGGGTGTTACAGATGAGACCCGACTTGGAAAGGCTTCAACATCTGACCAGACTGCTGCGATGAGCTCTAATACCCTAGATCATTATACTGAGAAGATTCAGGATGGGATCAAGGTCGCGTTGAAGACAAATTCGCGGCCTTTTCATCCATCTCGATGAAGCGATTTGAAGATCTTGCAAGCAAAACTAGTTGACAAGGAACGAAGTCACACAATTAGGATGCACAATGCCATCCTTGTCAAGTAATGCAACTAGTAAATCCTCTTGGCGAGAAGCTCAAACTCGATCGACAAACTCACAGTTCGCACGAAGATGCTCAATCGCATACGTGTACTTTTGGAAAGTGTCTCGGCATCCTTGACAAAACTAACAACCACATGGATATGGGTTGGAAACATTTTCTAGCTTCTACAAGAAAGAGCAAGACAGAAATCGAAATTGCTCTCGACGCTTCTTCACTCCTCTGACCTTTCGCCACCTTTTCAGATTATTACTCTTGTTGTCGAGAACCTCGAGAGGAGATCTCACGACAATTAACCGCTCAATCGCAAAGATGTCCAACCTCTTTGATGAAAACCAAAAAGGGGAAGGAAATGAGAATAAAGAGAGGAAGAAAAATGCATTACGCTTGGTAACAATTTCATCTCTACCGAAAACCATCAGATTCGACTTGCCGGCCGCTCCATCTAATTGATCTCGTTTCTTGAAGTGAAGGAAACTGTGGAGAAACATAGCAAAGAGATCACTGAGCAGAAAATTGCTCTTTCAGAGATTACTGCCAGAGTCGACAAGATTGAAGACTTTTCTTCGTTCGTACAGAAAATAATGGAAATCGATGATCGTGCCAAAAGCTCTCGAACTCGCTAAGAAGTTAGGTTGAAGATAAACAAGATGAATCCGAAAGCGCACTACGAGGAGAAAGAAAAAGGCAAAGGCAAGATGGTGAAAGAATCATGGAAGATCAAAGACAAGGCCACCTATTCTCTACTAAAAGCCCGATGACTCCTGAACAAATTCAAGAGCAAACACGACAGAGAATAAGAGAGGTCGCCATCAAGAAGCAGAAGTTAGCAGAGGCTAAGGGACTGAACATCGCTTACATCCAAAGGAAGAGGAAGAACGAAGTTGCAGCAGAGAGGAGATTGCTTGGGAGAAGAATGCCCTTCCCAAGACTGTTAAAGACATCCTCTCACAGACGGCTAGATCTGCTTCGAAATGGGATCGGATCGAGGAGAGAATGGTTATGTGGACGCCTACATCCCGGAGAAGATTCCAATTCATCAAGATCGATCAAAATGATGATGAATTAGGAAGCGGTTAGAAACAAAGTATCCAGACTTCTACCAGACAGTGATGAAAGAAGGCAATATCATGTCACTGATACCAGAAGCTCCACCCTTTGAAGTACTCCTTCCACCTTTACGTCCAGACAAAGAGCTAGATCCTGTAAAGTTCAAAAATACCTACTATGGATTTGCTGAAAAAGGAGGGATCCATAGAAGAGAAGAGCTGGACAAACTAATGCAAAGGATGTACAGGATGTTTGGCATCCCCAAAGAACTACAAATGTTCAAGTACACCTGAGGAAGACAACTTGGAATCAGATGATAGGTACACTTTTCATGTATTCTATAATGCACACACCTATCCGAATGAAATATTCCATCTCACTGATTCTAAGACAACATCTCATTGTCTTCTGAGGTATGTATTGTTTACATTATCTACATTTCCATTCATGGTATCTGTTTTTCTGATTAAGTGTTTTGGTTCCATCAAAAAGGGGGAAATTGTTGGAAAATCTGTATTTTAGTTTTGATGGAAGTTCCAAAACAGGTTGTAATAGGACCAGTCAGACATGTTAGCTGACTGATGACTTAGAATCAGATTAAGATGACCAGCTGAAATGTATAGATAGCTGATGTAAAAGATAGGTCACATATTGAGGGGGAACTCAATATGTATAGGTCAGGTCGAAGTATCAGATGACCCAAATAAGGTCAGATGATCAGAAGACTAAGAACAAATCAGAAGACAAGAAGTCAGAAGATCAGGTGAAGACAAGACAATCGACGACTCGGATGAACTCAAGACTCGGATAGACATCAAGACTCGGATGAACTCAAGACTCAGATAAACCTCAAGACTCGAGAACAAACTGAAGACTCAAAGATGACCGAATACACCGAGGCTCAGAGACACCAAGATAAAGAGACACAAGACCTACATTCACTGATCTGCGTATTGAGCTAAGACAATATGCATCGAAAGACTCAAAAAGGTGGATCGATCGGTTACTGATCAAGTCACCACACCGGTGACAATCGAAAATATACACCCGACATAAGACGAATCTTCTACAAAAAGAATATCAATCGCCTAACGGACAAATTCTTGAAGTCTTAGCCTCATGGCTCGAGAGAAAGCGACACGCGCACAAAAAGAGTGACAATGCGGGATACGACGCTGCGGACACAAAAACGACGCTAATCATGCCTACTACACGCCGATAATCGAGCACGTCATAACCATATCCTACAACCTACCTAATATAGCCCAAAATTCAAATTGCTCTCCAACGGCTCTTTGATTTCGAGGTCTATAAAATGGGATTGCTCGAAAAGAAGAAATAGAGACCAACAACTATCACATGGACAATTGAGCGAAGCGGAACAACATCATTAACGCAGATTCTCAAGAAGGAAAAAGCCTTCAGAATTTCCGCTCGAAGAACACCATATTTGAAGATTATTCTTAGAGTGTTCATCCCATTGTTCTTAGCAAGAAATCCTATCCACTAGCATTTTGGCTACCTAAAACACCGGGATAGATTTCGGTTGGAACCCTCAAACATTCTTTACCCAAACGCAAGTTAGGTTAAGTTTGTTCCCTAAGATTTCGGTATCAGGATTCTAGTTTTTTATTTCTAGTTCGGTTGAGTGTGAACTCGATAAACATCTGTAGAGTGTGAACTCAATAAACATCTCGGCCATTCCGTGAGGGATATAAGTCCCGCAGGTTAAGTTAGGTTAAGCTCGGTTAAGTTCGGTTAAGGTTCCCCTGTATTAAGGGAAGAATAGACGTAAGACGGGTTTCGTCTGAACCACTATAAAAAGTCTTGTGTGCATTTACTTGCTTTCTTATTGCTTTACACTATTCACACAACTGAGTTTAAAAGCGCATACATATTCTAAGTTAAGCTCAGTCTGCACCAAGCAACTGATCTGATCAGGTTGACACCTTAGTCAGCTGATTGAAAACTGACTTAAGAATCTGATTGATAAAACTGGTTTTTCACACGGGTTAAAACAAGCTTCCGCACTCTCAGTTAAACTGACAGATATCAAACTGATCTGCCCTCAGGCACTCAGTAAGATTGAACATCAGTCTAAACTGGTACACTAGCACTCTGATCGGGTAATTTGTAAATCACACCTGATCCGCACGAAAAAATTTAGAAGTCTATTCACCCCTCCCCTCTAGACTTCCACCCTCACAAAACCCGTTCGGGACCTACAGTTGTAACATTCTATCATACATCAATGGAACTTTATCTTTTTATGCTCAAATATAATATCTCATTATCTTAATTTACATGTCTTTATATTTTGATATGCCTTATGATGTGTTGTGAAATTGTTGGGAGAATTATTGTGAAAATTGTTGGGAGATTTGTCATTCTTGTATTGTAATAGGAAAAACTGAAACCTGAGTATAGGTTAAGTGTATTTGTAACAAGATGGTTTTGGCATCATCAAAAAGGGGGAAATTGTTGGGAGATGAATTTAATAAAGAAGATTTTGATTAGATCCCAAAACCCCTAAGTATGACATGTTCAGATAATCTTGATAGTGAGTCGATTCGCCAGAGTGTTCAGGATGTTATCTCGCACAATGTATAGTCACAGATATAGATCAGATAGATTCTCAAGATTCAAGACTCAAGAAGCTTTCAAGAAACAAGTTTCAAGATGAAACCGGAAGTTTACGAAGGTTCAAGATGAAATCGAGAATCAAGACTCAGCAGAAACCGAGAAACTAAAGACAAGGTGAAATCGAGAAATCAAGACTCAAGTAGAAATCGAGAAATCAAGACTCAAGATGAAGACTCAAAGATATCACCAAGATATCTGGAAGACTCGAAGACATCAAGACTCGTAAGACTCAAAGACTCGTAAGATCAAGATATCAAGATCAAGACAAAGGATATCAAGGCACAAGAATTATCAAGACTCAAGAATGTAATCAATGCTCAAGATAACCTCGAATGTTCCGAGGCAATCAAAAATATCTATCCAAGGATACAATACTGAGAAGAACGCGATTACTTAGAAAAATAGATATTGCCCAAGACATTCAGATGCAGACAAAAGGAACTAAAACAAAGTGTTGTTAAGGTTATATCACTCAGAGATATTGACCAAAAAGAGCCGTTGTGTTTGTCTACATTAACTGAAGACAACAGCCAATCAGAGGAAGACAGCACTATACTTTACTGACACTGAAAGTGACGGGTCACTGAAGCATGTCAGTAGTACTATGTTCCAGACTGCAAAAAGTGGTGACTGGCTGCGTGAAAAGCACTTTGCCTAAAACATGCTAGGGAGTGTCAAACCCTAAAAATAGTCGTTCATCACACACCATAAGAGGAAACTCATGGAGCTATCTCTTCCAACGGATAGTTTTTCAAGAGTGACCTTGGTGTCTGCCTATAAATACTTGTGACCCTCTACATTGAAGGTTATGGGAAATTTGTAAGCAACTCAAGAGCTCAAACTTATTATTGCAAGTTGAAGCACTCGAAAACCCAAGAATTTCCCAGGTGCTTTACATTTAAGAGAGCTCATTCACTAAGCCTAGTTTTGATAAGATATATCCAAAGCTTAGTAGAGATATCCTAGCCCTTGCATTGTACTTAATTGTAAAGGATATCTCATCCTAGTTGGAAACCAACCAAGAAACCCCAAACCCTTTGTAAGGTAGTTTTAGTGTGATTGTTGGTGAGTTGGAGTTTTAAAGAGTTAGTAAACTACAGAGGTAGTCAGAGAGCTCTAGAGAAGAAGTGAGTAAACTATCTTGGATAGTCAGAAAGCTTGTGTGTGTTTTGAGTAAGTAAACTACAGGGGTAGTCAGAAAGCTCAAAATAAAAAGGTTAGTAAACTACAGAGGTAGTCAGAAAACCTTAGGAAGTGGAAAGGTTAGTAAACTACAGAGGTAGTCAGAAAACCTTAGGAAGTGGTTAAGGAATTTCTCTGAAGGTCAGAGAGAGTGGATGTAGGAGCTTGAGTCTCTGAACCACTATAACTTGATGTGTTGTTTGCTTTCTGTTCTGCATTGATTATCTGTTGCATATCTTTAACTGAAAGCATATTTTCACTGATACTCAGTTGGACTCAATCCACTGAAGTTGCATCTAACTGAATCACAACCTTAATCATTATTCCATTAAAATGAAGGTTTTCAGCAAAGCATAAAACGAGTATAAACTTAGGGCCAACCATTCCGCACATCTGAGTAGCTTTCCAAGCGACTCGGGATCTCTGGCTTCTCGAGCTCGGTTGGGATTATCCGAGGTTTCGAAAGCGACTTCGGGATCATTGTCTCGTAGACTTTGACTCAAGCGATTTGTGCTTCTCAGGACCAAATCATCAGGACTACCTGACCCATCTGACCTCAGTGAAGAAAAGTTTTAAAATCACTGAACACGTGTATTCCCCCCCCATACACGTGTAAGACTCGTTTGCACCGGGACCAACAATACCAAACTAGCTACTTTACTGATGACTAGAGGATGTGTCGAGCATAAATGTGGGGTTGTAGGCACACATATATTTTTTCCCGATGCTTTGGTGGAAAAAATTTCACTCTCTTCCTTTGGCCACTGATGGGCCTATTTATATTGTTCCACCTAGCAGGAGCTGGCCTCATATGCATACAACCTTGAGATGTGTTGACAGGCATCTCCTTGAGTTGACATGCATCTCCTTGAGTTGACATCTGTCCCTGCCTTTGCCAGTTCTGATAGGGAAATCGACACGTACCTCACTTGGTTGCCACCTATTCTTATCTTGCTCAGTTAGTGTCGACACGTAGTTTTCAGCCTCAGTAATGTCCACCTTTTGTAGGATTTGGCCTTCATGATCGACAATCTCTGCTCGGCTTTTATGGTCGCTCTGCTCGCCTTGGGCGAGCAGTCATTAACTGGCTACGTACTCGCTATTATTGATAATATTTTTTCAAATTTGATGCATTCCATGAATAGGAAAGCGGAGTCCCATTCAACTCTTCCAAGCTCGGTCGAACACTCAGCCTGTTACCCCCGTTGCTCGCCTGAGGATGAGCTCGCCAATCTTGAACTTGCGGATCCGAACCTTGGAGTTATAAAATTTTTCCGACCTTTGCTTGTACATGGCATTTTTAAGATCGGCCTCAAATCTCTTTTCTTCCAATTGATCTGTGCTAAGGGCGAGTGCCTGGTTATTTGTGTGCTCGCCAAAGCACATAGTCTGGTGGCTCGGGATTTTGACTTCTGCCGGGATAACCGCTTCCATACCAAATGCCAAAGCGAACGGGGGTTCACCAGTGGAAGTTCTGAAAGTAGTGCGGTATGCCCACAAGGTTTCTGGCAGCTCCTCGGCCCATCCCCCCTTAGAATCACCAAGTTTAGCCTTGAGGGTATGCTTGATGATTTTATTGATAGCTTCAACTTGTCCGTTCGACTGGGGATAGTACGGGGTGGAGTAATGTTTTTTAATCCCCCATCGGTCACAATTTTGTCGGAATTCACTTCCATCATTTGGGGAAGCCCGAAGTGACAAATGATGTTTTTCCAAATAAAATTCCACATTTTCTATTCTGTGGCCTTCACAATGGCTTCGACCTCGGCCGACTTTGTGTAATAGTCGACGGTGACCACAGCGTACCTAACCCCTGATGTGCCAGTGGGGAAAGGGCCGATCAGATCGATCCCCCACTTGGCAAATGGCCACGGGCTGTAGACAGGGATGAGTTCTTCCGGCGGACTATGGATAAGTGGGGCATATACCTGGCAATCATGACAAGCACGAGCATAAGTGAGTGAGTCTTTTTTGAGCATAGGCCAGTAATATCCCTGTCTGATCATCTTGTATGCCAGGGCGTTTCCGCCTGTATGGTTTCCGCATACTCCCACGTGAATTTGCACAAGGATCAAATTGCCATCTTTCGGAGTGACACACTTCAATAATGGAAGAGAGAAATTTTGCTTGTACAAGTGTCCGTCCATGACGGTGTAGCAAGCAGCTTGCAGTCAAAGGCGAGCAGCTTGTGCTTTGTTATCAGGGAGGATCCCATTATGTAGGTAGCTCAGAATTGGGGACATCCATGTATGTTGCTCGATCTTCATTTGGGCAACCACAGTCCTTGGCATGGAGGGTGAGCATGTTGTGATAATCACAACATCAGTCAAGTTGGAAAAGAGCTAATGCGTCTGCAAATGAGTTACCTATCCGGGAGAGTTGCTCGATGTATACCTACTCGAATTGCTCGAGCAGGTCCTTTGCTAGTAGTTGATACTGAACCATCTGCTAGCCCCGAGCCTCATATTTGCCCAGAACCTGGTACACGATCATCTGAGAGTCACTGTAAATCATTAACTTCTGAATTCCCATCGCCATAGCCATATGTAGGCCGCCGATCAAAGCTTCGTATTCGGCCTCATTATTCGTGGCTGGAAAGTCGAAATGGATGGCCGTCATGAAAGTATGTCAGGTTGGGCTGATAAGAACCACGCCCGCCCCGGCTTTTATTCTCATCGATGATCCATCGACGTAAATGTGCATGGCTGATCGATCCCTTTTTAGAGTAACTGTAGATATGTTAGTTCTACCATGAAGTCGGTCATAGCTTGGCCTTTGATTGCCGTTCGGGGGGGAACGTAATGCCGAATTGGCCTAACTCCACTTCCCATTTGAGTAACCTACCCGCCGTGTCTGGTCGATGGAGAACTTGGAGCAGCGGGAATGTTGTAAGTACTTCCACCGAATGGTCGAAGAAATATGGTCGTAACTTGCGCACACTCATGATGCGTGCATATGCCAGCTTTTCCAATGGAGGGTAGCGGAGCACAGCATCTTTTAGTACTGGCTAACATAGTACACGGGCAGGTGTGTTGTTCTTTCCGCCCGTACGAGCACAACGCTGATAGCATGCTTGAGCCAGATAGAGATATAGTTGCTTGCCCGGTACTGGTTTGGATAGGATTTGTGTGTCCGCCAAGTATAGCTTCAAGGACTCGAATGCACTTTGACAGTGTTCGGTCCACTGAAATCTTCATTTCTTTAGTGTTTCAAAGAAAGGTTTACACTTATCCCCGGTTCGTGATATGATCCGGTTTAGAGAGGCTAGGCATCCCATCAATTTATGGACTTCCTTCACATTTTTGGAGGCTTGCATGTCGAGCATAGCTTGGATCTTTGAGGGTTTTGCCTCAATCCCCCGCTGACTAACCACGTGCCCAAGAAATTTTTCGGAATGGACCCCAAAGCTGCATTTCTTCGGGTTCAGTTTCATGTTATACGCTCAGAGGATATCAAATGTTTGAGTGAGATGGCCGAGGTGGTCTTCTTTGTGTTCACTTTTGACTACATATATCGTCAATGTACACCTCGACTGTTCGCCCTATATGCTCGTCAAACATTTTGCTCACCAGTCTCTGATATGTTGCTCCGGCATTCTTCAACCCAAATGGCATGCGCTTCCAACAATACATATTCTTTTCATTGCAGAAGGTTGTGCTCTCTTGATCATTGGGATGCATTGGAATTTGATGATACCCGGCAAATTTGCATATTTGCATCTTGACATTTGGCGACAAGCAAAGTGCATCTGTATCTGTTTGTCAAAAATGTGCCATCAACTGAAATTACATGCCTAATCGTTGTTTGAAATCCTCTTATACTCTGTGCCAAGGCCATAAAAAAAACTTGAAGCGTTGATTTGCATTTGTCTCAATGGTTGTCAAGGTACCTGAGTTTCTCTGCTTCAAGACATCACAATATAATGGCAATATAGCATAACTTTAATCTGAGTTCCCCGTATCTGAGATACTGCAAACTCTTTGGCCATGTATGCCTTGGTGTAGCTTATGGATATGTTAAACTCACGATGAATGTCATCTATTATGTTCCTCGGAGTGTATACTCGGTTAGGATCTTCATACTTTGAAGTAATGTGATTTTCAATAACCGAGTATGTAGCATGTGTGTGATCTTTACGTCGAACACTCAATGAGCAAGTGTGCAATCCAGCATACTTTCAGATTTCAAACATGTTAGATCCTTTCATCTTTGTGGCTCGTAACCTCCAGTTGCATTTTTCATCAATACAAACAACACAATAAATACTTTTGTTTGATTTCTTCACCTTAAACTCAAAGTGGCATCTCATAGCAAGTAACTGTAGCTTTGATTTCAAAGACTTTTTGCATTTGAAAATTTGTTTAACTTGAACATCTTCACTTTCCGGAATCCTGACTGAAGATCCCACTTGGGTGGGAACTAAGTCCACTGCCAAATTCTGAACATCTATAGGAATATGAGGTTCCTCAAATGTGGTATCAGCCATAGGAACTTCATTGACTTGCGGGGCGTTAACTGGTTCTGCAACCTCTCCTCTCTCAGAGCTTTCTTCAATTATAACCAAATTGTTCCATCTTGTATCATTTGCTTCTGTTTGTTCAAAAGAATCCCTATCCCAGTTTTTCATCATATCTCCTTCTCTATCTTCATCTAAATCGTCTGAGTTCAAGTTAAATGCATCTTCATACGATGAATTGCTTGCATCTTGACATCTCATATTCTCAACATGATTCAAGATCTCTTTTGTGATAATAGATACACAAAGTGGCGTTTCTTTGCATACAAATATGTACCACAACACATTGTTATCACAATCAATTTTCATGGGTGGGATTGGGATATTACATATTCCAGGAACAAGTGCTGCAAACTCTGTTTTTTAAACCTAGTGTCAATGCCCAATGATTCTCCAACTTTTTCATATAGCTCTTCATATGAAATGGTTTTAGAAATGAGAAGTGGTGTCAAACTTGCTCGATCGCTTCCTCTTTGCTTCCACATCCATCCACCATCTACTTTCTCTTCAAAAATAACGTTATAACAAACTGTAATCCACAACGTATCGGCATGAGACATAACTGCATTTAACATTAGTAAAGTTATGTATTCCAAAATAATGCTATTAAACTAATATATGTTTATTACTGTAGTTCTTGCTAATATATGTAAAATTACTCCATTATTAAAGGACAAACTGAACGTGATTGGGTTGAACCTCATACTGGACTGATGCTTGATAAACAACAAAGCACTGATAATTCAATATTGTTAAATAGATGATCAATACTATATATATTGGGAAGCAGCACAACATTAAATAGACTGATGCTTTATTTTTTTTTAAATCAATACCTAACTCTAAAAAATAAATAAAAAATATGCGTATTAATGAGCTAAAATATTTTTAAAATGTAGAACAAGGTATGATACTCCTTATACACAGTAAGATTTTCATGACAAAAGAAGCGAAACTTTACTTGCCACAACATAAAGACTATATATATATTATTGTACACTATTGCAATCCATATAAATAATGATTGAATATATATACACAAAAGAAAAATAATTATGCATTACCAACATGACAGAATCAATCAAAAACATAATAATATCTATAAAAAAATGAACATGGTTCTGAAAATACCTTTTCTCTTGTATAAACGAGATATCAATGGAGTTGCACAATAACCTTGTATTTATCAATGTATATATGAGAAGATGGATGATAACTTGTACGAAGCATCATAATTTCTAATAATTCTTATCATTGATTTTGGAGAGAAGAAGAAAATAAGGGATGAACAATAAGAAAAAAACGGCGTGCAGCGTGAAGAAATTAAATGGCGTGAAATAACTACATAATTATATAATTCTTTGACAAGCAAACCCTAAAGTTTTATTTATTTAGATAAAAACCCATGAGATATTAATATTACACAAAACCCTTTTTTTTTTTTTTTTTTTTAAAGGGCCATTTAAACAAAAGATAAGGAGGACTTTTTAAATGAGATTTTATCTTGACCAGGCTCTTTAAACAAAGATCCCTATATTTTCATAGTGTAACACAATTATTTTCACAAAATGAAAACAAGAGGAAAAATATTTTTTTAAGGCCCACAACTTTGGCGGGGGTTGATAATTTAAGGACAATATCACTTTGACAAAAGTAAGATATTAAAAAAAAATTGAGCAAAAGTAGGACATTAATTTTTTTAGCAAATATAGGCCATAATTCTCACACTGGAGGCCCTAAGATTGCGAAAAATCAAAACTATGGGCCTACTTTTGCGGAAACTCGAAACTGTTGGCCCAAATTTGCTTAAACTCAAAATTTACATGTCTACTTTTGCCAAACTGAAACTTATTGTCCTTAAATTTCCATCCTCCAATAGTTACGAGCCCAAAAAATATTTTTTTTCCAAAAAAAAAAAAAGATAATAGTAGTAATTTAGTATAAAGACACAAAAAATATTGCTTAAATTTTCATGTAAACTGGTTTCTCGTTGGCCAGTTAGCATATTAAACTTTAACTTCTATTGCAAGCTTGAACAATAGGACTTTATAATTGGATATGACAGTATGTCCTAGTACTTAAGTAAGCGTCATAATACTTATAGGTGGATTATTTGGATATTCTGACATTATAGGTAAAATGCATTAGAATACCTATAGGTGGAATATTACATAAATTAGCAAGAGAATTTAAAAGGGAATTGTCAAAGATTATGAGGTACACAATAGAATATATAACATGCATTATGTAGACATGGTTGATTCTTTTGGCAATGGAAGTAGTTGGAGGTCTAAAATGTTAAGCATGGATAATATGCTTATTACATATATACTGATAATCTGGAGGTCTAAAATGTATCAGTCATGCTTATAATCTGCACATAGGCCTAAAATGTCAAGCATGGTTGATAATTAAAATATGTTCATTATATATAATCAACGATTCAGCATATAGGGTTAAAATTGTCAAAGCATGGTTGATACTACCTAGAATTTCAAACAAGGATACTTGAAGTCAAGACTTTGTTCTTTAAAAGTTAAAACTCATATTCTTCTCATTACCTTGTTCTGAAACATCAGAACTGTAGGTCCCGAACGGGTTTCAGTGAGGGTTGAAGTCTAGAGGGGAGGGGTGAATAGACTTCAAACACTTTTTCGTGGATCAGATGTGTTTGCACGTATGTCTGATCAGAGTGCGATGTGAATCAGTTTGGACTGATATCCAACTTACTGACCTGGTAGACAGATCAGTTCGGCGTCTATCAACTTAACTGATGGTGCGGAAGATAAGTTAACCCGTGTGAAAAACCGTTTTACACAACCAAGAATTCTGACCAATCCTGTTCAGATCAGATAACTAAAACGTTAAACTGATCAGATCAGTAGCTTGATGTTAATCTGATCGTGGTACAGAATATGCATGCAGATAATAAAGCAATGTGTAGAAGTGTAAAGCAAGATAAATGCACACAGATTTATAGTGGTTCGGACAACTTGTCCTACGTCCACTCTTCCCAATCAGCAGGAGCACCAACTTAACCAACTTGGACTTAGTTTATTGTGTTAGTCCAACACAGTACAACCAACAGATATTTAACGAGTTCACACTCAACCAATCCCAGAAATCTAATCTAGAAACCCTAGATAGAAATCTTGCTATAACAAACTTAACCTAACACGGTTTTGGTATAAGATTTGTTTTGTTCCAACTGGAATACTATCCTATCTTCTGATTAGCCTAAAGCTAGAGGATAAGTATTCTGCTAAGAACTAAGGGATGAACACTTAAGAATAACTCTTGTGATTGTGTTCTTTGTGCGGAAATCTTGAGAGCTTTTGCTTGTAGATAATTTCTGTAACCTTACCATGAAGGTTTGATCCCTTATTTATAGGCACGAAATCAAATTAGCCGTTGGAGAGCAATTCGAACTTCGGTCTATTTTCAGGTAGGTTTGCAGGGTTGATATGATTCTTCTCAGAGGCGGTATGGCCGAAAGTATGCAACTTTGTCCTTTCTAGCTGTTGAACATTGAGCCTCCAACCCTGAGTCCTATCAGTTCCGTACAGTCGTGTCGATCTCTCATAGGCTAGCAAGTACCATCGAATCTGGTCTTGATAGGTTTTATGCTTGGTGTCTAATCGACCTTTATGAAAGTATAAAGAACTTTCAGAACACTTCTTAGAACTGAACAGATCGGGTGAACTGATCTGTCCTATTTGAAGTCTTCGGTTGTAAGTTGTCTTAGCTCAACTTACTGACTTCATCTGATGTGCTTTGTCTGTCTTCAGTCTTGATATCTTTTGATCTTCAGTTCTTCTCTTCTGATCTTCATAAGTGATCTTTATAACTGATCTTCAAGACTAAGAGCTATACACATTTAGTTCCCCCTCAATGTGTGTTCTAATCTAATTTGTACATCAGTTGCTCTCTATACATCGCTCAACCGGTCACTAGTTCTCAATATAAAACGTCAGTCAGCTAACAGATTCTGACTGGTCCTATTACATCTGTTTTGGAACTTTTATCAAAACTTAATAAATTTCCCAACAATTTTCCCCTTTTTGATAAAACCAAAAAATATGAGAAACCAACCATCAGTTGATATGTATAAAACAGTAAGGAACAAATAATCAGAAGACAGTGAGAGATTGTCTTAGGATCAGAAATGGAGCTTGTTTTTCATTAAGATAAAGCATTACATTGTACATTTGAAAAACAAAGGCATAAACTGATCCCTATGTCTTCTGATCTTCAATCCTTCGGGATGTACCCTTCTGGCATCTCCCTCAGGTTCTGAGGCACATTGAAAATTGCATGCGACTTCCATTCGACACCTCGTTAACTTGGCCTGGATCAGTGATGGCAGCTTTGCCAATCAGGTTATAATAGAATCTTTCAAAAGCCAATCTGTCGAAGGATCCATCTTCCTTTCTCTGATAGTCCAACACATCATATGGAGGATGTGTGATCTTAGCATTGATGCTCTCGGCATCTATCTGGACCTCCTTCAGAAAGTCAGGATGTTTGTTTTCCATCCAGTTCAGGAATTCCTCATCTGGAGACTCTTCTAAAGGCACAATGTCTAGCACAAAGGCATCCATCAACCATTCTGCCCTGATTCCACGCCAGGTCTTCAATCTGGCTTCTTTTCTGCTATCATTTCTGATAATGTCTTCTACCCTGCCAGGGATCAACGGGTCAACAAAATCTTTGCCGATATGACCCTTTCTCAGCCTTGCAGAATACCTTCTTTTTAACCGCCCGGCTTGACCCCCGGCCTTTCTTTCCTTCTTTCTTCCTCGTTCATTCGGGCCTCACTCGGTTAGTTCTTCTTGATCGGTCTAGCGGCGGCCGATCGTTTATCTAACCCCTACATGCTGTGAATGCACTCCTCGTGATTCTTTGAGTAGAAAGTGCTTGAGGAGGTAGAAGTCACGAGAATCATCGATGGTCGATTCCTTTGCCGCTTCATCTTGGCCGCTTTCTAGCACAGCACGGACTTATTTGCCATCTCGTCTAGACTTTGAAACTATGATCATGTGACTCAATAGTCGAATAAGATCTTGATTTGTTACGATCAAGCCGGTTGGTTTCTCAACTGTCCTTCCCTTTTTGGTTTGATCAAAAGAGCATTGATATGGGAAGTCGGGGATCAAAAAGCCCGGCATTTAGAGCTTTGTTGAGATCTGCAATGATAGGCGCTTGAGCTTGAGCAGATAGTTCACTGATTTTGTTTGCCAGCTCAGTTTTAGCAGACTCTATGGCTGTTGAAAAGGTAAGAATCAGCTTATCAAGCTTTTCTACATTCAGCTTCAGTTTATCCAACGCCACTAACAGAGAGACCTCCAGGTTTGAAATCTTTGCCAGATTCTCTTCCACATTCTTAGAAAAATTTTCGATGTCGAACCATTTCCTTGGCAAAATTTTCTTTTTAGCTCAAAAATGACACAGGAAGACATATCTGATCTCTGTTCCTCCATAACTTTCTCAGATGTCTGGCGATGATCTACAATTGTTGAACTGATGGAATTTGCCAGAACACCTTCAACTTCTTGCTTCAATAAATCCTTGAAGCATGATCTGATCTCTTTAAGTTGATCGGATGTGATGTCGCGTCCTTGAGAATTGTCGGCATGGCACGACTGTTGGACCTTGAGATGTTCCAACGATTCTGGTTACACCTTCGCCTCCGGTGGTTGGTCACGCCACAAACACCAACATCACCTTCATCGAGAATCTCCTCCGGCTGCGCAATTGAATGACTTTCTCAACTCTTTCCAACTGTTTCTACCCGGCTTGCTATAGATCAACTTTTTTACCTCAACTTCGATAATGTAGCGATCGGTGAGCTTCTGCGGCAACCTTGCAGATGTCCGAAATCGAAATCGGCGAATTCATCGGCCTCGCCAACCGTTTCTACAATCATGAACAGATCTGTGAAGTCTTTCATCCTTAAATCTCCTCAGGCCGGATTTCCACAACTTCATCAATCTGAATTGATGATCGAGCGATTCTGGATATGTTTGTTCGATTCCACGTCTTATCCTCGGTCGATCATGTGGCCAGAAACAGTCCTGTCCACTCTGGAGATAAACCTGGCTGGCGGTGGGAGTCTTTTCAGTTAAACCAGAAGCATCCGTTGCATGACCTCCGTCACGCTGTTCGACCCTCCTCTTTGTTTTGATTCCTTGACGAGTTCATTTATCTGTTCTTATCCATAAGTACAAAGCTAATCGGGATCTCTTGTATGCATGAGAGTAGGAGATGGGCCGAGATTGGGGAGAAGGAGATGATGTCGGTCGGCCCGAAATCTCCTTCGCCTGGTGTCGGGAGAGCTTTTCGGCATGAGAGATTTACTTCTCGGTATGGAGGCTGTTTTAGGAGCACAATGGACTTCTTGCATGTCGGGCTCTTGGAGAACTTTTTCTCTTCTCGGTTTATCCTCCTCTGTTCACGATTCTATGAACAAATTCATTGGAGATCGCTTGTGTTTCTTGATCTGTTGACACGGATGTGCCCGACCTTGGTCTTCTTTTTTTTTTTTCTTGCTTAGGGGCGGCGGTAGCTCGATTCCTTCTTCCTCGTGCCTTTTCTTTTCCTCTTGATGGTGATCGAGGATCGAATCAAACGGACCGAAAATCTTGGCGAGAATTGTTCAAAGAGCCTTGTAGCTCTTGATGCCTTCTTTGTCCCATTCTTTACGGAGGTAGCTTGTCTCTCCGGAATAAGCGCCACTTTATTGAGGTTCCTATCCTCCTCTTCTTCGTAGACTTCCTGCTTTTCATTCACCCCAAGTTTAAAAGTGTTCTTGCACGAGAACAACCTTGAAAGTGCCCCATGCCGGTTTATATTTGACGCTCACATCAACCATGGCGGTAAGCAATCAAATTCCACGCACGCCACGGTCCGTCCGGTGAAGGAGATTCTAGAATTGTCTTTGTGAGCGTCGAAGAACAATCTATACTTTCTTTTTAACACCGGTTTGGTGAAACCAGATGTTTGTCCCTTGTCAGCATCCCTGAACAGTTCCCATCAGATTTTGTCATCATCATCCTCCCGATAATGAGCTGGAGAAATTTTCCCCCGTGGAAGTGCAAAAATGCGTATCGAATCAGCATTTGTAACCCTAATTACTTCTTCGTCCACCATTGATGTGAATTCGTCTCCTGGAGATGTGATTTCCAAGTTTCGGAGAAATTCTAGAGCTTCGTACTGCATCACCGGATTCCCAGACCGTGAGCAGAAAAGTTCAAGATGATTGTCTCTCAGTATTTGCTCCACTTCCTGAGATTCAGGGTCTTGTGTAACTCCAAAAACAACATACCTATCTTCAACCACCTTCTGGGCGAGGGATGCATAGTTACACATAATTTTGCCTAATCCGTGTGTAGCTATCTATAGGGAAAAATGAAAAACAATATATAGGAGTTTGTGAATTATGAAGGGCAGGGGATAGTGTATAGTAATACATATCACAAAAGACACATCAAAAACACAATCATATATGATGTAGTTCATAATAAGCAAGTGCAAAAAGTAATGATTTATTTACCAGTGATGAATATTTGAAGAGGTTTTCTGGTAAAAAAAAAAACTTTAAAGGGTTTGTAGAGCGTGCTTTGCCGGAGTGAATAGGATTTTTGCAATAGTGCTTTGAGAGAAAATTTAGCGCGAAGAAAGATTTTGTAGAGGAGGTTCCTACTATATATAGGCATTTTGGAGGGAAAGTGGTTTTTCGAGAAACGATGCGGTAAATCAATCGATTAATCGAGATGAATGGTCAAGATTAATCGGTGAGTTTTAAAAGTAGATCGTGTGGTTAAGGATTTTAATCCGGCAGCTTTTGGATTTTAAAAAAAGCAATAAAACCCATTTAATACATGTTCTCCACGTCCGCATTTAATGCTTTGCAGGACGTGCGTCATATGTACTTGAGTACAGTAAACTAGATAAGAACAGATAAAAGAGATAGAAAAGCGTATCTGATTGACTGATATTATAATCAGCCAATACCACATGATGCCGATTCTCAGTTCATCTGATATGTTGATCTTAAGTTATGCCTATCCCTTACCAACATTTCCCAACAATGTTCCTCTATCAGTTTAACCCTTTCTTTAACACATCCCCATCGGTTTGAAATTCCCTTCAACCCGATCTTATGTCTTCGATCCGTTAATGCATATCGATCTTTTAACGGTCGATGAATTTCTCTCTTCATCTGATCTTCTCCCTTTTATCAGTTTCTTAACCAACTAGTGTTTGAGATCAGTCCGCCAAAATACTCTGGAGCCTCATCTCCTAAATCCAGTAGTCCTATCTCATTACATAATTCTCTAAATCTGACTTCAGCTAGAGGCTTGGTTAAGATGTCAGCTCTTTGTTTATCAGTATGGATCTTCTCCATTCTGATGTTCTTCTTTTCTGCATGGTCTCTTATGAAATGGTGTCTGATGTCCACATGTTTGCATCTTGTATGTAGAAACGAGTTACGAGTGATAGCTTGATCGACTTTATTCTTGTCACGAAGATAGGTACATTGGTAGCGATTATGTTGTAATCCCTCACCTTGACAAAGCGGAGCGCTTGGGGAGCAATTTACCGCAAACCATATATTCTCGCTTGATAGTAGATGTGGCAACAAATGTTTGCTTCTTAGAAAACCTTGAGACCAGCTTGCTTCCCAAGAACTGGCAAGTACCTGATGTAGATTTTCTATCTATCCTGCATCCTCCATAGTCAGAATCAGAGTACCCACTAAGCTCTAGGTTATCATCTGCTGGATACCATAAACCTAAATTCTGATGACCTTTAGATACTTAAGAATCCGGCTTAGTCGCTTCCAGGTGGCTTTGTTTGGGATTAGCTTGAAATCTGGCACATACACCTACTGCAAAAGTTATATCTGGTCTGCTTGTAGTGAGGTATAATAATGATCCAATCAAAGCTCTATACTCTTTCTGATTAGTCTTCTTACCACCTTCATCTGGGTTCATCTTAAATGCGGTCAACATTGTAATTCTGACTTCCTTGCAATTCTGAACTCCATACTTAGCCAATAAATTCCTTGTGTATTTGTCTGGCAGATGAATATCCCATCCGGCACTCGCCTTGCCTGGTCAGCTGATCCTTTTCCCTTATCTGATACATATTTAGCTTTTCGTGTATCTTGATCAGAAACTCGTTTGATTACACTTTTCTGATGTGAACCAGACAGGGCTTTTGAGGATCTAGAAGGGTTTTCATACCCAATCCCCTTCTTATCAATTGGCGTACTAAAATAGTTGTTCAGAACTTGAACGGTCTTAGAAGATTTAAATGAAAATCTCTATTTTCTTCGCAAACCGTCCTCGAAGTTTTAGATTCTCATCGCATTGGAAGTTCATCAAACTTAGCTTTGAAGGACTTTGAGTTCTCGACTTGTCATTCATTGAGAACCAACCGTTCTTTAATCGAACTTTCTTGATCATTAATCTTGACTTTCGGAAACTCAAGTCATCTCTGAGCAGTTTAAATTGATTTTAGTTCAACATGCTTTTTTACTTGCCTCAATATTCTTAACAAACCGAATATTCTCGAAAATTTAGGTTATCATTCTCAACTTCCACTTTCGTATAAGTATCTATTGCATTAGAGAGATCATCAAGCAATTGGTCATTGTAGACCTCCAGGTTAATCTCTCCAAATAGATGTGTAAGAGCAACAGTGTAGAATAAAGGAACCCGCGAAGGTTTAGAAATTACCTCGATTGGTCGGTTTCTCTCGTGAAACAAATGTCGTCATCGATGAGAAGTTCATATCATCGACATCATCGGTTAAGTAATCGACGTAAATCTTCAACATATGAGTACTTTTCGAGTCATCCGAAGGTAGATAAGAATCATCAATGCCAAATGTGTCAAGAACCATTGCTTTTACGTCTTGGAACCTTTGTTCTCTTACGCTTAAATTTCCTCTCTCTCTCGGGAGCCGATCGGGCAATCAAGACCTTTGTGGTGACCAGTTTCGAAGGTTGACAGCAAACCCCTCGAGTCTCCGCATTTCCTCTGTTTAGGTGAATCATTTCTTGTTATGATCTGTCGGGAGACTTTCCACCTTTGTATGTAATCGAACCTCTCTTATCGATCTCTCATCACGTTTGTTCTCTCTGCGATCCTCTCTACGATCATCTTTTCTCATCATCTCGGATCGCCTTTTCGGTCATCTCTTACATTATCCCTATCATCCGAAGAATGATACCTTTTCTTGTGATCTGTCAGAAGATCTTTGATCTCTTCCTCTGCTTCATCGATAGTCATCATAGAACTTTCTGTACTTGCCCATCTGAACATTTGTTCGTTCAAGTTTTCTTGTTAGAAGTGCAATATGTTCGGCCTGGCTGATGATGTTTCCAACTGGTTCAACAATTCATGAATCGCTTCTTTTGCACTCGAATGCAACAGATTTAGTTGAGTTCTGCGGCGAAAGGACCATCCGATCCCCGTCTCTCTCAATCGTCGAACTCATGGGCCTTCAAACTAAAGATTAGATCATTTGGCTTCATGGTAGCAATATCTTGACAGTCCTTAATCACGATCACCTTTGTATCCCATTTCTTGGTCAACGATCTGAGAATCTTGTAGTTGATGTCCTTGTTTGACATTACTCGTCCTAGATCACGAAGTCGATTGACTCCTCGAGTGATCCTTCCATCAAATTGATCAACTGTTTCATTTGATAGCATCTTGAATTTCTCAAATACCACCAGCTCAGCTTGCAATCTGTTGTCTTTAATCTATTCATTTCCTCTGCAGATTTCAGCAAGTGTATCCCAAACTTCCTTTGAAGACCTGGAAAGTAGCTCATCTGACTCATCATGAACATCTCAAATTTCCTCAGATCGACTTCATCAATTTCTCACATAAATCGGGAGAACCAAATATAATGTCGTCCACATAGATCCAACCAAGAGAATGTCTTCTCCCATCTTCTATTCGAACAAGGTCCGATCAATCAAGCCCTTGGTAAATCCATTCTCTATCAAGAACCGGACAATGTATCATACCAAGCTCTCTGGATCTGTTTGATCCATAAAGAGTTTTTCTTAAATGGTACACTTGGTTGCTTATTTCAAAGCCGAGGTTGTTCAACATAAACTTCCTCATTTAAGACCCCGCTTAAGAATGCACTCTTTACATCTATCCGATACAGAAAAATCCCCATGAAATTTGCATAGGCGAAATGTACCGAATGGCTTCGAAGCGGCGATCGTGCAAAGTTTTCATCATAATCAATCCTTCGATTGTGAATATCCCTTAGCAACAAGTCTTGCCTTATTTCTGGTTAATACATTGTGCTCATTCTTCTTGTTCTTGAATACCCACTTAGTTCCAATCACATCTTGGCGAGTTGGTATGTCTACAAGTTCCCAAACTTGATTTCTTTCAAATTGTTCTAGTTTTTCTTGCATGGCTAGAATCCAGCTTGCATCTTGAAGAGCTTCTTCAACTGTGAGTGGTTCCTTCAAAGACAGATAACAACAATACATTGCACTTTCACCAACTCGATGTCTAGTTCTAACTTATCTGTCGGATGGGTCTCCGATGATCAGATCAGTTGGATGACTGGTTATCCAGGTCCTTCTGTCCTGATTGTCATCTGTTTGGAGAACATCATCCTCTTCTGATAAAGATTCATCACTAAAGACTGGGAGAGGTACTTGAGTAGGATCCATTTGGAATGGACATGTCTCAGTTGATGTTGGACTCATCATGTCTTTGAAGTCATCTGTCTTAGGAACATCAGTGTTCCCCACGAACGAGATGGTTCGGTTATTCTTTCTCGATTGTACCCGAACTTCTTCATTGACAACAGATGCGTTACCTTGGGTTCTTTCTGACCTAGTGAATCATCAAGGTCAAGGTTAGGAACATATATTGTGACATATTTTGGTTCCTTTCCTTTGAGCCTTAGCTGATTCATTTTTAGTGAATCTGGTTTGTCTGGTACATCTTGTTCTGCGGCAGATTTCTCTTGATCAGATGATGACTCATCAAAGACCACATGAGGTGTTTCTTCCACAACTAGGGTTAAATGCATTTGAAGACCCTAAATGCTTTGCTGGTTGAGGAATATCCTAAGAATATACCCTCATCGACTTGGCATCGAAGGTTCTCAACTAACTCTTCTTATTGTTGTGTATGAAACACTTGCACCCAAAAATATGGAAGTAGGAAACACGAGGTTTTCTATCCTTCCACAGTTCATAGGGTGTTTTAAAGTGAATCTTAGTCAGAGAACATACATTACTGCGTGTGACAAATTTGTATTGATAACTTTCGCACGAAAAACGACTTTGGGTTGCATGCTCAGCTAACATGGTGCGTGTTGGTCCCGAAAAACCCGATTTAAAACTCGTAAAATCTCACTTGGAGATGACTTAAATTTTTTTCTGAATGTGTGTTATTCAGATTTGCTAAAGTATGTATGACAGTTAATATGAAAGCAAATAAGAACACACGTATTTTTATAGTGGTTCGGACTAACTTGTCCTACATCCACTCTTCCCTTCATGGGGCACCAACTTAACCAATGATATTTATAGAGCTCTCATCAATCGGGACTTATCTCCCTCACGGGATCGCTTTATAGATGTTTAATGAGTTCTCACTCTCTCGAGACTTATCTTCCTCACGGGATTGCCCTCTGGGACTTATCTCCCTCACGGGATTACTACCCTCCCTTACGAGATTATTCTAACTACCTCGGCAACCACTAATTTTCTCTCTCAAGAAAGGGTATGGGTTTTGTGTTATTTCCAACAAGGTGAGATTTTCCCTTGCATTGTTTTAGCCTTTAAGCTAAGGTTGGGAAAATCTCTCTAAGCTTAGGATATTACATTTATGCTTAGAAATAATGAAGAACACTCTTGGGTAAATTTGGATATTAAATGCTCTGTGTTCTTGAATGGAGATGCTTGAATATTTGGCTTTAATCTTCACTTTGCAGCATCCTCCATTATCTTCTTTTGAAGATAGTGCAATGTATTTATAGTGTGAATTTGAATATTACCGTAGGAGAGTAAATTCAAATCCATACTAATAGTATTCCAGCTTTTCTTTGTCATTTTGTACTTTTCCTTGCAGCTTTATGTCACATCAATATGTGTTGTCATCTTCTCATTGGACAGCTTTTTGTGTGTCTAACGGATCTGATCAAATTTCGTCGATTTCGGTCTGTAGATTTACGGTCTAATCGATCTGGCGATCCGTCCGCCTGATCCGTCCGCCTTTCATTTGGTCAGTCTGGCGATTTATGAAACTCATCCTACTCATCTGATCTCGATCAACCTTGTCTGCAGCCTCGTCTGATCTCAATCATCTTCGTCTAATTTCATGAGTTCCCCCTTAACTTGTTCTTCGTTCCCTTGACTTGTTATCCGTAGATTAACTTAAATAACACAAGTTGATAATGTTTTTAATTCATCAAAACTAAAATATCCCAACAATTTCCCCTTTTTGATAATGGCCTTGGCTAACTAACAACAAAAAATATCTATATAAAAAGCAATTGTTAGTTAAACAAGTGAAATAATGAAGAACATTTGATGCATTAAAAAAAAATGATGAAAGATGATTATCAACCTCCATGAATTTTATAAATAATATGCATTTTAAAACTAAATGGGTTTTAACAAAAAAAGATCGATTCAGTGTTCACATTAAAATCTAGTGAACTTTTGAACTCCCCGCTCTGATACCAATTGTTGGTCCCGAAAACCCCGATATAAAACTTGTAAAATCTCACTTGGAGGTGACTTAAAAAAAATTCTGAATGTGTGTTATTCAGATTTGCTAAAAGTATGTATGACGTTAATATGAAAGCAAATAAGAACACACGTATTTTTATAAATGGTTCTGACTAACTTGTCCTACATCCACTCTTCCCTTCACATAGGGCACCAACTTAACTAACATATATTTATAGAGCTCTCACTCAACGAGACTTATCTCCTCTCACTTGGATCGCTTATAGATGTTTAATGAGTTCTCAACTCTCTGACTTATCTCCTCCACAGGATTGCCTCACGGGACTTATCTCCTCACGGGATTTTCCCTCTCTTACGGGATTATTTCTTAACTACCTCACTTAACCACTAATTTTCTCTCTCAAAAGGGTATGGGTTTGGTGTTATTTCCAACAAGGTGAGATTTTCCTTGCATTGTTTTTAGCCTTTAAGCTAAGGTTGGAAAAAATCTCTCTAAGCTTAGGATATTACATTTATGCTTAGAAATAATGAAGAACACTCTTGGGTAAATTTGGATATTAAATGCTCTGTGTTCTTGAATGGAGATGCTTGAATATTTGGCTTTAATCTTCACTTTCCAGCATCCTCCATTATCTTCTTTTGAAGATAGTGCAATGTATTTATAGTGTGGATTTGAATATTACCGTTGGAGAGTAAATTCAAATCCATACTAATAGTCTTCCAGCTTTTCTTTGTCCTTTTGTACTTTTCCTTGCAGCTTTATGTCACATCAATATGTGTTGTCATCTTCTCATTTGATGAACTTTTTGTGTGTCTAATTGATCTGATCAACATATGATTTATGGTCTGCAGATTTTTGGTCTAATCGATCTGGCGATTTGATGCACTGATGCGTCCGCCTCATCCGGTCTGCTGATCGGGTCGCCTACTCATCCGGTGCAGTCTTCGGCTAATTTATGGAACTCATCCTACTCATCTGATCTCGACGGCCTTTCTCTGTTTCGTTTGATCTCGATCATCTTAAATGCAATTTCTGAGTTCCCTTAACTTGTTCTCTCGTTCCCTCAACTTGTTATCCTGTAGATTAACTTAAATAACACAAGTTGATAATGTTTTCGCATAATTCATCAAAACTAAAATATCCCAACAGTCGTCGCGACTTCTTTAAGTTTTGTTTGCTTTCTTTCTTCGCCATTTTGTTGTTGTTCTGTTACGGCGGTGATGTCTCATGTTGTATACCAAACTCGGAGCAAAAATCGATATAAACCGGTTAAGGAATTGATTACCTTTGTCGATCGATTTTCACTATGCCTTTGAGACCCTTCTCATTCTCAATTTTCTTGAGCAACTTCGGTTAGTTTGGTTGTAGTTTCACTTTTCTTGTACAAGAATATAACCCGGGTGATCTTGGAGTAATCATCCACGACCACCGTGAGTGTATTTGTCGCCCCATCGAAACGAGAGGTGTAATCGGGTCCAAACAAATCCATATGGAGCGATTGCAATATCTTTGGATGGAGGAGAAGGTATCCCTTTGAATGAAGCTTTTACTTGTTTTCCCTTTTCCGACATGCGACACGTATCGATCCTTAGAGAATACTTCATTCGGGAGACCTTCTACCAAGACATCCTTCTATCTTGTTAAGAGTTTTAAAGTTCGATGACTCATTCTCTTGTGCGAGCAGTTTGAGCTCTTGAACTCTTAACAATCGAGCATGCATTTCTTGGACAACTGCTCCAATCTCTCGTATATCGTTCCTTTTCTTGAACCAATCAAAAGATCTGCTTGACTAGCTCGATTCTGGACTATGCATTTTTACACGAGAACTCAACACTAAAACCATTGTCGCGGAATTGTAAAACGATAATGTGAGTTGTGCTTTAATCCATCAACATATGAAACTCACAGATCTCAGACGTCATCGTTCACTAAGGTTCCGACCTCTGGTATGACCAAAGTTATCATCACCAAAGAGAACTCTTGGGCCCGGTCTTTCAACATAGTTCTAAGGAGAACGGCTTCCAAATCATGTGTCTTGAGCATCCACTATCTATGTACCCGGATAAATTTGTTCTCCACCTCTTATTTACCAAATCCCAAGCGATTCTCGCAAACAATTCAAACTTTAGGTACCCCGAAGAGACTTTTGGGTCCCGGGGGTTAGAAAACCTTTTCGGATCCAAACATATCCGCACCTCTATTGAAAAACGAAGGCTTGATATGTCTCCCATAAACATCTACATAATCATATGTTTCTTCATATGCAATCGATCAAGATATGATTATTAGTGTGAGCCTTGGGCTTAATCGAAAGACTTGGGATTTTTCATTGAAACTTGTCTTCTTTTTAATCCAAATGGGGCTCGGTCTGCAGCGACCACTAGGTTTCGATTGTAAGGTAGGTACGATTTGCTACCATTAAAAGATTCATATCTTTTCTCGCATAATTGGTCTTAGCGGTTTACCCTTAACCTTGCTTTGTTAAGCGGCTTAATCGAGTCTGCATCATTAAACCTGCCCTTTTCGAGATGGTCCTACCGATACCTATTCTGGCGATTTGGAGAGGTCTCTTCGTAAGAATCGGGTTCATCCGATGACACCTAGTCGATGTCTTATCAGTTGAGTTCCATTTTTGTTCCGCTCGATCGACACTTGCTTTGCTTTCGATCACCGGTCCTTTTCCCTTACCAGATACAGATTTGGTATTTCGTGTATCTTGGTCAGAAACTTGTTTGGTTACACTTTTCTGATGTGAACCAGACAGGGCTTTTGAGGATCCATAAAGGATTTCATACCCAATTCCCTTCTTGTCAGTCGGCGTACGAAAATAATTGTTCAGATCTTGAACAGTTTTAGAAGATTTCGTGAAAACCTCTATTTTCTTACGTAGACCGTCCTCAAGAGCTTTGATTCTCATGCATCCTAAGAGTTCATCAAACTTACCTCAAGAGATTTGAGTTCACTGGCTTGTTGTAGGTTGAGAGCCAATTGTTCCTTAACCAGCTTTCCCTGATCAAAAGAGCTGACCTTCAGAGACTCGATTCTGGGTCACCTTACGAAACGATTTCACCGATTCGGTTAATTTGCTCTCTTTGCCTCAATTTCCTTAACAAGTCTGATGTTCTCAGATCTCATGTTATCGTTCTCAACCTCCACTCGTGTATAAGTATCTATTGCATTGGAAAGATCATCAAGCAACTGGTCATTGTAGACCTGCAAGTTGACCTCTCCTGCAGATGTGCTCAGCACATTTGGTGTGGAAGGAGACACAAACGGTTTAGAGAATACCTCGGTTTGATCTGATTCTCTGGCCATGAAACAGATGTCGTCATCAGATAAGAAGTTCAAATCATCGACATCGCCGGGCGAGGTAATAATGACGAAATCCTCAACAGATGAATATCCGTAATCATCGATGGCGGATAAATAACGTCAAATCTCGATGTATGCGCAACCATGGCTTTTTTTCGTCTCGAAGACTTTGTTCTCTTATGTTCCGCTCTCTTCTCTTTCTTTTTCGAGTCGTCCGGACAACAAGACTATAATGACTGATATCCGACAAATAGAAGCATACCCTAGAATCTCCGGAGCTTCTTCTGCATGGAGAATCATTTCTTCTGTAGTATCTGTCAGGAGATTTCCCATTCTGTTGATAGTCAGATCCTTTCCTATCTGATCGATCATCAAGTCTGCTTTCTTTCCGGTCATCTCTTCGATCATCCTTCCTTTCGTCAGAATGATCGTCCTGTCTTTCTTCTCTTCTGTTATCTCGATTGTCAGATGAACGATACCTCTCTTGCGATCTGTCAGATAAACGACGATCTCTTCCTCTATTCCTTCGATAGTCATCATAAAACTTCCTGTAGTTGCCCATTTGAACATTTGTTCTTTCCAGCTTTCTTGTCAGTAAGGCAATTTGTTTAACTTGACTGATGATGTTTCCAACTGGTTCCACAATTCGTGAACTACTACTTGCTGCCTGAAATGCAACAGATTTGGGATTGAGAGTAGTTTCAGCAGGGACATCATCAAATCCTTGTCCTCTCTCGATAAGGTCGAACTCATGAGCTTTCAAACTGAAGATTAGATCATTTGGTTTCATTGTAGCAATATCTTGACGATCGTAATCACGATCACCTTCGTGATCACATTTCTTAGTCAGCGATCTGAGAATCTTGTAGTTGATATCCTTGTTTGACATAACTCGTTTGAGATCACGAAGTCGGTTGACTCCTCGTGTGATCCTTCCATCAAATTGATCAACTGTTTCATTTGGCAACATCTTGAGTTTCTCAAATACAACTAGCTTTCAAATTTCTGCAATCGATGTCCTTGATCCGTTCATTTCTCTCTGCAGATTTCGAATAAGTCAGATCCCAGACTTCCTTAAATTGCCTTGGTGTACTTCATTTTCTCTCTTGTAGTAGCATCCATGGTTTTCATGATGAGATGTTTGGCAACAGTATCCAGGTTAGACAGTTTCCTCTCATCTGCATCCATCAGAGAATGACTCTTTCTGATTCTTGCTCCAACTGGTTGCGTAGGATCTCGTCCTGCTTCAGCTAGGTTAAAGTGATAGATGATAATTGGTCCTATCTCAAGAATCTCATCCATTCTGTTACTGATCACTCCCAAATGATCTCTCATGTCTATGGACCAATCTCCATACTCATCAACAGAAAACATGGGTAGATTATGATGCATACCTGAAGTGTTATCCATGCTTGTGGTGATTTGAAAGAATGAGTTTTCAAAACGGTTTTCAAAGATCAGTTCAAGTGACCACAAAGGTTCTTCCTTAAGAACCAATGATATTCAAAGCCACTGGTCGGAAGAACCACTGCTCTGATACCACTTGTAGGTCCCGAACGGGTTTCAGTGAGGGTTGAAGTCTAGAGGGGAGGGGTGAATAGACTTCAAAAACTTTTTCGTGGATCAGATGTATTTGCACGTATGTCTGATCAGGGTGCGATGTGAATCAGTTTGGACTGATATCCGACTTACTGATCTGGTAGACAGATCAGTTCAGCGTCTATCAACTTAACTGATGGTGCGGAAGATAAGTTAACCCGTGTGAAAAATCGTTTTACACAACCAAGAATTCTGACCAATCCTGTTCAGATCAGATAACTAAAACGTTAAACTGATCAGATCAGTAGCTTGATGTTAATCTGATCGTGGTGCAGAATATGCATGCAGATAATAAAGCAATGTGTAGAAGTGTAAAGCAAGATAAATGCACACAAATTTATAGTGGTTCGGACAACTTGTTCTACGTCCACTCTTCCCAATCAGCAGGGGCACCAACTTAACCAACTTGGACTTAGCTTATTGTGTTAGTCCAACACAGTACAACCAACAGATATTTAACGAGTTCACACTCAACCAATCCCAGAAATCTAATCTAGAAATCCTAGATAGAAATCTTGCTATAACAAACTTAACCTAACACAATTTTGGTATAAGATTTGTTTTGTTCCAACCGGAATCCTATCATATCTTCTGATTATCCTAAAGCTAGAGGATAAGTATTCTGCTAAGAACTAAGGGATGAACACATAAGAATAACTCTTGTGATTGTGTTCTTTGTGCGGAAATCTTGAGAGCTTTTGCTTGTAGATAATTTCTGTAACCTTACCATGAAGGTCTGATCCCTTATTTATAGGCACGAAATCGAATTAGCTGTTGGAGAGCAATTCGAACTTCGGTCTATTTTCAGGTAGGTTTGCAGGGTTGATATGATTCTTCTCAGAGGCGGTATGGCCGAAAATATGCAACTTTGTCCTTTCTAGCCGTTGAACATTGAGCCTCCAACCCTGAGTCCTATCAGTTCAGTACAGTCGTGTCGATCTCTCATAGGCTAGAAAGTACCATTGAATCTGGTCTTGATAGATTTTATGCTTGGTGTCTGATCGACCTTTCTGAAAGTATAAAGAACTTTCAGAACACTTCTTAGAACTGAACAGATCAGGTGCACTGATCTGCCCTATTTGAAGTCTTCGGTTGTAAGTTGTCTTAGCTCAACTTACTGACTTCATTTGATGTGCTTTGTCTGTCTTCAGTCTTGATATCTTCAGAGTTCTTCTCTTCTGATCTTCATAAGTGATCTTTATAACTGATCTTCAAGACTAAGAGCTATACACATTGAGTTCCCCCTCAATGTGTGTTCTAATCTAATTTATACATCAGTTGCTCTATACATCAGTTCTCAACTGGTCAGCCTAGTTCTCAATATAAAACGTCAGTCAGCTAACAGATTCTGACTAGTCCTATTACATCTGTTTTGGAACTTTTATCAAAACTTAATAAATTTCCCAACAAGAACAATTCAGGAAGTCCATGGATTCAAACTAATAAAACATATAATATTTGCAAGTGTGGAACATTTTGGTTATTCAAATCATTATTAATTAATTATACTGTTATAAGCTCCAATTAATTTTAAAATCACAATACACCTTTAATCACGTATAATTAAGATAATATATAGTATTACTACATTCTTCTTATTTGTTAGGGGAATAATAATCATGATATATCATCTAGGGATAATAAACAAAAACACACACAAATAGCAATCACACAGCTCTTAAAGATCAGGATGAAAAAAAAGGCAGAAGACAAGAATAAAAAGCATAAATTCTTGAAGAGAGTATAAGCAAAATTTAGGTAGTGATGAAAAATCTCCTGCCAGCATTAAACACAAGCAAGAACTCAGTGAAACTAACAATAATCTTATCCATCAAGACCATCAATCTTCAACAAAATAACACCAACAAAGAAATAGGCTTCTCTTTGGCATTATATCAAACACTTTAACAACATAAACGCAAAACTCATTTTGTCATACTTTCCTCACATTCACCAACCACCAATAACCAGTCACATAATTCTTTAACAACAAAGAGCAAACATAATTACCTATTCAAACCCGTTGGTGCAATTCCAATAAATTCGCGGAAGCCAGACGCACTCACCCCCAAAAACGATGTTCTCCTCGTGCGAGTGAAGGGAAAACCTGATTTGAGTTAATGATTCTAGTGTTTTAAGGCGCCGGAAATGTAGACAATTCAAACAGGAATAAAGGGAGAGAAAGTTTAGGATTTAGAATTTTGAGAGATCCACATAGTCCTTCAGCGTATAATGAAAAAGATTAAGATAGAGGTTTCTTATAATTTGTGGTTAATGTGCAAATTAAATAAAGTTTTAGGTTAAAATGTAAAATTATATATCCATTTTCTTATTTTTAATTTGAGCGAAAAAATGAGTTTATGGTCAAAGGCCATTTTCACAAATTTCTTATTAAGTTAATAAGGCTACCACAACTAATTTCCCTAAAATTAATTATTTAGATTTAAGGGTATACATGAGATAACGGAGAACGACATGTAACATTTAATTAGAATTGAAAGAAATATATACACATGTGTTTAAATATTTATTCAAAGTTCTAATTAATAAATATATATAATGTATATCAGTATTAGTACTATTTATTAAATATATTTTTCCAATAAAAATAAAGCGGGTCAAAATATCCTTTCAAATGGCCCATACCAAATTTGCATAACCAAATATCGGTATTAAAGTGGTAGCTGCCAGCCCCAAAAGATCAGTTGTCACGACTCGCTTTTTTTCGAAAACCCCTAATTCTTCCTTCTCCCTACATCTAAACCTAAAATATCAATGGCGAACGCGGAAGCAGAGACGGTGGATTTCGAGCCAGAGGATGACGATCTCATGGATGAGGACGTCGGCGACGGCTCTCCCAGAGCGGCATCCGCCATGCCTCGCCTGAGGTCCGCCATCACCGGCGGCGGCTCGGCCTCGGCTCCAAAGAAGACCAAGGGCCGAGGTTTCAGAGATGAGGCTACTGCTGAAGCCGAACGCAATGCTCGCATGTCTGCCCGCTTCGATTCACTCGATTCTGAGGGCGGCCCTGGCCCTGAACGATGTCAGTCTCCAAAACCCTAACCGACTCTTTTTCTTCTTCAAAATTTTCAATTTATTTAATCTTCTTTTCCTTAATGTGTATTATGTTGTGTGAATTTGGCCTTGTCACTAACCGTTCGTTCATATATTTGGGGAAGACTTCGATGTTACTGGGCTCTAGCTGTTCTTACTTCTTAGGCTTTCTGATCTTTGTTCTGATACTTTATTGAATAGTTGTAGCTAAAAAATTGAAGATCTACTGTTGTTATTTGGGATCATTTTGTTACTGCACTCAAAGTATGATTAGTGGCTTTGAAATTGAAGCCATAAACTTGCATATAAGTAGTAACGGTTACTGAAGTTTGGTATAATGATTAAATCTGTATGTGTGGAGATTGAAACTTGTACTGCAAAACATGGTTATTTGATGAGAAAACCATGTTCTAGATGCAATTGGGACTAGATGCATATAAGTACCATTTTTGGCTAGTTCAGAAAAAAAAATCAGCTGGTTATTGGGGTAGAAGTGGAGTTCTAAATGTGTTTGCATTTGTGTAGCTATTGAAGGATGGATTATTCTAGCTACTGGGGTTCATGAAGAGGCTCAAGAGGATGATCTACAAAATGCATTTGGTGAATTTGGAGAGATAAGGAATTTACACTTGAATCTTGACCGCCGAACAGGATTTGTCAAGGTAAATAAATTGTTTATTTTGACATCTAAAGTTTATTTTTAAGGGCTGAAACTTAATTATATATGCTCTTCCACACTCAGGTTGAGCGCATTGTTGACCTTTTTATGTTGTTCAATCATGATATACGCTTCACTTCAATGCATTTTGTACTTGATTGTTCTTTTTTGTTTTTTTAATGGACACACTTTTTTTATTAAGTCATAGTTACTGGGGCCAAACAATATTATTTGTGTGTAACATTGTTACTTAAAAGTATTCATGGAATGGAGTCAAGGAGCAATATCATTAATCTATTTCGAAAAATTTGCTCAAGTTTTCTTTGCTTATAGTTTGATAATTAATGCCATAATCTTCAAATAAGAGTCTTTTTTTAAACTTCCAATTGTATCAAAGACAGACGTTTCTTGTTTTCTGGTTCTATTTTGGGTGATCTATAAAATGGTTTCTCCACTTCAGCAGTTTATCATTTTTGCATAATGGATGATCAATAGACTTAACCAGACAAGCATTTTGAGTCTTTAAAGTACCACAATTAGTAGTCTAGGAGGAAGGGGAAAAATATATCTACACACACATTAATATACACTCACATGAGTTGGGAGGCCTAAAAAGCGCTTGTGTTTGCAGTGTAGCAATTTGCTAGCAAAGACTTAAGTGGTCCTTTGCTAGGGGAAGGGGAAAAATATATCTACACACACTAATATACGCTCACATGAGTTGGGAGGCCTAAAAAGCTCTTGTGTTGCAGTGTAGCAATTTTCTAGCAAAGACCTAAGTGGTCCTTTTTTCATTTTGAGATACTCATACTCTCATTTTCTTGAAAATTATCTGGTTAATTTGCTGTGTATGCTGATGTTGCCTCCTATTATGGTATGCTGTTTTCTAGGGCTATGCACTGATTGAGTTTGAGAAGTTTGAAGAGGCACAAAGAGCTATCAGTGAGATGGATGGAACTGAACTGCTCACCCAGACCATAAATGTCGACTGGGCATTCAGCAAAGGTCCATTCAGGAGGAGGAACATGAGAAGGAGGTAACTTTCTTTGAATCTCACACACACTCAACTTTGAATTTAGTTATTTTTGTGTGTATGTGTGCGTGTTGGGAGGTGGGTTTGTGGGTCTATAATTTTAAGGTGACAGGAACATCTTAATTAATTGAGGAGTTCTGTTGAGATAATAAGTCAATGTTACAGAACACAACCTTGCATGATCCTTTCTGCATATCTAACTTCTGTATTATCTCCCACTCTTTGGCAAATGAATGACCCCACCACTCCAAAAATAAAATAAAATAAAAAATAAAAAAATACAGTGAAGAAAAAGATAGAAATTTGGTAAGTTTTAAAAATGTCTTGTTGGATGGGACTAATGTCATGACAATAACCTCTTTTTTGAGAATAATAGAGTAAACAAGGAAAATCTACTTCCTCTATACTTGTTTAATTTTTTAAATTTTTATGCAGATCACCTCGGCGTTCTAGGAGTCCAAGGAGGAGATTCTGATAGTGCCGAGATGTCAGTTTCTCTGGCTTTGATTTAGGATGAAGATACCAATGTAACTCTTGGGTAGTTGTTTATTATATATGTTTGATTGGTGTTTTGATGAGAATTTTCCTTCATCCACTTCTTTTCCCTGTCTTGACTCTTGTGAAGCTTCTTGGGCATTGCTCTTCAATTATGTATTGCTGCTTATCTGGAGTTTAGAGTTTGTATTTTGAGACCTTTCAATGTTGTGTTCTTAACTGATTACTGATAATTTTGCTCACTTTTTTGCTGGTTTCATACTTGCATCATACCTTGTGTATCAGTTATGGTATTTTTGTTTTATATGATTTGTTGGAATAGAGATGAACTTTACTTTCCAGTGTCCAAAATTAACTTATAAACCACTCTATAAGCTGTTTATCTTGAAAACTTTGGGTAATTGTTGACTACAAGGGAACTGCTTTAATCCATATTGATATAGTTGAGTGTGATCTTATTTTTCTTATATATGTATTAAAAAATTCTAAATATTTTGAAATATTTCTATTTAAATAGGATCCCGACCCAACGACAATTTCATTAGATAACTTACAATCCTAAAAAAAAGTTGGCTGTTGCGGGCCTAATGTTCAAGTTAGGGCCCGTTTGATGGCACCGATTAAGCTGTAATCGTGGGCTAAATTAATGATTGTCTTGAAGGCCCAAGATATAACACAGGCCCGCCTCTATTTACTGTTCTGCTTCAGCGTATATATCAAACCAAAGTTGGTGTGTCAGGGTCGTGCATAAACAGTAACACGGGCAAATATGTTAAGTTCCAAAAATGCCCTCAACATATATAAAGGCCGGTGATCCCAATTTCCTCATTTTCTCATCTTTTCTCATCCAACATCTTCTCTCATCGCGGATCTTCACAAGTGGTGAACTATGAATCGAATTCACCAGCCATAGTATGCCGCCACCACTTTTATATCTCTTTTTTTGAGATAAAATTATGGAACGCCGATCAAAAATATATCGAAAAATAATTTATTTATTTTTTGATGTTATCTTTTCTGGCTTCTTGATGAAAGATTTAAAGTTTTTTTCTCGGATGAAAATGAAGTAGGAATCGTGAATGAGATCTTATTTCAGAGAGGTGGATTGGATTTAAAAATTGAGAAAATACTTATGAATGGAATGATAATGGATGCAGAGTTTGAGCAACACAAGGAAAATGATGGAGGCAGATTTAATTAGTTTTTGCATTTTTTTTAGGTGCTTATTTGATTTTTTCTTCTCCTTTCATAAGGACAAATATGTAATTTGGTATCTAATTCTTACTGTGCAAAAACGCACACATACGCACTAATCATATCCAAAAAGTAAGCATACCAAACACTCGGATCTAATTATCGCACTTATTATATCTGGACAGATATCTTAACATCTGTTATCGGACCGATAAATTATGGTGGCCACCAAACGGGGCCTTAAAGTATTACTATTGTATCACTAGATACATTGCCCGTGCATGCACACATGCTCACGGTTTTGAATTGGCGGTTTCAAAATTTTGGAGGGGAACCGAACCCAACCGCCAAGCGGTTTTGCCCTCGGTTCTCGAACCCATTCGATTCCGATTCGAACAATTTGTTTCGGCGGTTTTATTTTTTTTTTTTTTTTTTTCATATTTTTTTCTTGTGTTTTCTTTAGTTTTTGGATCTAAAATTTGAAGAAATGTATAGATAGATCGTGAAATTGACATCATTGTTATTGTTAATATGAGAATTTAAATTGAAGATTACATTAATAATTGAACTATTATAAATTAGTAGTTATTACAAAAGTAATTGAACTATTACAAA
>JBBCBC010000019.1:9632868-9783558 GCA_037126765.1 Stenogyne calaminthoides | reverse complement strand
AAATTAACATACACGCTAGTTATGAGCCGCAAGAAAGTTTATACATTTTTTGACCATCGTCGAGGTCCCTACCCATTAACCGGCGAACGTGCCACATCGCATCAGATGCTGCGCCGACGCCCGCGGCAATCGGCACGGACAACAGTAAATATACGCCGACCGCAATAAAAGCCCGCATTACGGACATCGCGGAACTCAATTTCAGGCGAAGACCAAATGCATGAGTTGTATCAGATCGTCGGGCTTTAGTTTGATAGTCCCAAACATCCTTCCAAATTCCACCACCTTCGATTTTCCCGCAACCAACAACGAGAGGCCGAATACGAAGCACTTATCGCCTAGAGATGTCGACTACCATGGTGTCAAAAGACTACGTCCATACAGATTCCCAATTCGCAAGGCCTACCAAGTCTTGGGAGAATACGAGGCACGGACGACGCGACGGCGGCCTATCAAGAGATTGTAAAATTTTGTGCCAAAAATTTGACAAAGTTGCGTCAAATCGATCCCGAGAGAATGTTAACCAAGACAAGGATATTTTTTGCCATCATCTTCGCCGAAATGTCATAAGTGCAAATCACGCCCTTCCATCAAAAGTGCCCCGGAGGAGCTCGTAAGCATCCTCGATCCTTGGTTGTTTGCAAAGTGGGGATAGATATTATTGGACCCTCCCAACAAATAGCGGTTCGTCAATAATACAGTGGCGGTAGATTACTTTAAAATGGGCCGGTCATGACCTTTGCGACCATAGATCAAAATTAAGTCATAAGCAATCATATCGATAATGGTAAACGGTTGACGGCCTCAAAATTGAAGCATTCTTCAAAAATGGAAGATCACAAAAACTCTTCTCGACTCCATACCATCCATCCGGTCGAATGGCGGTGTCGAGGCGTGGAACAAGATCATTAAACACACTCTCAAGGCCAAGATTGAGGTAAGGGAAAATGGGCTACGAGCTCCCTTGATGTCTTGTGGGCCTATAGAACAACTTGCGTAAATTCAACAGAGAAACTTTTACTCACTAAATTTTCGAGACCGAGGTGGTTATATACCAAGGAGGTCGACTTCCCCAATCTTCGCACAAGTCAAGTCACCTTCGACCAAAACGAGGAGGCCTTGGCCAGAAACCTCGACCTGCTCGAAGAAAGGCGGCTGGAGGCCAACATGAAAACGCAAGGCACAAGCAGAGGTCGGAAAAAGTATTATAACTCCAAAGTACGACTCCGACGCTTCAAAGAGGGAGACTTGGTACTTAAGAAGGTACTCGGCGAATCAAAAGGAGCCCTCGGACCAAAATGGGAGGGCCCGTTCAAGATCTCAAAAGTCCTGCCGAATGGAGCCTAGGAGCTCGAAAGACCTGATGGCCTCAAGGCTCAATACCCATGGAACGCAACACATTTGAGAAAATATTATCAATAGGTTGACACCTCTGTAATCGGCTACTTATCAACTATTTATCAATAATAATGTTCCTTCATTTCAAAATTCTTGTGTAAAACCCAAAGAGATTATTTAAAGAAAACATAAACTACCCGAGGTACGACTTTCGACACACCGGAGAAAGGATCGACACCCCTTGAGGGGCGACCTTCCCCAACTTTATAAGACGACTAATAAGCTAGGTCCAGCATAAAGTCGTGTTAACAATAAGATGAAAAGTCTAAGAAAATATCAAGTCGCATAAGGAAATCAATTCGACACAACAAAGGAATAAGAAAAAGAGGAAATTTCATTAATATTGATGAAATGGCCCGAAGGCGGATACATGAAAACAAGCCCGAAGGCCGATACATCAAAAAAAGGAGTACAACCAAAGCAAGTCAAAAAGGCCGCCTTCCCTCAGGTCCCCGCAGGACCGCCGCTTAGCCTCTCCCCAGCATTCCCCTCTGCAGCCTCTAGTAGAGGAGTCTCGGGAATCGACTCGGACCCAGGCTGGATGCCCTCCAAATCTGGAATCGGGCGCACAATCTGACTGGGATTGGCGAAAAAGGAAAGGTCGACACCCATGTCTTCCAAATCCTTTACCTCTAGAAGGACGGTGGGGGCAGGAGGGTAGTCGCGGACATAATCTGACAACTCGGCGACAAAAGGGAAGAGATCGCCGGCCGGGATTTGCGGTGAGGCACCGGATGGCCCCAACATAGGCCATCACGTCTGCAGCGAAGTTGGCATTAAGCTCCTCGGTCCTCTTGAATCCCTTCCATGGCGACCGCCTCTCTCCACTGCATCGGCCATTCGCCCTCCAGTAGGGATTCGCTTGCCTTCTCGGCCCCTCGATTCGCGCCCGACCAGACGGGCGTCCCTGATGGCGGAAAACCTTGGATCGGTCGGAGGCCTTGGAGGCTCGCCGTACGCCACGAGACGATTCGCTCGGCTTCATACCGCCAACTCTCCACTTCCGCCCATTTGAGCAATCGCCTTCTGGTGAGAAGCATCGCTGAGAACGGGCGTGCATCAAGCGTTCAGCGTCAGCTGGCGAGCATTGTTAGATTCGATCGCCCACCGTCGTTCGCACTTCTCCGAAGATGGGCGGCTAACTTTCGGACCCTGCTTGGGATTATATGACCCGACCTCGAAAGTTCAGGTCTCGTGGGCTTAACTTGCTGGGTGAGCTCGGGCTGCAAGAGAACCGAAGTCGATTAAGGGGAAGAATAGAAAGGATTCACATTAATCAGAACTTGATTTCCGCCGACATGGTCAAGGCCCCACCCTAATCCTGAATCGAATCTCCGGAGACGATCTCCCCGAGGAGCGCAAGGAAGCACGAGGATTCGGTGCATACACCTTTGCCTCCGGGCCGGGTCCCGGCCGCCGCCTCTTCCGAGCGGGCTCAAAAGCCGGCTCCTTCGACTTCCTCTTGCCCTTGTCAGCGACAGAGGGGCCGGAAGGAGTTGAGCTTGGGGGAGAGGCATCAACGGCCTCCACGTGCTTCATTTGGCTCAGCACCGACTTCTTCCTAGAGGCCATGATCGCTGCGGAGGGCTGACGGCGGTAGACGGGAATGTCAGGATCTGCACACAAAAAAAATCAGCCTCCAAAAAAAATGTATAAGAAGAAAGTCGAAAGCATAAAACAAGTACTCACAAGGGATGTTCAGGTGGCGAGGATAGGTTTAAAGCCCAGTCTTTAGTCGATCGAGCTCAGAGTTAAGGGCATTGACATGGCGAAGACTCGGGGCGGTGTCGCGAACAATCTTAAAAGCCTCTTTGAAGTCCTAGTACAGGTCGGCAGTCGAGGGCATAAACACTGCAAAAGAAAAAGAGAATTAGATCAGTACGACCTTGAAAGTACAAAAAGAAAGGTATACCATGTTCGACTCGACACGTGTCAGGTGGGAACCCGAATGGGCGGTGTACTTTCAAGGGGTCATGGAATTCCCAAAGCAACCCAAACAAACCACCTTAGGTGCCAATCGGCGACCTTGTTAGGGATCCCACTCACGAGCTCCGGCCCTTCCGAAGTAAATGCGACATTATATCCGCCGGCTTGAATGATTGGTGACATCACATAAAAGCGATCTCCTTTGGAGTCGGCATCCGGTTTAGCCGCCGCTTGACCCCGAAGCGGTCATTGAAGAGATTATGTAGCTCAACCGTTCGGGTGATGATCGAGTGAGGCTTTGATTCAAAATTTGCCAATAGGTGGGAGATCATGGGATTGAAGGGGAAGCGAATGCCCCTCCATCCATTGTGTGCTCGTTGACGCGATCATCGGGGAGGCGGCTGGCTCGGACTCTCTGCCGGAGGTCGCCCCATAGAAATGCATGTCGAGCACTTTTACAACCCTGGCCGGTGAAGGGAGGCGATATGTCTGTCGGATAGAACCGACTTGTATTTTGATAGGTCGGAGGCCATGTATTCAGAGCGGACCGACCTCCTATATGAACGTTCAGGTCGCTTATATTGGGCCTCGGCCGAGTAAGAGTGATAGTCGAAAGCCCGCTCATAGGCTCCGTAATCTTGGGTTGGAGCCGAGGTGCCGGCAGGTTGTTCCCGCTCCGATGCGGCGGGGCGAAATGTACCAATATCCAGGGGAGGGAGATGAGTGATATCCTCCAGCTCATGTAAGAATCGCTCATCAATGCCCTCAACATCCTGGACAATGCGCCGGATACCCGCGGATGAAGATCCACCCTCGTGATCGGCGGCTGAACCGGAGCCGTGGCGTTGCCGGAGGTATGCTATCGCGATATTATCTTCCTCGAAGGATGAAGAGGCCGTGGGACGAGGGACAATCGGCGTCGAAGGATCGAAAGCCATTGAAAGAAAGATTGAAATGAGGAAGGTTACCTGAATATTGTCTCTCGTCAGAAAATCAGAAGTTGACCGGAGATGAAACGCTTGGATTCAGAGAGGATTTTGGCTGCACGAGAAGGAGAAGGAAATGCTAGCCCTTCTTATAGAAGAGAACGGGGGTCAAAGTGCAATAAGGGCGTGATTCGGACCTCTCCTCAAGAAACAAAGTCATGCAAGTCGCGTGTAGTATACACCGCGGTCACAGATTGGAGGGGTTTGCGGTGCATGACCTCATCTGCCTGCGAAATCATCATGCCAAACCCATCACATCTCACGCCGACCCCAGGAATCGAGGCAACGATTCACCTTCCCGAGGGTAACCAGGCACCTCGGGAACGCGTTCCGAGGTCGACCCACCACAGGTCGATTAAATTATGAGTCAAGTCCAGGTCCTGATGCGAGCACGCGACCTCGACTTGAGGGGCAATTGTTCATGAAATAATCCAACCCGATGAGGCAACTCTCTCTCATGAGCCAGTCAGTTGAAGCGACCTTGCCAGGGATCGGGAGGCCGCAGAGCGACTTCATTTGGATGAGGAGGTCGCGGAGTGATTCTGAAATATATGAAGGTCGCGGAGCGACTTTGAAAAAACCACAAGTCGGGAGCGATTTCGAACATAAATCAGTGAAGAGATAAATATGGTATAGATATGGACAGGTAGTGGTGCGGATATCGCGGGGCATAAGCAAGGCAAGTGTATTCAGACACAGAAATCGCGGATTGACTAGGGAAACCCTAGCCCTGCTGGCTGGAGACTCTGTAAGCCCGTCGAAGGAAGCCCATGAAGATCTGTAACCTAGTTTCTTATCTATAAATACAGCATGTATCATTCATTGTAAGAAAGAAGAAAAACCTTAGAACCCTAGGCAGAAAATAGATACTAAACACTCCTCGCTTGGGCACCCCCAGACGTAGTCTTATTCAAAAGGTGAACTGGGTAACCAAATTCGTATGTTGTTCATTGTTGTTCGCTATTACGTTCTTATATCGTTTGCTATCCTAGATTAACATTTTAGATATCAAACAATAGGACTTCTTATAGGATTAGGAAGTCCTCTAACTTTTGATACAATCCGATGTGGGATAAAACAAAACTTCTTTATTTTACACAATTCCTACAAATCTCTACCTTGGTAAAATAACAGAAAACTTCATTGTCGCCACCTCAGATCAACAGATGCACCATAAAAGTGCCAGACGTACGAGCAACTCCTCGTACACAGATTTGCCCCCAAGACGGGGCAACTAACAGCTTGTAATGTTTAACAAGTTCAAACAGTGTTGGAACTTGTTATTTGAAACCGGCTTGGTGAACATATAGCTGGGTTATCAGCAGTCCCAACTTTCTTCACCTTAACTCTCTTCTCACTTCTTAGAAAATGATACCCAACATCAATATGTTTCGTTCTCTCATGATGAACTTGATCCTTGGCTAAACATATTGCACTCAGACTGTCACAGAATACAGTTGCATAATCATGAAGTTGACCAAAATCACTAACCAGCCCTTTCAACCAGATTCCCTCTTTGCTGCTTCAGTCAAGACCATGTACTATGCCTCTGTAGTAGACAAAGTAAATGTATGCTACAAAGTTGCCTTCCAACTTACAACAGAACCACCAAGAGTAAAAGCATAATCGTTCATAGACCTTCTACTGTCAACATAATCAGAATCACAGTAGCCTGAAACTAAACAATTTGTATCACATCCATAAATGAGACCGACATCAGATGTACCTCTAAGGTACCGAAATATCATCTTCACAGCCTGCCAATATTTCTTTCCAGGTTGAGCCATAAACCTGCTGACAACATTAACAACATGTGCAAGATCAGGTCTAGTACAGACCTTAGCATACATCAAACTCCCTACTGCACTAGCATAGGGAACCCGAGACATGTGTTGGGGTTATACTGGAAAGTATGCTTTTACTTTGTATAACCAAACTGAATTTCTGTCTTATTTACTGAAATAAATTATTTATCACTGATGCTTTAAATATCATTGAATGTTACATATATTTACTGCATAAGTGTTCAATAAATAGTACGTGTTACATTATAGTTAATTTAGTGATACCAGATCACAGAAGATTAAATTAACAGTCCCTTGTAACTAAAAGTACGATGTTCACGACCTAGATGGAAATGAACAATCTATCGTGAAAGGTTGAAGTGTAAGGCTCAGATTGGTTTGTCTTAACCAAGAGATTACACTAGTGCATGACTGATGCACTGAATAGGACCTACAGGAGGATAAATTCTTCAGCACTGAATTAGGAAGAATTAGACCTCAGTGGTTCGTTATTTCTTAATCTTTGTTCCTTTAATAGGATCGTGTGTGGTAAGTAATTATTGCTTTGACTTATGACGGGTAGAGAATCAATGAGATTCAATACTTTATATCTTGGGCAATATTATTGGTTACATGCGATTGCTAAGATTTAATACGAAGAATCGTGTGCAAGTACGCTTGTTCGATTTGCCCCCTTGGGAGGTTCACAAGATTTATCATACCAAATCTTTCAAGTGGAATTAGTTTCCGGTATGGATAATAATGTTGAACCGTTCCTTGACTAAGGACAAAAGATATTAATTAATGGAAAGCTATTTCAGTGGCTTGAATTAATTAATGGGCTAGATAATCTTAAACACGGGAAATAATAACCGGGAGTCATATTAACAGTAATATGGGTTAAGATGGATAGTGCAATATTAATTATGTAGTGGAATTAATTAATATTTATGGGCTTGAATAATATTGTGGCTCAATATTGGAAATTCAAGATCAATTGGAAGGTCCAATCTTAATTCTCCTAAAGGCCCCTCAAGTAGCCCAAAGATAAAGTCCAATAACTGAAAAAGGTGTTTAAAATAAAAAAAATTATTGTTGCTTATTTTTCCAAAATTTTCAAAAATATTAAAGGAAGAAAGAGAAAAGATTTTCTTGATTTTCTTGGAAAGATTTTATGGAATATGTATTCTTGAAATACAAGATTATCCCATAAATTCAAGAAAAGTCAAAGATCTTATTTCTTCCCTATTTAATGGAAAATTTTCGAAAACCCCTTAATATAAGGAGGTGGGATTTTTATGGAATATTTTAATTATGGAGAAAAGAATATATTGGATATATTCAAGATTTCTTGGAGATCAAGAAAAAGATTTTCTCATCTTATTCCTAGGGCAAAAATTGGCCACCACCTAGTATTATAAATAGGGATAAATTTCCATCCCCAAGTGCAATTCCATGTGTTGGAAAAATTAGAAATCCACAAAGGTGGTGCAACATAATTTTATTTTTCCCTTTTGTTAAATTGTTCGCGAGTTCCTACCACCGGATTGTTGAACGAGGATAAGGGAATATTTGGGAAGGTCGTTTGGTGTGTTCGTGTGAACGGGATCCATCTTCTCAACGGTTGTCACTCCGAGAGGTTAGTTCACGTAAACCCGTAGCAATTCCGCATGCGTAGGATTTATGTGAACTGTTTATATGCATGATTTGTTGTTGAATTATTATTTGAATTAATATTGGATTAATTCATGCTAGTAATAATTGTTAGAATTAAATTTGTATTTAAATATTCATCCCGAATAGATCCGGACAATTAATTCCCCAACAACATGTACTCCTTCTCCTCAGCAGATTTAGGAGCGAAAGTAATAGACAAATGAATATTTGCAGCACTTGGAGTATCAATAGGTTTAGCTGTAGACATACCAAACCTTGATAATATCTTTTGAATATAATCCTTCTGTGAAAGGAAAAGCTTCTTCTGACTTCTATCCCTATGAATCTCCATTCCCAAAATTTTCTGGGAAGCACCCAAATCCTTCATCTCAAATTCAGCACTGAGAAGACCTTTTAGCTTCTAAATATCTGACTTGTTCTTTGCAGCTATCAGCATATCATCAACATATAAGACTAAGTAGATGAATGAATCATCGTTTAGCTTGTTCTGATACACACAACTATCATACGGACTCCTGTTGTAGCCAAGATGTGTCATATAATCATCAAATCTCTTGTACCATTGCCTTGGAGACTGCTTTAGCCCATATAAGGACTTCTTCAACTTGCAAACGTACTCTTCTTTCCCGGGAGCTTGGAAACCATCTGGCTGGGTCATGTATATCTCTTTATCCAACTCTCTATGTAGAAAAGTTGTCTTCACATCGAGTTGTTCAAGTTCTAGGTCCTGATGTGCTACCATTTGAAGTAACACTCTAATAGAAGTATGTCTGACCACAGGTGAAAAAATCTCATCATAGTCTACTCCCTCTTTCTGATGGAACCCCCTAACAACGACTCTTGCCTTATACCTGATACCCTCAACAGGTGATATTCCTTCCTTCTTCTTGAAGACTCACTTGCATGTAATGATCATTCCCTCTGGAGGCTTCTTGACTAACTCCCAAGTCATATTCTTGTGAAGTGACTCCATCTCATCTCCCATGGCAACAAGTCATTGGGTAGACTCTGTACATGTAACAACTTCTTTGTAGGTGGATGGCTCATGAGAATCCATCTCTTCAACAACCTGCAATGCATAACCCACTATATCCTCAAACCTATATCGCTTTGGGGCCTCAACTCTAATCCTTCTAGCTCGATCAAGAGCTATACTGTATGGTCTTGTCTCAGATGGTTGAGATTCTGGTGGTGATGCATCTTTCAGCTCGGTGTCAGAATGTGAGTGTTGTTCTCCATCTTCCTTTTGTGACTCACTCTGCTCCACCTGTTTGTCAACACTATTAAGACAAGATACAACGATAGACTTCATAGTGAGGTTAAACATAGAATTCTCATCAAAAATAACATTTCTGCTAAGTATGATTTTGCTTTCTGATGGAGACCAGATTCTATACCCCTTAACAGCGTTTTCATAGCCCACAAAAACTATTTTCTTCGCCCTTGGCTCCAATTTACCCTCATTTACATGATAATAAACAGTACACCCAAAAGCTCTCAAATTAGAGTAATCTGCAAGCTTACCAGACCATACCTCGTAGGGTGTATTGAGATTGATACATGTGTGAGGTGCACGATTTATCAGGTAACATGTTGTGCTAACCGCTTCTGCCCAAAATCTTCGGGCTAATCCAGCATTAGAGAGCATGCATCGAGCTCTCTCCAGAAATGTCTGATTCATGCGTTCTGCTACACCATTTTGTTGTGGTGTATCCCGTACAGTATGATGTCTTGCGATCCCATCGTTCTTGCATAACTCATTGAAATCAGAAGAACATAATTTCAGACCATTATCAGTTCGCAGCCTTTTGATTTTCTTCTCTGTTTGATTTTCCACCAACACCTTCCATTGCTTAAAACTCTAGAAAGCTTCACTTTTATGCTTCATCATAATTACTCAAGTCATTCTTGAGTAGTCATCAATCATAGACACAAAGTATATATTGCCTCCTAAAGATTCAACACGAGAAGGACCCCAACAATCAGAATGGATGTAATCAAGCGTGTCTTTTGTTCTATGAATTGCCTTGGGAAACTTGCTGCGATGGAGCTTCCCAAAAACACAGTGCTCACAGAAACCAAGACCAGTGACCTTGTGGCCACCAAGAAAATCCTCTTTCGGCAGAATTTGCATCCCTCGTTCACCTATGTGGCCAAGTCTCATGTGCCATAACTTAGTCAAGTCGTCTTTGTGAACTTCCGATGATGCAACAACAACAGAATCAGATAGCGTTGAACCTTGAAGAAAATACAGAGTTCCTCGCTTCACACCTTTCAGAACCACATTAGAACCCTTGTAGACATACAGAACTCCACCTTCACCTCTGAAACGGAAACACTTACTATCTAAAAGACTAAGTGATATCAGATTCTTCGTCATTTGTGGAACATGCTTAACATCGTTCAATATGCAAAATTTACCATCATGTGTCTGTAATTGAAATTGAGCATATTCCACCGCCTTGCAAACTGAACTGTTGGCCATAGAAATATTGCCTCCATCCACTTGCTCGTAAGTTGTAAACTACTCTACGCGGACATATATGATAAGATGCCCCGGAATCAAGAACCCACACATCAGTGTGGTGTGTTTGTCCATTAGCAACTAGGACAGCATCTTCCTCGGAGTTGGTGTCATCTCCTTCAGCAACAGTAGCAGTACCTGCTTTGTTTTCCTCTTTCTTTTTCTTCTTCGTACAGCCATTTTTCCAATGACCTGGCTCTTTGCAGTAGTTACAAATATTGTCTGGTTTAGGACCCTTAGACCCAGACTTCTTGAATTTCTTCTTCCCCGATTTCCCAGGTCCCTTGTTCCCACTAGCTACTAGTCCAGCAGCCTGATATCTGAACTTCTACCACTCGCCTTATGTCGCAACTCTCTAGTATGTAGAGATGATCTGACCTCTTCCAAGGACACAGTGTCTTTCCCAACAATGAAAGACTGCACAAAATTCTCATACGACAAAGGTAGAGAAACCAACAGAATTAAAGCAGCATCCTTATCATCAACTTTAACTTTAATATTACGCAATTCTAATAGAATTGTATTCAATTGATCTAGATGTTCACGAAGTGGCTGACCTTCATGCATATGCAAACTGAACAGACGTTGTTTCAACAACAACTTATTGGTTAGCAACTTCGTCATATATAGACTCTCCAACTTCAACCATAGACCAGCCGCAGATTCCTCCTCTGCGACTTCGGTAATGATGTCATCTGCGAGACACAACATGATTGATGAGTGTGCCTTCTCCTTGACTTGAACGGATTTTACCAAGCAAATCAACTAGCTAATCCCCATCAAGTATAAGGGTTCGTAGTAGTATCAAGATAAGTAAAAGACCAAGTAGTATCGACCACGGGAGGAGCTAGTGCAATGGACCCCTAAGCCTATTTGTTGTCATGCTATTATAATTACGGACAAAGGTTTTTGGTTCTAGACTAAGCACAATTAATAGCAAACAAGAAAATAAACAACTAACAACTAACTTCAAAGAAGTGCAAATGAGAGGTATGCTTTGGATATTTTCCACCTAGTGATACTAAGGGTATTGTTTATGTCTTCTCTATGTTTCTATTTGGATGTGTAGGGGCAAATTACTCAAGATTTTCAAATGAATTCAATAGAGTAAATGCTATGAAGAGAAACCGTTTCCCTTCGGGTAATATAGTCTTTCAATAAGGTGTTCCCACCTAGTACTAAGGTCACTCCCTAATCCCCCACTTAATTCAAACCTAAGTCCAAATTAAACGTCTAAATATGGGAGTTCTAACACTAAGTACCCTCTCTCGAATGGATAAATAGTGTAATTGAAACATCCAATCAATTCTCAACCCTCAAATATGCATTTGGTCATGCCTATGCAACTCTCGTTTATAGCAAGCATAATCTCACACATAGTCTAATAGAAGAAAATCAATTAAAACACAATAAAGCCCATAAGTAGAAGCATCATCCAAATAGAAAAATAAATTAGACAATAAACAAATATCAACTCAATATTCACATGGTTTTAAATACCCAAAGCCTAAAATGATTAGCCCATGAATTTTAGAACAAAACACATGACTAAAATTGTTTCATACTCCATAAACAATGAAATAAAAGCTAAATAAAGAGAGTAAATGGTAGAATTCACCTAATGTGAGTGATTACAACTTGATTGAACTATAAAATCCTCTAAATTTGCAAGAAAATGAAGAAATTTAAGAACACCTAATACTATGTGAAAGTGTGTGAAAATAGCTGCTGCCTATGGTGAAATGAGAAGTGGCCTTCGTTCCCCTTGTTTCTGCCCTCAAAATTCATTTTTACTGATGCTCGAAAAATCGCTGGAATTTGCAATAGAAGCGAGCGACACTTTTAACAAGTTCCTGCGCTTTTGCCTGTGGGGTCCGTTAAAATTAATGCTCAGTAACCTTGCTCTCTCTCTCCTGATATAAAGAAGTAGGCGCGCGGCTGAAATTTTTTGTTTTCAAAATGAAGTGGTTCCACGCTTGACATAGTTGACCACAATCTTGGTTCAAATGGGGTGGGTCCCATGAACTCACACATGCTTACTTTTTCTAGCTTAGCAATTCCAATTGTCAAAATTCAACTGCTAATCATATAGCAAATGGGCTTTGCATCTCCCAACTTCTTACTTTTTGCAATCTGGGCCGACAGCATAGTTTGATACTGCGCACTCATTTTGTAACGCTCATAACTTGAGCTCCCGAACTCCGATTGAATTGATTCTTTTTTTTGTTGCGATCGTCTTTTCAAGGAGCTTCACGTGGTTCAACCCTCTTCTGGATCAAAACAGTTTTTGACTTCAATTCTTGCTCGTTTTTCAACCGTTTCCTACAAAATCAACAAGTTACACCCTTTCTCATCTCAAGTGCAATTAAGTCAAATTAATATAGAAAAATGTATGAAATCCTATCAAATTTGAGCAATTAAACAAAGAATTTCAAGCAATTCTCACACCAATCACTCCTCGAGAGTGACCATCTCAGCTTCTTCCAAATCCACCGTCTTTTTTATAACGGTGCCCACAGTCCTTGTTATTTCAACAAGGCACGTATCTTGATCTGCCATAAACTGAAACTGTTCTTCCCCGTGAACTTGTCGATTTTCATGTTTATCCCACCCGTCATCTTTCTCGCCAAATTGCGGAAACCCCCAACAAGGCTCTAGATACCAGTTTGTTATAACTGATGCGAGAAAGATATAAAAATAATAAATAAACCGACACCGAAATTTTACGTGGTTCACTAACAATTTGATAGCTATGTCCACGAGTAAAAGAGAGGATCTCGTATATTATTCAGAATCGACAACAATATACAACTCAAATGGGAATATAAATAATAATCCCTAACTGACTGGGCCTAATTTAATAAGCCCAAAATCGAAACCGACTGAGCACTTGTATCAATGGGACCTGGGCTTCTTAAAGAACATTAGGAAACCCTTCACCTTTTTCCACAATCCGATGTGGGACAGAATATGACTTCTTATAGGATTAAAAAGTCCTCCAACTTTTGATACAATCCGATGTGGAATAAAACAATACTTCTTTATTTTACACAATTCCAACAAGTTCAATCAATCATATCTTACTCAATCTCACTCAATCCTATCACACCCTATGTTTTAAACGCGGAAGCGGCGATCGGTACGGACAACCTTAGCGCTTTTGGTGGGGGACGGTCCGGCCAAGATCGATTGCTTTTTAAAGCGGTTGAGTAGTATATGACGTCATAATTACGTAATATATAATTAAATATATAATTTATTGACCATTATCTATAGATAATATATAATTAGATTTTTTATTCAAATAAATATTTAAATATATAGGTTTACTTATTTATTAGTATATTAATTAAAATATTAAAATTTTAAATTCCAAATTTAACTAATTAAATTATAGCCCATAAAACTTTTTCAACCGAATTACAATTTAATTAGGCCCATCAGTATTTTTTTTAGAACAATAAGTAGCCCATGCCCATCAATTTTACTTCAAAACAGGAAAAAATTAATTAAAGATATATTAAATTATTGAAAACCCTAATCATTCTCAATCTTTCACCTAACAAAAAATACTCCCTCCGTCTCAATCTTTAAGGTTTTCTTTTCATTTTTTTTGTCCCAATCTTTAAGGTTTCTTTCCTAAAATGGAAATACACTTTATCACTTTATCACATCACTTTATCATTTTATCACATAAAATACTAATAAACAACTCTTTTTACCCTCAACTACCCATCACTTTATCACATAAAATACTAATAAACAACTCTTTCTAATCACTATTCCCACAAATCCTTATGAACAGTCAAAAAGCCTTAAAGAACGGGACGGAGGTAGTAGCAATTTTGCGGCTGCGCTCCAAGCCCCTTCCCAGTTCCCACATGCGGTTTCTAAATTATAGAGAGAGAATGCAAAAAACATAAATTGGTTTCGGTTTCTGAGGTGGTGCGACATGAAGGAAGAGACATCGTCGCCACCGAAGAAAGAGTCCGTCGGCGAGCCAAGATTAACGAATCACGATTTCTCAGGGTTTTTTTTTTAAATAGCGTCGAACCGGCGAGTGACCGGTTGAACCGGTCACCGGTTCGCTGCGCTTTTTGCCATTTTGGGCGGTTCGTTGCGGAGTCGTTCGGTGAGCGGTCCAACATCTCAAAGCGGGCCGGCAGCCTTGCCTAGCAGTGGTCGGACCGGTCAGACAGGCCAGTCCGATCCGCTTTTTAAAACACAAATTATACCTAATTAATTCAGTCTCGTGAACCAAACGCTACCCAATAAAATAGACTGAATAACACTTATTGCACCGCGTAACTTGTGCATCAAAGGGTTACTATCACGCACTGCATTAGAAGGTTTTGGCTCATTAATATTCGCCTCGGACTAATTACATATAATACGTTTAAAATGTTGAAATAATTATACAAAACCAACTTCTATCAGTAATTCCAACATAATCATAAATGTATGCAGCTAGCATATTATAATGACAAGAAGATTGAATATGCCTATATACCTTTAAATTATATCAACTGCAAACCATTTAAATTGGACCCCATGCATTAAATTCTTTTGATTAGTACCCCTCTCCTCTCTTTTAGACTTGCCTTTTTTCTTCTGCTTTTGCACATTAAATTCAACCATGCAACCCATCTAACCCCCCAAAAAAATGTAACATCTACAAATTTAATTTAACTCAAAACTATATAACCCTCTCCACACCAATATAAATTATACATAATATACACATATATATGAAAGTAGTTTGGAGAAAGAAATAAAAGAGAGTTATTAAGGAAACTAGTTATAACTGCCACCATGGAAATTGAAGTTGTGGGTAGAGATGGTGGTGGGAGTGTGTCAAGTGGTAGTAGCTCCGGTGGCGGCGATGTGGAAATGGGGTGGCGGCAGGCGGGCGGCGAAGCCCATTTGGTGTGGCAGGAGTTGACGGTGATGCTGCCCAACTTCGGGCAGGGTCCGACCCGGAAGTTGCTTAATGGGCTCAACGGCTACGCTGAACCAGGTCGGATCATGGCCATTATGGGTCCTTCCGGATCCGGAAAATCCACCCTTCTTGATTCCTTAGCAGGTAATTAACCCTTATCATCTCTCTATCAAGAAAATTATATTAAATAAAATTGTTTTGTTTTGTTTTGTTTACATTTTTATTACTAGAAATAAATACTTAAGTGGTCAAGGTGCAAAATGGAGGATATTGTTAATGATGTTTCACACAAATAAATAAAATTATTGAATTCAATAAGTGTATATGTATAAATAAATAATAAAAGTGAGATTCTATCCTTTTATTTATCTTCATTTTTCGTTTATATATTCATAATAATCTCAAAAAACAAGTAGAAGGGTAAAATTAGGAGTGCAAAATGATTGACATTTTGGATTAAAAAATTATTCTCTAGAACGACAAATATTTTGGGTAGGAAGGAAAAATATTATTTTCGTAATTTTGTCTAATGTCAAACGAGTCGTGGAATTTTCGATTTGCATTTTTTTAAAATTTCTGACTAATTAATGAGTTTTGATTATCTTACATAATTAGGAGTACTATATGCATGTGCAATTAATTTTAGAAATGAGAGGGGTCAATCAGAGCGTTGGCATGAATGAAAGATTTAATGAATTTAAATATATGAGTAGCTCTAGACGAAAATAAATGGCACAATCGTTGTATCAGTGTTTTCAAAAATCGGTTGAACCAATATTGAACTATACTATAAATGAATTATTTCATGTAATAAATTCAATTTCTTTCCTAAAAAAGCAGTTAATTCGATTTTATTATTTTTATTATCTATTAAATCACTTTTTTAATTTTTTTTTTTATTTTTTTCTAAACCTCTTTATATAATGTTATTGTTTTTATCTCAATATCATTTTCTCTCAAATAAATTCATTCACAAGTCATTAATTTCATTTAATCTCTTTATCGTCGAAATACATATTGTGTGGAATTAATCCACAACGTCATCATCTCTACGGTCTCCAAACTCTATTGTATTTATTTTAATATAAGATTTATAAGTTATAAATTAGTATAATTTTAATATTTTATGAATAAATATTTATTTTTTAATGTAACATACAAAAAATATAAAAAAATATCATAAATCAATTTAACGGTTGAACAAATCGGTTCATTCCATTGTCCGGTTGGAAATAAGAAAATGCCTAGACCGGTTTGATCACCGGTTCGGTTATGAAAACACTGCGTTGTATAGCTTCATCATGACCGTTGGAATCCAAATCATGGGGAGATGCATGAAATAGCGACCGTTGATTTAGATGGATGGACACGTGAAATGGAAATAATAAATTTTGAACCAACAACTTAAAGGTTGAATTAATTAGGGTGGGCAAAGTAGTTGAGAAGTTATAAATGAAGTTGTCACACTATCATATCATGCCACCTATACTATATAAATTGCCCCTAATTCACTAATTATCATGTCCAATTCAACCTCTACACTCGTGCAATGTTGTTAAAACATACCTAAGTCCACAAAAAATTAATTATGTGACATGATATTTTTGCAAATTTAAGTTTTGATTTTAATTTAAAAGTCTCTTAAAATTTTACAGAAAATATCACATGCAAGACTTTATGATCAAAGTCCTTCCAACTCACCCTTTCAGCTTACATCTTAATACTAAGAGCTAGTTTAAATACAAGTGGGTCTGATCATGTAACTTGCATTCATAATGCATTTTAGAATCATGCAACATATTTTACTGAAATATGCAACTTGTTTATACTGAACCGTGCAACTATTAATATGAAAAAATAGTTACACGTTTCAATATAAATAAATTGCATCTTTCAACATAACAAGCTGCACAGTTTTAAAATGCACTATGAGTGCACATTGCACCTGGGTGCACACAAGACTTAGCCTTTAAATTAAGTTTTTTTTAGCACAACTCAATTAGTTTGAAAAACATTGTTATTAATTGATAAAAAATTATATGAGACGGTTTCATACATGATACAGGATATATATTAGCGCAAATTAACACCCGTCCCTTAAGTGTTAAAGTGTTTGCCCAAATTATGTTATGTCTTATTGTATGATTGGCAAGTGTGCCTCACTTATTATTGGCAAATTCTCTTGTGCACTATTTGCACCAAATTAATTTGGTGCAATTTAATTTTAAGAGATCTTTTTTTAATTTTTTTCAATTTTTTTTTTCAATTTCAGTTTGTTTTTAACTTTAATTTCAATTTTGGGTTTTTTTTTTCTTTCGACCCGGGCCCAAACCTGGTCGGAGTAGTTCATGGTTCACTCGGCCCAAGTGGTTCATGGTTCACCCGGCCCGAATAAGTCATGATTTAGGGTTCATTATTTAATATTTAGGGTATAAATGCTTCATCCAAATTGAAATTGAATTCAAGTGCACCAATTGCATCTTGTGCAAATGGTGTACAGGAGAGTCACTCCTTGTTATTTGTGAGGTTAATTATATGAATATTTGACTTTATTATGTACTACCTCCGTCCCAGAAGATTTTGCACAGTTGATTTTGACATGCATTTTTGCGAGCAAGTTTTGTATTAGTAATTGAAATGATAAAGTGACTTTTAAGGAGGGGTTTGATAAATAAATTTATTGATGAATTTTGCCGGTTTAGTCAACCTTAAGTAGCCGCGCATATAATTTTTTATCGATTAGTTTTATTTGAATTTTCACAAATTCTCCTATAAAAATTATCCATACTATAAAATTGATATTATTATACTTATAAACTAAAATTTATAACATTTAATGCTTTGATATCAATTTATAAATGTAGCGATATCAGTTGATAAATGTTATAATATTAATTTATAAGTGTAATGATATAAATTTCATATTATGAACCAGTTTCACCATAACCTACCCATTCATCTTAGTCACTCTTGTCTAATACCTTAACCTGCTACACAGGTAGATTGTCGAGAAACGTTGTTATGATGGGTAATATTCTTCTTAATGGTAAGAAGCGGAGGCTCGACTATGGTGTTGTTGTAAGTTCCTCATTTCTCAAATCATATTATACCTACTTAATTATGGAGTTTGCAATAAATTCCACTTTAATATACGTAATTAAATTTAAAATTATACTCCTATCTGTTCCATTTTAATTAACGTTTAAAAGAAATTTCACTCAAATTTTTTTAAAATAAAATTGTAAAATTAGAATAAATGCACAATATGTATATTAGTTGTGGGAGTTAAAATCAAATAATATGACATTTAACATGTCACATATTAAGATGTTTAAGTTAGAGCACCAAATATTTACACGTGTTGAAAATCGACAAAAAAAAAAAAAAAAAAAAAAAAGTGAAAAATTAAAAAAAAAAAAAAAAAGAAATTTACACTTCAAAATTTCGCGAACTCCAAAAATTTCCCAAATGTCAACTTTCCACGAGCAGCAGGTATGAAAATAGAAAGCAACGATACCAGCACGAACAACACCAAAAGACAAGACTTTGTCCGCAAAATGAACACATCCGGTTAATTTTCACAGTTTGACGTGACATTTCCTAAGGTAAAAAATTTCATCTCTTTGACAAGAAGCACTGCAATGTCAAAGAGCTCAGGAGGACTGAATATGACGTGAGAATTGAACTACACTCTATATGTACGTAGTCGTGCATAATGAATGCTATGAGATTTTCTCACAAGTAGTTCAGACTGAAAAAAACAAATACATACCCCAATCCACCAAGTGGGAAGCCTTCCACGTTTAGCACAACTATTTATGGCAATAAATGTCATTAATAGAAATTTAATTCCATTTTAAATATAGGTTATCCATAATAGTATGTCGTCTTACATGAACTGAATTGATGGTCATCATGTAACACGTAGTTGTTACATTTTGGTTTGAAACGCCAATGAATTTCAACGTCCCGAACGACCAAGTTTGTGTAATTCAAACTTGTAGGTTGAATTGGTTCAGTTGGGCAGACACAATCCCCAATTGGGCTTCTATGTTTGGACCGAACTAATTCCACATGGGTTAAGTCCAAATTTCCATGCGCCCAAAAAATATAAGTAGGCTCCGAGGCCCAAGTCTTATCCCAAAGTCCAAAAAGATACGAGGCCCACGGGTGCGACATGGCCGTGGGGCTGTGCGGCTTGTGTGTATGCACATGTGTGGTCCATAAGATTGCTCCTTAACAACTGTAATTGAATTATTAAATAACTCCCATTAATTAGGAGTGGTTTAACTTCTTTTTTTTTTTGACACAAGGAGTGGTTTAACTCATTAAACTTACAATGTCGGATAATTAACTCTTAGTTAATTTTTACACTTCTCAATAACACTTTAATCTCTTAGTTAATTATCTATAAAATGTTTTGTGACGTTTCAACTTCGTAATTTAATTTCTCAATCACTAAAATTTGATTATAAGATTATGAAATATACTATGATTATCTACTTAATTTCCTAGAAAATAATATTTATGCTCTCATTTGATTGATCAAAGACTTAGTGCTCCACATTCTAATTGGATGACAATTAAATATTCATTTAATCTCATTAAATGACAATAAAATATACATTTAATTGATTACTAAACCAATTTCCCAACAATTAATGTTGAGCCGCAATAGCACTTGATTAGGATTACTCATACCGGCAAGGTGCATAGTGAAAGAATTCTACGGATAAACATGCATGGCCTAGAACAATTTCAGGATGGGTAATACCCTAGGAAGTTCTCAAGGGTGTGTGAGTGAGGACAAAACACCCAAGACAAGACTCTTGTTGGTTTGTGGGAATTGTCATCAGTCTTGTGGCGCCCAAAAACGGGTAGTTGATCATGGTTTAATAATAATCATGTGGTTCAATCCCTAGTGCCCAAAAGAAACAATTTGAAAGCAAATTTAACATAAGTCGTGTCGATAGGTGTGAGATATGTGTGGAAGTAGAAATGATAAAATTGTCGTTTAATTTTTTGTTAAAATGGACATTATACCTTTAAACTAAAATCACATAGACGTATGTGATTTAAAGTTTGTGTAAAGTTTGGTGATTTACAAAATATCTCAAAGTGTAGGGGTGTTTGACGATATTTGATCTCAAATTATAATAGACCCGCTCACGAAAGAGTTAAACTGAGATCAAACCATGTTGATTGGAAATGTGCCTAAAATCCACAAAATAAAAATGGAAGCAATGGTAACAAACCATGTTGATTGGAAATCTCAAGATCTTGGTTAAATTGGAAAATAAGTTGGGGATGTTGTTGGAAACAATTGGTACTTCAGTCATTTCTTAAATAACACAACATTAAGTGTTGAAACTGGTAAGATTGTGGTAAACGTTAAGTCTTTAACTTTTAATAATTCCTCAGATCTCGAGAGGTGAGAACCGCTTCGACTAACATTTTTTAATCCAAAGGATTGTCCATGGTTAAATAGAAAAAAACTTGAGAACAAAAAGGTATATGTTAAGACTTTACTATGTCAACACTATTGACTCGGTATATACTAAGGTGGTTAGTTCAAGGCATTGCGTCCACTAAGCTGTTAATATGCGCAATAGTGTTTGACTACATAGGATTCGAAGTCACAACCTACCTTTCCGAATGGAATAGAGTCTTTCGATAATTGCTCGAGTCTGCATAGTTATAGGCGTAATTTCCTCTTATGTGGAGGATTGTTGAGGAAATTGATTTTAAAACCAATTAAATGTATATTTAATTGTCATTTAGTGAGATTAAATGGATATTTAATTTTCATTTAATGAGAGTGTGGAAAACTCGTATTTGAACGAATGAGGGCATATATATTAATTTTCAGGAAATGAAACGACATAGGATTAATCTACTCTCTGAGTAGATGGTCATGTATTATAATCTCAAAATCAAATTTGGTGATTGAGAAATTAAATCACGAAGTTGTGACTTCATAAGACACCTGGATTAAAGTGTTGTTGGGAAGTGTGAAATTAACTAAAAGTTTATTATTCCACATTTAAAGTTTGTCCGAGCTTTTTAACATTGCGGTGTTGCTCGTCAACTAGACGAAAGTCAATTTACTTTTGAAACGTCAGCCTTGACTAGGCTTTGCCTTATGTTGTTGTTCGTGTTGGGATCATTGCGATTGTTCTTTGCTTGTTGTTTTTTATGTGCTGTTCTTGGAAAGCTGCTAATTCGGGAAAGTTGTCATTTAGAAAACTTTGGAGTTTGCAGAATTTAGGGGTGTAAATTTTCTTTTTATAATTTTTACATTTTCTTATTTTATGCCTTTGCAGATTTTCATCACTGGTAGGCCATCATTGATGTTTTCTTAAACCAACAAATGTAAATAAAAACGAGTGTTAACTTTTATTCAATAGTACTGTTTTTAAAAAGGAAAAGGGTCATACAAGCCCCTAATTTTATATCTGGGGATCAAAAAAGTCACTTAACTTTTTTTTTTTTTTTTTACATCTAATCCCTTTTTCATTAACATTGAAATCAAATAAACCCTTAATCTTATACATGGGGATCAAATAGGCCCTAAACCTTTTTTTTGGTACACTTATTTTACATTGATATCAAATAAGCCTCTAATCTTTACATGAAAATCAAATATCCCCTAAACTTTTATTCAATAGTACTTGTTAGGAATTCTATTCTTGGTAGGAGTCTGTCTATTTAGGATCCTGAAATTAAACTTTCTTCATTAATTGTTACCATTGGTTGATTTCCCTAAAGAAATACACAAAAAGTACTTTAGCCACATCATGTTAATAACTAAGCTCCTTATGCTGGTTCGATTTTCCTGTTCCATTTTTCGTATTTCATTGGTGTTTTATCTTTCTGGATCTTTAACACATGGACCCAATGTATGGTGGTTCGTTGGATATTTTTTATTATTCCATGTGTCATCCATCCATATATATTATGGAATAGGTGATCTCATTCCTCGTTCTGCATTATGATTTCAGGCTTATGTGACACAAGAAGATGTCCTATTAGGCACACTCACAGTTCGGGAAACTCTAACATACTCGGCCCATTTAAGGCTTCCATCATCCATGAAAAACCAAGAGATAAAAGACATTATCGAGGGAACTATCATGGAAGTAGGCCTTCAAGAATGTGCAGACAGGCAGATTGGGAACTGGCAGATGAGAGGAATTAGTGGAGGAGAGAAGAAGAGAGTGAGCATTGGTCTCGAAATCCTCGTACGCCCCCGTATTTTGTTTCTCGACGAGCCCACCACTGGCCTTGATAGCGCTGCGTCATTCTTCGTCATACAGGCCATCAAGAATCTCGCGAGGGATGGAAGGACCGTGATCTCGTCTATCCATCAACCGAGTAGTGAAGTTTTTGCTCTGTTTGATGATCTATGTCTGCTGTCTGGTGGTGAAACTGTTTACTTTGGAGAAGCGAAGATGGCGATTAAGGTATGTTTAAACAGTATTAGTTGTTTCATTGAAAGATATTAGTTGGTTTACTAAAAAGTAATAATTGTGAACTAGTTGCGCGGTAAGATTTTTTACGTAAAGTCTAGGCAAAGTCTAGCACATGTTTTTATCATGCACCTGATTTGGATTTTATGCGTATTTTTAAATAGTATTAGTTGTTTCACTAAAAGGTATTAGTTTGAAAGTATTAGTTGTTTCAGTGAAACGTATTACTTGATTTACTATAAAGTAATAATTGTGAAAAGATATTACTTTGAAAGTATTAGTTGTTTTTATCGTGCAACTGATATGCATATTTTTTAATAGTATTAATTGCTTCACTAAAAGGTCCTGTTAGTTTAATAATATTAGGCGTTTCAATAAATGTATTAGTTATTTTTACTATAAAGTGATAATTTTGAACCAAATGCATGAGAAAACTATTTTACATTAGACCAACTCTTGAGGGAAAAGTCCAAACCAATTTTATATTATGTGTGAATTTTTTAAAAGTATTAGTTGTTTCATTAAAAAGTATTAGTTGTTCCTATAAAATGTATTGTTTACTCTAAAGTGATGATGTGTATCTTGGGCTGTCAGTTTTTCGGGGAAGCAGGGTTCCCCTGTCCAAGTAGGCGAAATCCTTCAGATCATTTCTTGCGCTGTGTAAACTCGGACTTTGACGTTGTCACAGCTGCATTGAAAGGTTCACTAAGACTTCGAGTATGCAACCAACAACTTCTTCTCTTTATTATCATACATGTCATTTATTTCTGAATTAATTAATCCGGCGACCTTGTTTATGATAGGATAAACAGGCGACATTGGACCCTTTGATGGATATGGCAACAACAGATATCAAGTTAGCACTTATTGAAAAATACAAGCACTCAGAGTATGCAAGAAACGCAAGATTCAAGACTCAAGAAATGGCAACCTTTGTAAGTAGTTCCCAAAGTTGCATGATTTATCTCTAGCTGGATCTTTTTATCATAGTTTTCACACACAACATCTTAAAACTCCGTCTTTCAACCCTTTTACTTAGCACTAACACTTCAGAGCATCAATTGCACCGTGCAACTTAATACCATTTCAGACCCAATTTTGAGTAAAACAATTTCAACCAAACTGATTTTATATTTTTCCGAATCATAGGGAAAATGGATGAAAAGTATTAGTTATAGTGAGGAAAAGTATCAGATTATACGATGAAAAATATTAGTTGTATATTGAAAAAATATATTGATACAGTTTTTGCCTATAAACGAATGTTTTTCTTTTTTATGTATTAATATTTTTCTTTATATGAACTAATATTTCTTGATCATTATATATTTTTTTTTTTTTTTTTTTTTTTTTATGAATGAGTCAAATTTTATTCAAAATTGAGTCAAGATTGCATCAGGTGCAAAGTATGGTGTTGGGTGCATAGAAATTTTGTCTTTACTTAATATTCACATTGATCCTATCTTCAAAATCACTAATACCCTCAAGTCATGCTTGGCAATCCATACCTCTTGCATGCATCCAGCATTTTTCTAGCCATAACAAATTTTGGATTGACTTAAATGCCTCAACTAATGAAATTTGCAGAAAGGACAAGATATTGAAAGAATTAAAGGAAGTCAAGCAACTTGGTGGAAGCAGCTCACAACATTGACACAAAGATCATTCTGAACATGTCTCGGGACGTCGGATATTACTGGTCTCGGATAGTCATATACACTCTTGTTTCTATTAGCGTCGGAACTCTGTTCTACGACGTTGGTACGAGTTATAGTGCAATCTTGGCAAGGGGAGCTTGTGGTGGCTTTGTCACAGGCTTCATGACTTTTATGTCCATTGGAGGCTTTCCTTCCTTCATTGAGGAAATGAAGGTAAAACTAATTCATATATATACAACCTACATTCTATACAAGAGATAGTAACACGGATCGTCCAGTAATTTTGGTCGTGTTCAATTTTAATCATGTAAGTTTTTACTTTTTCACTTTTTGTCATCTTGGGTCAATTTTGATCCAAAGGACCAAAATTGAAAAAATTTGAAACATACATATTAGAATTGGATATTAAATAGAACTAATATCGACACCAAAATGACCAACATTTACACTAAAATGGTCAAATTTGACAAAAAAATAAGTACATAATTAAAATTGGATACGACCAAAGTTGTAGGACGACCTATACTAGGAACTTTATTTTTTTCAAAACTCAGAATTTTTTTTGACAAACCAGGTGTTTACTAAAGAGAGACTTAATGGGTATTATGGTGTGGCGGTGTTTATACTTTCCAACTTCCTTTCTTCCTTTCCCTTCTTGGTGGCCGTCTCTGTTTTAACTGGGACAATATCATTTTGGATGGTGTTTCAGACCGGATTTTCTCGTTATATCTTCTTTTGTCTAAATATATTCGGAAGCATTGCAATGGTAGAGAGTGTGATGATGATTGTAGCATCTCTTGTTCCTAACTTCTTAATGGGGATCATAGCTGGTGCCGGAGTCCTTGTAAGTCATTCCTCAACTCAAAACTAGTATACTTTGATATAGCATTTTTGGTCCCTAAAGTTCATATTTTTTTCCATTTTGGTCTCTCTATTCATTCATAATCAAACTTAGCTATAAAATACACTTTTACCTTCAACTCTTGTTAGTTTTTTGACATAGGTACCCTTGTTAGTTGATAGTGCGCTAAGTGACATAATCAACTATTTGGAGTGCTAAATGTAATTATTTGAAAATTATAAATTCAATTAGCACCCTTAATTATAAATTACGTTTAGGACTCTCAAATGATTGATTATATCAGTCAATCGACGGTCAACTAATAGTGGACTAAATGTGAAAATAAAAGTGCATTTCCTAAATCATATTTGATAGTACGTGAAAGATGAGGAACAATAGTGTACGTAAGTCGAGCCAGCTCACTAGCCACTTTTCCTTGCCTCTAAAAAAAATAAAAATCGAAATTGACTCAAATTTAATCAAATCGAAATCGACTTCGAGCTCAACACTCCTAGTATTGTTAGGCTCGCGAGCCTACTAGATCTCACACTATTTTACTATTTTACCCCTAATATGCTAATTATTTATGCACATTCTAATGATATGTCTTTATTAATGCAGGGGATCATGATGATGACGGCCGGTTTCTTTCGCCTGCTGCCGGACCTCCCAAAGCCAATCTGGCGCTACCCGATCTCGTACATCGGGTACGGGGCGTGGGCACTGCAGGGTGCCTACAAGAACGACATGATCGGGCGCGAGTTCGAGCCTTTGATACCGGGCAACCCGAAGATAAAAGGCGAGGACGTTATAACCAAAATGTTCGGTATACCTCTAAATCCTTCCAAATGGTGGGATTTGTTCGCCCTCTTTGCACTCATAGTATGCTACAGATTCCTCTTCTTTGTCATTCTCAAACTCAAGGAGAGAACTGCCCACTATTTCCAGTCCATCTACGCCGAGAGAGCTTTGCATCACTTGAAATCCCGACCTTCGTTTAAGAGGAAAACGTCTTTTGCTAAGGCGAATATCGCCTTTCAGTCTTTGTCATCTCAAGAAGGTCTCAACTCTCCTGTCCCTTAAGATAATAATACATTTATTTATACAGCTTGTGAATTGTGATAAATATACACGATTAGAATTCGTTATTTCGGGTGTGTTTGCAAACTCTAGTGAAGGGGCATAAACATTTATTTTTAAGTTGTTCTCTCACGGTTTTAGCTTCTGAGAATTGTTTTTAAAATGTGAGCAAAGTTTGCAAATATTCCCTTTGTTTTGTATTTCGTATAAAAAGGTTACATGATTCTAAATTGTGGTGGTGGTGGTGCAAGGCACACGATGAATTGTGGTGGTTTAATAAAAACAAAGTCTTTTCTTTTTCTTTTGCAGATTCTTTTATGTATACTATTTCATTTGGTCTTTTTTTCTTTTGTTTATCAACTTTGGCGGGATAAAGCCATTAATTCAATCGAAAATGAGTGGGTAGGTCTTATATCCACTAGACACATTGTAACTCAAATGTATATTAAAAATATGCAAATTGTATATTTTTATTAAATAAATTGCCAATTTTAAAAAATATACTTAGGACATACAAGTATAAACTCACAATTAGTTTGTCCTTATAAGTACACTTCTTAAATAAACGACACATCACATGTTTGATTAGATTCAAATTGTCCCGGGACAGATCAAACAGTCCGAGTTAAATTCGTCTCCTTGTTATCCCTGCTAGTATTTGGCCCAAGAAGATGATGGGTTTGCGATCTTCAAAATTTTGACAAGCCAGCAATCAAAATCTTTAGTGTTTCAAGCGGATAAAAACATATTGGAAAAATTGCAAATTGATAAAAAAAATTGTATAAATTGCAAGTTGATCATAATATTAGAGGTTGTAAATTGATATTAATCCTTAATATTTTATAAATTATCTATCTACGTCCTGAAATCAATTGAACATTTACTATTTGCACGGAGTTTAATGTAAAACTTGTTTATTAAAATAAGTTTTTTTTTTGTTGAGGATTAAATGTTAAAGTACTCTCATATATGTAAATAAAAGGAGATAAAACTTATTTTAGTGTGAGAAAAATAATCACATGTGATGTAATATTGAAATTTTTGGAGGGGAGAATTTAAATTGATTGAGTTGCTTTATTGTCATTTTAAAAAATGCTCTATCTAATTCAGAACGGACATTTTCAACAAATATTCAATTGAATGTAGAATGGAGAAAGTATAGTAAATTTCATGTGAATTCGAGTTCACGGTATACATTATGCACAGATACTATCATTATTATAGAAATAAATATTTGAAGAAATAAAGTTCACGTTGTAGATACATAAATTTTATTAAATTTAATAGTGTCATATATTTGTTATAATCTTAATTTTTGAGATAAAAATATAAAATAATATGTCCAAAATTTGAGATTATGTATTTTTTTTCTCTCAGATTTGAAATTATATTTTCTAGTAAGATCTGAGAATATTCTTATCTTTTGAGAATATTCTTTTTTCTTTAAGTTGTGAATCTTTTATAATTAGGAGAGTTAAAATAGAATTTCAATATGTCAGAGGTCAAAATTCATTGCCTCCCTACTACCCAATCGTAGGAAAATTCATTTCTCTACTATCAAATTGTATGAAAATCCGGAATAAGTCGCTAAGACCCCGATACTACCAAAAATAAAATTTGGAATACGTCGGTACTACCCAAAATCCAGAATATATCGCTAAGACCCCCATACCCTCCTTTAGAGAGAGAAATCAAGAGATCAACAAAAATTGTAACCCACAATTTCTAAATAAATATATATTTATCTTGTTTTTCTTGTCTTCTATATATATTTATTTAAAGGTGATTAAATTTGTTGGTTCACACACGTAAAACGTCTTCTAAAATTGATTCTCAATTTCACCTTGAAGACAAAAAATTGTTGGTTCTCAAATTCACCTTTAAGACAAAAAATCGTATGAGACTCTCTTATATATGAAATGGGACCAAACGCAAATAAACATCCACCCCTTATATAGTATTAAAACGTCAATGCCTGTATTATGTTCCGTCTCATTATGAGACGGTTTCACCCAAAGTGTTTCGCTTCTTCTCTCAATCAACTATGGACTCCATCCCTTCTAGTGGTCTTTGGCGTGGGCCCCACCCCCACCCAGCACAATTAACTCCATACCTATCTGGCAATAGCATTTCCCAAATCTTCATCTCAATTCCCGCGAATCCTACATCCCATTATTATCTGCATTTAATTCACATTCACAATAACCAACCACCCCATTACTTTCTCCGCCCCCACCCCAATTATCGCTTTTTCGCCCTAATTCACACACACTGTGCGTGTGTCAGTGCATTCGCAGATGAATAACGGAGATTATAACCTCGTGTCTCCAAGATCATCAACAGCCTCAACCAATGTATGTGCTTCATTTTCATTATAAATTGCTTTATCGGTTATTTTTTGCCTGTTAATCAACTTCTAGATTTTCGTTTTTCCTCGGATTGTACTATCTAAGTTTGATTTTTTTTTTACTGGTTTACATTGATGTGATATGTAATTTCCTAATTTTTTTGTTTTCAAGTAATTTCCGTAGGTGTTCTGATTGCTGCTGTAACACTTTGACGAAAGAGATCATGTTTAGTTAGGCAAGGAACAAGTGAAATTGTGTGTGCACATTAACATGATATAAAAATGATTCATTATTTGATAGGGTTTTACCACTTGCCTGTATATTTTACATCTAAATCCCACAATGAAAGGCTGTGTTTTTTGAGTTTTTTATTTTAAATGAGAGTTGTTGTTTATATGTTACTGCGGATGGAAATTAAGGTATAATAATAGCAGTCATTTTGTTCATGTGTTAAGCTTTTAAATCAATCAAAATTGTTGAGCTTATTCTAATTTTCATTAAATTATGTTGCTAGCTTCTAGTGCAAAGTTTCCACGTGAAGTTTCTTCCTTCGGTTGAATATTTTATAGTAAACATTAGCAAACAGGGAGTGGACAAATATGATACAGTTATTATGTGTTAAATGACATAGATGAGAGACGCTAAAAGACCAATTAGAAAGGGGCACATTCTATCAATTAATGCAAAAATATGGCGGACCATGAATTTCAAATTAAGAAAATTTTCGTAGTATGTATCCTTTAAAGATTTCTGTTGGATCTATCTTAGCATCTGCTATATGTATTCCAGTAAAGGCTTTGTCGATGGACATAAGGATTTTATGTGCACCTTCTCGTCTTTGGTGATTCATAATGATCACTATGTTTATTAGCTACAGTTATTCTCTCTTAATATGTGTACATTAAGATCTATAATATACACGACATCCATATTCCTGTGACATTTTGTAAAGATATATTCCATAAGTGAACAATATACTTCGTGGGAGCATATCACCAGTATATTTCTTACCCATGCATGTTGTTACTTTTTTATAATGGGTTCATATTTCATACACTAATATTCTATCTCACACTTTTTGAATAAATCTTTGGATGATGGACAAACCCTGGATTCTGTACAAACAGTATCTATATATTCTTGCGACATTTTTAAGTTACGTAAAGATATTTCATAGGTGAACACTGTGCTCATGTGAAATTGTTACTTCTTATAATGTCTTTTTCTCATATTCCATTCTCCCACTTATTCAAATAATTTTTTGGTTGATGGACATATCCTGTTTTCTGTAACTATGACTGTACATTCCTTTCTAGACTTTGTCTTTATCAACTTGATTATTTATCATGTTTCTTGTTTCTATAGTCCTTAATTGCTAAATACATATAAAAGCTGATTAACTACAAATATTTTATTTTTATTATCCAATGTATCTGCCTTAATATAGGCTTTTCATATTCATGCTATTTTAAAATGGTGATGGTATACTCGTTTCGACAGAACAGTTATTGCAATGCTATGGGGTTAGGGAGGATTGACAGTTTGGATTTGATCAATGAATCTATACATTATAACGACAATATGATTGCTATTGTGAAAAAAGTTGTGTGGTGATTTATGCCTTACAGTTCTCTTTTGTTGCCGAGTTTTTCTATATATATACTTCTCACAGTTTTTCCCTATTTTGATACTTAAATAACAAACACGCATGCATTAAAAGAATAAGAATTGCAACAATTGGAAGACTAATATGGAGCTTTGAAATAGGTCACTGCCAGCTTATCATCAATAGAGAATGGTTCTATTGACTCTCTCTCTCTTTTGAACTCTGAAAAAACAGTTCAGGAAATTATTTCCCAGAGTTTAATGCCCCATGTAGCTAATGATCATCTGACTGAATTATGCAAGGCGTTAACGAGTGTGTTTCTACAAATCCTTCATCTAAATATTTTAATATGCTTTTAGCTGCAACACTTTTACTAAATCTTTAAATTTGTTTTTAGCTGTTGCAAAGGCATTACAAAGGGTAACGGAAGAGAAGGCTTCTGCTCAAGCTGAGGCTGCTGAGTGGAAACGTAAATATGAATTGGAAAAGGCACACAATTTTCAGTTGAAACAAAAAGGTTTACATTCAGTTTCCATATAGACTTTGTATGCTCTTGTCCAAAACGTACAATTGTCTGAGTTGTGTCTACAGTCTGCTTTTTATTTAGAAATTGCCCCAAATGTGCTGTTACAATGAAGGTACATAGGCAGAAATTACTGGTTGAGGTTTTCTTCCAAGTGGGGATAAATAATTTCCCTATTGCATTATAAGCCAATTTTTGTAATCCAAATATAATCATTATCACTCAAATATATGTACTTGTCTCTAAAGGGGTTTAATATTTTTCATTTGTTTGATGACCCTTTTAATTTAAACTTCTAAAAGAATGTCAGGAGGATGGATATTTAACTTAATATGCTGACCAAACGACTCCAAATTTCACCTGAAGATCATAAGCTATACTGTTCAATAAGAGTCATTAGACACCATGATGCCTCAAACTAGATATGGTTTCTTCCACCTTAAGTAAAATATGCATCCAAGAAGCTGAAACTTACAAACTATTTTAATCTTTTCTTCTTCACTTTTCCGTACAGTATTTTCAGAGGTTGGTTACTTGATTATAAATATAAAACTGGATTTGGTATCTTTTGCAACATAATTCGTTGGCTTGCTTCACAGTGCTGTCGAGAAAAGGGCTTTGCAGTGAGCAGACCCTGTTGTCAGAAGAAAACACAGAACAATTTGGGCTTTGCAATGGAAATGATGATGCATGGGCTCAGGAAGTTCTTCGAGGAGGTGAACCTGATTTTGACTCTCCTCCCCATAATAAAACAATCGCGAAGGTATGTCATATCAAGCTTAGGGTTTTGGTTCTGTTAAATTTTGTTTCATTTAACTACGAAGAAACTAAGAAACTTGAGTTTTCATAAATGAGGAGAAAAATGAAAAAAGCTTGCATAAGATAAGAGTGAAAGATTCAACATGATTGCCATTTTTACTGATCTCAAGTCATCTATGATGGAGTAGAAACCATGATCTTAAGTGGCCAATGTGGATAATGATCTTTATGGATGATATGAGTGGATAATGATCTTTATGGATGATGTAAGTGGTGAATTGTTCACTCTTAAGTTTTTGGTTTTTGTTCTATTGTGTCATTTCGTAGCTTTATGAAGTTTCATTTTTTATTGGCTATTCAGATCAAATGAGTAAATATACATGTACATTTTTCTGGTTACAGTATATATTCAAGTGCATGTTTGAATGGTATTTCACCGAACAGTATTAGTTGTGAACTAGTTACAGGGTGTTAATGGTGCACCCAAGTGTTAATCTCTCTCTCTATATACATATATGTATAAATTTTTTTTCACTTGATTATATTTCCAATTTACCGTCCCTGTTGCTTAATCAGAATTGACTAATTTGTATATGAGAATAGGCATCATTTAAATTATCATGGTACCTCAACGGTGAAGAATGTGATCACCACGAACATGATATTCTCTCTTTTGAGAAGGGTGATATAAGAACAGCTGAGCGCAGCAATAAACAGGTATAACTGTTATCTCAATCTCACGTCACTTTGATTCGATCAGCTAACAGTTATGCCACATTTCACACTTTATATTTTTTATATCTTAAAGATAGTTTTTCTTTAGTGTACAACTAAACTTTTGTATTTCAGATTTCTTTGAAGTGGAAATCTCCTCCACACACCGTGCTTATATTGACCAAGCCAAATTCTATTTATGTCCGAATTCTTTGTCTTGAAATGATCAGGTAAAACACTTGATGATCTATATATAGTAGCTCATTTTATTTGGTCAATTAGGAATCTTGACACCTATAATAATATCTTTATTTTCTGCTAAAGTCACTTTATATGTACTTGCTTCTCATATTATTAAAATATTCTACTTGTTTATTAGGAAAAAAAATTCTCTGCTGCCTCTGAAAAGGCTCCAATCATAAAAAGGATAATTTAAACAATTCTAAGACATTGGAAACTATTTCTATAACAGACTTTAGTTGATTTCCGTAACACAAAAAGAATTTGTATGTTGTTGAATATAATTTATGTTGTATAAATATAAAGTTGAAAACACATTTTTGATCCTATAAGTGCTGTCCGGTCTCTCTTGATTATCGGAAGCGTGTGTTCTCCGTACAAGACATTAGTTTTTTAGATGTGCCAAGTTTAGCTTCTGTCACATGTTCGGTTCAAAACACATGAATTTGGGGACTTGCCGGGAGAAATAGATGAACAAGCTATATATTTTTATTTCATTTACAAAAAGAAAAAACTAAATAATAAGTGTAATAAAACTGAATGTGTAATTAATGAAGAAATCTCTTATATTAGATCTAACTTTAGGTAAATAGCTTAAATATTTGCTTTCTTTTATTTTTTTAAAAGTACAGTCTGTAATAAAAGTTAAAAAAAGTGTATGCATGTATAATGAATTATTTATATTTTTAAGTAAACCATTTTATATCTCATAGATGTCTTTATAATAAATATTCGAAAAGCCTCGAAACCGATTTACACCTTCAAACAATAGTATTGATATAGGCATAGAAATGTTGGGTATCAGTTCCAGATTTGTAATTCGTTTTCTCAGCAATATCATATCTAAATTTCATGTGTGAATATAGTTCTTTTTCTTTTGATAATGTTGATAGTTGACAACTTTTTTCTTGGTATGTCTCTGTCACTGTTACGAAGTTATTACATGATAAATCATGAAGGCCTGTCTAAATGAGTTGTTTTATTTTCTCCTAGATGGTTGAGAGAGCAGAAAAAGTTAAATATATTTGTGGAGCCTCGAGTGAAGGCTGAGCTTTTGGCTGAATCATCGTACTACAGCTTTGTGCAAACCTGGCTTGATGGTAAGTTGTATACTCTCCACAAAAATTATATGCTTCCTTCATTTTGCATACATAATCCCCAAATTATTGTTGTGCTTGTTATAATATTATTTTTGGTTTTTGCAAAATTTCCATGTTCTAGTCTTGAATTACATCAATTTGATTTGCACTAGATGTTACAGTTTTCAATATTATTTCACTGTTTATAAGTGGAGTGTATGATATATCTAAATAGTAAATAAATATGAGTAACACTTAGTGTCTTCATCTGTATGTTTCCATATGTAAATTAACCTATTTGGTTGGTTATTGCATTACTTATATTACTGTAGGAAATCACTTCTCAGTCAAAATCCTCCAAATATGTTTTGTACAGAAAGCCTTGAAAAGAATTGACTAATGCTTTCATTCAAGATATTCCGAGCTAATTTTTTCAGGATATTTTTATATCATATAAGCTCAAGTATTAATTCCTTTTTAACTTAATCACAATTAAAAAAATTTCCTCTCTTTATTGCTAGCATGTAATGACATGCTATTTAATTTTCTTCATCAATATCGGATATCAACTTATTTCATCCATGTAAAATCTCATCTCTGTTGACAATATCAGCAGACTAGCAATGTATGTAATTGAAACTTACTTGAAGCTCATATGCTCCTTTTACTGTGATGTTTTGTGCAGACAAGGATATTCTGCCATTACATACAAAGATTGACCTCATAGTAACTCTCGGTGGAGATGGAACTGTCCTTTGGGTATGTTCTCGGTGTTTTTAGCAAGAATTAGAAGTTCAGACTACTTGCATACGGATTCTCCTTGTATACTAATTCTTGTGACCACATGTTGTTATATTTGTGTTCAAAGTTTTTTGAGAGAAAACATAAATACATGAAAACTAATATAGTTAAAGTTCTCTCTTTAAAAAGTCAACAAATAGTGGATGTAAATAATAGAGTATTTAGGAATTATAACTGCCTGAATGGCTGAATCTATGAGGGGGCATAAATTTGTATGGTAAATCATTTTTCCTTGTCTGGAATCCTATTCCAAAACAATTTCTCAACTTTTTGCATTAGGTAGCAATTTTTCATAAGTGCAATCGAAATATTGGAACTAAAGTCATGATTTCTTTAATCGGATGTCATGTATTTAATAATAGAAGGTTTTCAGCCTTTTTTGCTTTCAATTGTTAAGGTTGTGCATCATTAATGACTTGTTCAAGAGAGAATGTGTTGTGTTTACTACTCTGAGGTTATCTATTTTCACTCTCTGATGTAGCTGGTAGTTAATTCAAAAGATCATGTTTTGGGTCCACAGCGCAAAAAATATATGAAGTGGTGGTTTATTTTTCTGCCAAATTTGATGGTAGTAGATATGATATGATCTATTCTCTATTGGTAATCTTTGAGCAGATTTCTTACTTTTCGCATTCCTCTTTTCTTTTAATTTTTTTTTATTGAATTGGAGACTGTAAAGATGGACATTGAGGCTGGAATTTGTGAAAACCCCACACCCAAATGGTCATTTGTTACTACTTTTTACTTGTAATGTCAGTTCTTTTTATAAGAATACATTTTGTTTTGCAGGCTGCATCAATGTTCAAAGGGCCCGTTCCTCCCATCGTGCCATTCTCTTTAGGCTCTCTTGGTTTCATGACCCCATTTCGTATCCTCCGTCTTCTTGAATAGGGTTTCTTACTTTATATATGCACTTGTTTTGCTCCTTATCTATGCATGGTTAAGCACATATTTATGAGTTTACAGGAATTGACTTTTTGAATTTTAATTATGAGTTTAGACTGTACTTATGAGGTTTCCAATATATTATTATGAGGTCTTTTTTTTTTTTTGGAATGGAAAATCTTTAATAATAATAATTATGTTTTGCATGCAATTACTGCAGTTGTAGGCTGAATCATTCACGCAGCAAAGCCCAATAAATCATTTTTAAAAGTGGTGTGGGACGCTTGGTCTGGATCATGATCACGGGTGTTAGGTGGATAGAGTAAGACATGGGTGCACCAGTTGAACCGTGTAACTAGTGCACAAAATACTGTTAAATGAAAACAACTAATACCATTTAGTAAAAGAACTAATACCATTAAAAACACACTTGAATTGCATGATGCAACTGGGGCATAGAAGTATTTGTCGTGTGAACTAGGTAACTATGTTTTAAGCATGTCTGAGATATATTAAACCTGCTGCCATCATTTGCATCATTTTATGTAATCTTTAACCCATGGAATCAGATAGTGAATATTATCGCTATTATCTTACTTCAATTCTTCTTGGTCCCATTAACATAACATTAAGGCATCGATTGCAATGCCACATCATCCGTGAAAATGAATACGCGAAAGAAGGTCCCATGCTTGTCCTGAATGAAGTGGCAATTGACCGTGGAATTTCATCTTTCCTCACAAATCTGGAATGCTACTGCAACGACTCGTTTGTCACGCGTGTACAAGGAGATGGCCTAATATTATCAACGACATCTGGGAGCACAGCATATTCGCTGGCAGCTGGAGGATCAATGGTTCACCCCCAGGCAAGCTCAGTTTAGGCTTAATGTATCAACATATCCTTAAAACATCAACTTTTATTTTGAGAGGTCTCTAATCTATTTTTTTTGTTTTAAAATGCCCTTCAAGTATTGAAATTTTATTCCACAAGCTCCCTCGAGATTTAAATTGATAAAAATTTCGGTTCACCTTAATAGTCCTGTTAAATAATATGCATGTCACCTTTTGATGCATTATGTCTTCAGTTTACTGCTATTTTTTTGTCCATTTTCGGGATAGAAAACGAATGTAGGTTTCTTAAATTGAGTGCTCGTTGATCACACATCAAATGGGAAGCAGAAAGAGAAGAATTTGATTTACTCATTAAGGCTTTGTTCTCAAGAAAATGAACTTCATTGAGGTTTTTCACATATTTAGGCTAAACCTAAGGGTAGTTTTTGTACTTGTCGCTTATGTGTAGACAAAGTCTCGTATGCACAAGGTGCACCGTGCAAGTCAAGTGTATTTTAAATGGTATTAGTTGGTCAGTATTAATTGTTTTCACTTAACAACAATATTAGTTGTGTACAGTTGCGCCACACAATTGTTGTACAAGAGACTTACCTGTGTTAATGTTGATATCTGGTGTTTTTGCAGGTTCCTGGAATCCTTTTCACACCTATCTGCCCCCACTCTTTATCATTCCGTCCTTTAATGCTGCCCGAGCATGTCCGTGTTAGAGTTGTAGTACCGTCTAATAGCAGAAGCCATGCATGGGTATCATTTGATGGTAAGAACAGAAAACAGTTATTCCCAGGGGATGCTCTCGTTTGCAGCATTGCACCTTGGCCCGTTCTCACCGCCTGTCAACTTGATTCCACCACTGATTTCCTGCGTGGCATCAACGATGGGCTTCACTGGAATTTGAGGAGGACTCAGTCCTCAGATGGCCTCACAAGCAATTTATGATCAATATATACTTAATTCTGTAGTTATAGTTGGATAGATATATACATGAAATGGGATGTACGTATTACTTGCGTATGTAGAATGTGTTGAATATGATAGATTTTCATTTGCTAGTTTAATTGATAAAATATATATACATAACATGTATATGTTGATGTTTTTTTTTAACCATGTTAATAAAGGTTGGCACTACCTTAGAGCCTAAAAGCCCTCTGGAAATTCGGGATGAACTCAGAATCGTCCCAAGTAAGGAAATGTCAATAGAACCCTGTGTTTCTATTTTCTTTAGTGCACTTTTATTTTTTGTATCATTAATAATACATGAATGTTTGGGCTCTTTTCACTTTGACTACAAGTTGCTTATTGTTGGCGCGGTGAGACAAACGTATATCCTCACATCTCAAAACAAGTCTTTTTTAACGTGATTAATTTCTTTTAATATTTTTGTACTCCAGAGTTCCATGATCTTTTGTAGCTTGTTGAGATTTTATTTGATCGAAACTCCCATGTACTAAATCCCATCTTGTACAAAAGTTGAGCTTCGCTAGAGCCTAAAGATTGTAGGATTCACCTTCCAACTTTGTTTCAGATATTGTCCGCGGAACTTACCGTGCTGATAGCAATCATTTCTGAAATTTGTGTTGGTTTGGTATTAACTTACTAATATGTACAGAAAAGATTGCTTATATAGTCAAAGTTGCACACGAAAGTGCAAATGCATATACAAATGTGCAACCATTTTGTACATATTAAACCATCTTTATCGTTGGGTCATGCGAACAATTCGTAGCAAGAAGAAAAAAAAAATTGAAATTCAAGCAAATTCGGATGAACCATTTGGTACTGCAAACTAGAAGTGGCACAGTTTTCAATATATTGGCTGATAAGTTTTGCCACATGTCACATTACAATCGGCTATCATAATATTTATTGGATAATTATTAAATTTTATGTTTCAACATATTATCTATAAACAAAAAAATTATATCAAAATTCGTAAAAAAAATATCCTCTATAAATAGAGACCAATATTGATACATTTTGAATCACAATCTCATAATCTTTATTTTTTCTTCTAAATTATATCATTGTTATTATGGATCCAAATCATTTAAATTATTTTTCTAGCTCCCAAAATTATTCAAACTCCCAAATTTATCCAAATTTTCAATCTTTTTTTAATCAAGAAGATTATCCAAGCTCTCAATATCCTCATTTTTCTCCGAATTTGAATCAAATTCCTAGCTCTGAACATATCCAAACACCAGAAAATATTTCTCGCAATTTGTTCAAAGATACGAATTCAAAGGTGGGAAAAGCTACTTTTTCTGTGAAAGAAGATGTAGCTATAATGCCGTCTTGGATTTTCGCCAGTGAAGATAAAATATGTGGCAAAAATCAAAAGACTGACTCACTGTGGACACGAATTCAAAAATTGTATGAAGAAGCTCGAAAATAAAATCCAGGGGAGATAAATGCAAGAAATAGAGATTCATTAAAAGGTCGTTATGTTGGGTTATGGAGCCTGAGTTGGGGAAGGAGTCCAGGGAGCAAGAGGCGCTCGACCAGTTGAGGTCGTGCACTTCCGCTCGACCAAGGAGCGAGGTCGAGCGCGTCCAATTCCAGAGAGGACAAGGCGCTCGACCAGTTGAGGTCGTGCACTTCCGCTCGACCAATGCAGTCCGGAGTTTCGGCCAGGATGGGCCAAATCTAGGGTTTTGGCCCAGTTTCATCTTTAAATACCTATTGACTTATTGTATTTGTTAATCACTCTCGAAAATTTAGTATATCTCATGGCTTGGTAATGCCCCCAGACGTAGTCATTCCTGACGAACTGGGTAATCAAATTTGTGTTATTTAATTTCTTGTTCTCTCAATTTCTCCATAATTGTAGTTTAATTTCTATCAACTGGTATCAGAGCATCGGGTTCAGAGGATCTGGTGAGAGCAATTATGATGGTTGAAGGGAAATCGCCTGTTGAGAAATTTGATGGAACAGATTTCGGATTTTGGAAATTGCAGATCGAGGATTACCTGTACGGTAAAGATCTGTATCAACCTTTGGGTTCAAAACCAGAAGATATGAAGGACGACGAGTGGAAGTTGCTGGACAGGAAGACGATGAGTGTGGTTCGTCTATCGTTATCCAGGAATGTCGCCCTACACACAGTAAAAGCAAAAACCACGAAGGAGATGTTGGAGATTCTGACTGAGATGTATGAAAAGTCGTCTGCAGCGAACAAGGTTCATCTGATGCGGAGGCTATTCAACCTAAGGATGGCAGAGGATACTGTGGTAGCCAATCATCTCAACAAGTTCAATATGACCATAGCGCAATTGAGCTCGGTTGAGATTGATTTTGATGATGAGGTTCAAGCCCTAATTTTGTTGTCTTCTTTACCAAAAAGTTGGAGTGGGACGGTAACGGCTGTTAGTGCTTCAGCAGGTAAAGTGAAACTTAAATTTGACGAGGTTAGAGATCTGATTATGAGCGAAGAAATTCGCAGGAAAGAATTGGGTGTGGCCACGGGATCAGCCTTGAGTGCAGGAAACAGAGGCAGATCAGAATCCAAAGGGAAATCTAATCGGGGTAGATCAAAGTCGAGGGACAAAGATAAGCCCAAGAAGGACAAGAGTCAAGTTGAGTGCTACAACTGTCATGAACTTGGTCATTACAAAAACCAGTGCAAGGCACCAGCGAATGCACCAAAGAAGGATGACAACTCAGCAAACGCTGCCACTGATGAGGTCTCGGATGCATTAATTTTGAGCGTAAGCAGTCCACTAGAATCTTGGGTGTTAGATTCTGGAGCATCGTTTCATTCGTGAAGCAGGGCTGACGTAATGGAAGGCTACACTTCTGGGAATTTTGGGAAGGTTTATCTTGTTGATGATGAGCCTCTGGAAATCATAGGGAAGGGGGATGTTCGGATCAAGACACCGAATGGAACTGTCTTGCAGTTGAGAGATGTGAGACATATTCATGGATTGAAGAGGAATTTACTTTCAGTGGGGCAGCTTGATGATGAGGGTTACAATGTGATCTTTGGTTGCAATATGTGGAAGATATCCAAGGGTGCAATGGTAGTGGCTCGAGGAAACAAGGAGGGAACGTTGTACATGACAGGCAACACCCGGGATAGCATTGCTCTTGCAGGTGAAAAGGGGAATGCAGATTTGTGGCATTGTCGTCTTGGCCACATGAGTGAGAAGGGATGAAAGTTATGTGTTCGAAGGGTAAACTGCCAGACCTCAAGACAGTTGACATCGGGTTATGTGAAGACTGGGTATTTGGAAAACAGAAAAGGGTGAGTTTTTCGAAGGGAGGCAGAACCTTGAAGCAGCAGAAGCTAGAGTTGGTCCACAGCGACTTGTGGGGTCCAGCACCAGTGACATCTCTTGGTGGAGCATCATATTACATGACTTTCATTGACGACTCTACGAGGAAGGTATGAGTTTATTTTCTGAAAAATAAGTCTGATGTCTTTAATGCTTTCAGGAAGTGGAAGGCCCTTGTAGAAACTGAGACGGGTCTCAAAGTGAAGTGTTTGAGATCTGATAATGGTGGAGAGTACGAGCTCCGTGGGTTCAAAGAATTCTGTGAGGCGAATGGAATTCGAATGGAGAAAACTGTGAGAGGAACTGTTGGGGTTATACTGAAAAGTATGTTTTTACTTTGTATAACCAAATTAAAGTTTCTTATTTATTTACTGAAATAAATTATTTAATCACTGTTGCATTAAATATGAATGAATGTTATATATGTTTATTGCAAACTCGTTCAATAAGACAGTACGTTGTAGTTAATTTGGTGATACCCGATCACAGAAGATCAAATTAACAGCCCTCGTAATTAAGTACAAATTCACAACCCAGATGGAAATGAACGAACCATCACGAACGGTTGAAATGTGAGACCCAGATTGGCCTGTCTTGACCAAGGGATCACACTAGCGCATTTAGGTGCGCTGAATGAGGACCTACAGGAGGACAAATTCTTCGGTACTGAATATACAAGAATTAGACCTCAGTGGTGCATTGTTTCTTAATCTCTGTCCCTTAAATAGGATCGTGTGAAATTAATAACTATTGCTTTGACTTATGATGGGAAGAGAGTCAATGCGATTCAATACCTTATATCTTGGGCAATATTATTAATTACATGACGATTGCTGACATTTAATACGGAGAATCGCGTGCAAGTACGTCTTGCTTGATTTGTTCCCTTGGTGGGCTCATATCCTTTATCATGTCAAATCTTGCAAGTGGAAATTTATTTCCGGCATGGATAATAATGTTGAGTTGTCTTTACTCCAAGGACAAAGATATTAATTAATATAAAGTTTATTCAGTGGCTTAATTAATTAATGGACTAAGATAATCTTAAACGCGAGAAATAATGACCGGGAGCCATGTTATATGTGAAATCGTAATATGGGTTAAGATGGATAGTTCAATATTAATTTTATAGTGGAGTAAATTAATATTAATGGACTTGAATAATATTTGGCCCAAAATATTATAGCTTCATAGTCCATTGGAGGTCCAATCTTAATTCTCCTAAAGCCCCCCCAAATAGCCCAAAAATAAAGTCCAATTAATGAGAGAGAGAAGAAAATATTCTTGCTATATTTCCAAGTGTAATTTTCGAAAATCTTGTCTATTAAAGGAAGAAAGGATTGTCTTGATTTTCTTGTAGATATTTTATGGAAAGAGATAATTATTGTAGGAATACATAATTATCCCATAAATTCAAGAAGTCAAATCTTGACTCCTTCTATAGTGTAGATTTTGAAAATATTGGGTAGAAGAGGGGAAAGAGAATTTTATGGAAAATTTAATTAAGGAGAAAAGAATATAGGAGATATATTCAAGATTTCTTGGAGATCAAGAAAAGATTTTCTTCCTTATTTTCCTAGCCCTAATTTTCGCACCCCCTCCTCCCTATTTATAGGGGATGAGCTCTTCATTCCCAAGTGCAATTTCATGTGTTGGAAATATTAGAAATCCACAAAGGTGGTAGCAAAATATTTAATTTCTCTCCCATTAAGATCGTTCGTTGAAATCTTCCCACCGGATAGCGTTCGTGGACTTTGAGAATATATTTGGGAAGGCTCTTGGGTTGATTCATCCGTTTGATTTTTTAAGAGGTTAGTAATTCCGTAACTCCTAGTTCCGCATGTTTAGGATTTACGTGAATTATGTGTACGCATGTTGTTTATTATTATGTTGAATTGATTTAGGATTAATTCATGTTAGTAATTAACTGTTTAATTTAAATATGTATTTAAATAATCACCTCAAATAGATCCGCACCCGATTTTTCCCAACAGAACCCCCAGTGAAGCGGTGTGGCGGGGCGTATGAACGTAACCTTATGTGAACGTCTTTAGAAGCATGAGATTGAAGTGTGGATCGCTTAGAAGATGTTTTTGGGAAGCGTAGTTAACACCGCAGCGACTTACTTGATAAACAGAGGACCCTCAACTCCCTTGGAAAATGGCATACCAGAGGAGACTCGTGCGGTAAGGAGGTAATCATCTTTTCTTGAAAGTACTTGGGTGTGTTTCATATGTTCATATTGATGCTACTAGTAGAAGTAAATTGGATGCTAAATCTGTTAAGTGAACGTTTATTGGATATGGCGGTGATGAATTCGGTTATCGATTTTGGGATGAAGAGAATCGAAAGATAATTCGTAGTCGAGACGTCGTATTTAATGAACAGATTTTGTACAAAGACAGATCGGGTACATCCAAAGTAGTTGGTTCTGAGACCCAGGTTGTTGAGTTAGACATTTCGAACTCAGGTGGGAGCAAGGAGGTTCAAGATAATCAGGTGATTGTTGAGGAAGAACCACGTACACCACCACCAACAATTCTGCTGTGGAGATCTATGAGAGAACATAGATCTCCTGATAGGTATTCACATTCTCTTCATTATTTATTGTTGACAGATGGTGGTGAGCCCGAATGTTATGTAGAGGCTACACGTAGTGAGCAGGTGAGCAAGTGGAAACTTGCAATGGATGATGAGATGAATTCGTTGATGACCAACGGAACTTGGGAGCGCTGAGCTCCCTAAAAAAAAGAAAATATTTGCATAATAAGTGGGTTCTGAAATTAAAGAGGAGGCAGATGGAAGCAAGCGTTACAAGGCAAGACTGGTTGTGAAAGGGTTTCAGCAGAAACATGGTATTGATTATACTGATGTTTTTACTCCTGTTGTGAAACTAACTACCATTCGGTTAGTTTTAAGTTTGGTGGCTGCAGAGAACTTGATGTTAGAGCAGATGGATGTAAAAACAGTCTTTCTTCATGGTGACTTAGATGAAGACATCTATATGAAGCAACCAGAGGGATACTTGTCAAAGGGGAACATTGAGCTTGTTTGCAAATTGAGGAAGAGCTTGTATGGCTTGAAACAAGCTCTATTAAAGTGGTACAAGAAGTTTGATGGGTTCATGCACGAGATTGAGTTCAATAGGTGTGAGGCTGACCATTGCTGTTGTTTCAAGAAGTATGATAATGGCTATATCATTTTGCTATAATATGTTGATGACATGTTGATAGCAGGCTCTAGTGCTCGAGAAGTGAGCAAGTTGAAGAAGCAGTTGTCTGATAAGTTTGCTATGAAGGACCTTGGAGAGGCCAATCAAATCTTAGGTATGCGAATCGATCGTGATAAGGTGGCAGGAAAGTTGTATCTTTCACAGGCTGAATACATAAAGAAGGTCTTGAAGAGATTTAGTATGGAAGATGCAAAGCCAGTTCGTGTCCTGTTGGGAAGTCAGTTCAAGCTATCCAATAAGGACTCACCTAGTAGCGAAGAGGAGCGGACCTATATGCAAAACACTCCATATGCTTCAGCAATTGGCAGTTTGATGTATGCTATGGTGTGTACAAGACCAGATATTGCACATGTAGTGGGAGTTTTTAGCCGGTTTATGGGTAATCCGGGGTGCTTGACATTTGGGGAGGCGATAAAGTGGATCCTTAAGTACTTGAGAGGCACTACAGAACAAGCATTGTGCTTTGAGGGCAAAAGTGTTGAATTGGCAGGGTATGTTGATGCAGACTTGGCATCCAGTGATCTTGACAAAAGGAGGAGTACAACCGGGAATGTATTTACTCTTGGTGGTACATCAATTTCTTGGGCTTCTAAGTTGCAGAAGATCGTATACGATCCGCGCTGAGGGCGAGTATGTTGCGATTCTTGAGGCTAGTAAGGAGATGGTATGGTTGCGAGAATCTTTTGCGTGAATTGGGGAAGGAGCGAATGATAGTATTACGTATAGTATGCATGCAGTGTCATTCACTTAGCAAAGAATCCAGCTTTTCACTCAAGGACAAAGCACATTGAGTTGAGGTATCATTACATTCGACATTCGTTACCTCATTGAGAACAAGATCTTACAACTAATGAAGATCCGAGGAAGTGAGAATCTTGCTGATATGTTGACTAAGGCTGTGACCTTAGAGAAGTTGAAGTTATGCATGACTTCGACTGGCCTTGGAAACTGAGATGAAGGCTTGGCACTACTACCAGTGAGAGATACCATAAAATAGAGAAGACAAGTTACATTTGGAGTCAGTCTCCAGGTGGGAGATTGTTGGGTTATGGAGCCTGAGTTGGGGAAGGAGTCCAGGGAGCAAGAGGCGCTCGACCAGTTGAGGTCGTGCACTTCCGCTCGACCAAGGAGCGAGGTTGAGCGCGTCCAATTCCAGGGAGGACAAGGCGCTCGACCAGTTGAGGTCGTGCACTTCCGCTCGACCAAGGAGCGAGGTCGTGCAGTCCGGGGTTTCGGCCAGGATGGGCCAAATCTAGGTTTTTGGCCCAGTTTCATCTTTAAATACCTATTGACTTGTTGTATTTGTTAATCACTCTCGAAAATTTAGTATATCTCCTGGCTTGGTAGTGCCCCCAGACGTAGTCATTCCTGACGAACTGGGTAACCAAATTTGTGTTCTTTAATTTCTTGTTCTCTCAATTTCTCCATAATTGCAGTTTAATTCCTAACACGTTATAGTCGACTTAATACAAGTGCCAGCAAGTGGGTTGCCGCTTACAAAGAAGCATATGGTCATCAAAGAAGCGAAATGAACCAACAAGATATTGAGAGAGAAGCTCAATCAATTTACTCCGCAGATAGCCCAAAGTTCCAGAACTTGCATGTATTTAATGAAGTTATATGTGAACATTCCAAGTGGGAAATAAATTTAGATCGCGATTCAACACGTGTTCGTGCTGAAGACAACGAGGACAATGAAGAAAGTGGTGGCAGCTCAAAGAGATCAAGGACCAGTGAAGACGGGACGTATTCGATCCCCACTAATCCAGAAACTCCAGGCAGTGGTGGTTCAACAACTTCACGTCCTACTGGTAGAGATAAGGCAAAGACCAAAAAAAAAAGGAAAAGAGAAGGTATCACAATATTCTTCTGTTGATATTGAAGTTGCTGCAGAAATTCGTGCATAAGACTCACTAGAGATGCTGAAGTTGAAGTGATAAGTAAACTTAAAAAAGAGAGAATTGATTTGGAGAGCAAAAACCGAAAAGATGAAGCACTCTCTTTTCATTCTCATGTACTCCTCTTTATTAAAGTTGTGTCATATCCATTAAGTAGTCTATTTTGTTCTCATGCTTCTCTTTATTGAAAAAGAAAAAACGCACCCCATTAAGTAAAATAGTGATAAGTCATATCACCTGACCAAGTCCATTATTAAAGTTTATATCCACTTGTCTGATGCATGGAAGGTGGAAGGAACATGTTCCTTTACTCCTCTTTATTAAAGTTGTGTCATATCACATTTGTTCTCATGCCTCTCTTTATGAAAAGTAATTAATAAAAATAAAGTTATAAATTAAGATGTAACTAAGATCAAGGGCATCTGATGATATTTTGGAAATTTTTATGACACACCCAAGAGACATGCCTAGGAACTTGTTGCCACCACCCACTTACGAGAACTTGTTGTCACCACCCACTCATTTACTCATCTTTATTAAAGTTGTGTCATATCACATTTGTTCTCATGCCCCTCTTTATTGAAAAAGAAAAATGTACTCCATTAAGTAAAATAATGATGGGTCATATCATCTGACCAAGTCCATTATCTATTTTTCCATTGTTGAAGTTCACATGCACTTGTCTGATGCATGGAAAATGGAAGGAGCATGCTCATTTACTCTTCTTTATTACTCAAGTTATCATTATACTTTACTCACATTTAATTATGTTATTTATAAATGTACTTAATCTATATTTCCGTAAAATCTGTTTTAACCCTCTGAATATACTTTTGGGGGATGGAGGTAGTATGATTTCCTGATAGAAGTGTGTAATCTTCTGTTTCTTTTGTTTCAAATCTCGGAGTTTCAAGTAGCCTGTTAACCACTCATTGAATCATTTTTTTAACTCTTTCATTATACTATAATTTTTTGGTGCGTACATTTTATACCCAATCATTAATAGAACTATTTTTCTGACAAAAAAAAAAACTATGAACAGAAATAAATCAAACTAGGGCATTCTGTTTCTTGAATAAACTTGAAGTCTAAGGCTTTCAAAGCAGGGGTAGACCTTTCCTGTTGCCTCAATTTTTGCACATTTTTTCCTCGCTTTCAAGATGGGTCTTTCCATCAAAAGTATTCTAAATGGTTAATGTTCTATTTATTGGAATATAAAGACACGTAAACACGTAATACATGCGCAACGGCATTAAACAGTTTACCAACAAAGAACATATAATTGCATAAACGTTTATGAATAAACATAACAAGAAATCTTATAGTAATTCAAAAGCAGATTTCTCAATTATGGTATCCACGTAATCCCCGTTCACAGACTTGTACAGATTTGTCAGGGTTGAATCCCGAGACGAATTTGCTAGAAAAATTCTTACTCTAGATTTTATGGAGAAAATATGAACAACCGTATAATGAATTCTCAAGAGCTCATATATATGAGAGGCACAACTTAAATCTTAAGCTAACCTGATTGAGAAATAAAGTCCATAATCTTTATTTAAATAAATCTTTTAGATTTATTTTCCACATATAAAATCTCTACGGATTTAATTCTCATATATGTCAAATCTCTACGATTTATTTCTATATATATTAAATCTTATAATAATATTCCATATATTATTATTGAGAATTCATATTTAATTAAATCTAATTTAATTAAACATTAATAATAATTAATTCCAAATTAATTCATTATTAATTATTTCTCCATAAATTAAATATTAAATTTAATTTAACATTTAATCAATCAACTATAATCCGTAAAAGAGAACTACTTGTTGTGTGACCCATAGGCCCTCATATATCGAGCGATTAGTCAAACTAACGGTCTTAATTGAACCCTAGACAATAAATCAGACATTCTCAATATATGAGGTACGTTGCGAGAAACGTGCAACTACCTGTAACTAAAACATGGGCTATTACGATTTTCTCATTTCATTCACGAATACTCGATTAGTCTTGAACATGATGAAGTGTCTATTCAAATAACATAATCACTTTATCTCCAATCAATAATTGATCACTCATGTCACACTTGGCCACAAAGTCCAAGTTGAGGTGCATTGGCCAATGACTTTGATCCAACTACGATGAGAAAGTGAGTATTCTCTCTAAATCCAATTTGAGGAATGAATCATATTCTTGGCTCAACTACCACGCACATGCGCTTCGTGATTAACCCAATCTAAGCCATATCTACCCATGGAAGGGTGCAAGTGTCGGTCATGGTCAAAGTTCATCACTCCACACATGTCGTGCGTATTGACCTCAAGTCAAAGGAGTATCGCATCGCTCCCACTAACTGGGACACCCGTAGACACATATAGTGGAACTATATCAAACGATTTCTCGGATGAGTATACCAATACCCTCTAAGGTATTTGTGCATCCATTGGCCACTGGGCTCCTCAATTGAGTGGGAGACCCAGGTTCGATTCCCTTTGGGAACGAATTGGAGTATGGGAGTTATAAGGTGGCTTGGTGAATTTGTGGAGTGTTTGGGTGCTTGGTGTACTAACTACTAACATCTAACAACTAACTTTGTCCAATCAAAAAAAAAAGTATCTCGTAATAAGTGGGGTCTTACTACACTCTCTAAGAGTATGAGTATGATGCAGATCGCACATCAATCTTCATTGCATCATCAATATCTCATTCTTGATGATCCTCGATTGGGGCTATTTGAGAATCATGCTTAGGTCAACTGAGTTCTCACATACTCAATGACAACCGTGACTCAAGGGAACACAGATAAGAAGAAAATGCAAACAATCAAACATAATATTCTAATAAGTGTAATGCAATACATTTAATATTAAATAAACAATAATATTAAACTAACACTGAATATTATCTGAGTATTATGTTCTTACAATGGATTGTCTTTAGGACACTAACTCTAACATTATTATAATTAATACACAACTGACCAATGAAATTAAAAGGTGCACGAAACTCCCACTTCATATTAGTATTTTATATCGTATTTTTTTTAATAACTCGGTATTTGGGGGATCAGAACTCACCGTTCACTAGCGGGGGTCTCACTTCATATTAGTATTTTATTTCGTGTTTCATTATTTTTAAAAAAAATCACATATAATAATTGACACCACAAATCTTTATCGATGACATATGCCATATATTAAAAACAATAAAATAGAAAAATAAAACACAAAAATAGAATATGTTATCTTTATTGAATTGAAATAAAATGCAGAGATGGAAAATATTCTTTTCTCATTAATTATTGATATATATAAAAGACTAAGAAAAGGCACTTTTATATCGTTTCACAAAATTCATCAATTATTACAAACGAAAGAAGTAAGAACTAGTGAGAACATGATGAGTTAACTAATAAGCAAAGCGACAATTAATTTAGATTATTTTCTATTCATCTCACGAAAAAGTCTGACGTAAAAAAGATATCGAGGGGACAAAAGTGACACCCATTTTTTTTTCTTTATATGCATGCAATTGTCTCTCCAATATAGAGAGAAAATTCATTGAGATTCTATCATATGTACATAGCGTAGCCAGGATCAAATTATAGGATTACTTGAAATAAATACAATATAAAAAAAATAAAAATCAAAATAATTTTTTGGTTTACATAAATTGCACCCTACTAAATTTGATATGTTGTCGTTTAAAGTTTGAAGATTAAACTTAAATTTTGATTAATTTAAAGGGTAAATAACTTTATTTTATTATAAATAAATAAAAATGGACATGATTAGCACTACAAAAAAAATAGGGGGTTACCTACGGAATATTCCAAAAAATAGAGGTAAATTTATTTGTAAGTCATTTCTAAACCACAAATATAATTGCCTACAAAAATGTAAGTTGCCTAAGGAATTATCTTTTGTAGTTATTTAGTTTGCCCACAGAAATTAGAAATGTGTAGGTAGTTTCATGATAGGTAATTTGTTTGCCTAGGAAATTATTTTGTGTAGGTAACTTTTCATAAATTTTTCTAAAAATTGGTAGGTAAATCTTAGGCAATAGTCACTTTTAAGGACCAAATTATTTTTGTAGGAAAATTTCATAGGCATTTGAAAATTTTGGTATACAATTCTTCATTTTTTTGTAGTATGTAGCAGAAAATATAAAAGGAGAAACCAAAATAATATAAACTCAACAAGATGAGAATGAGAGGAAATTTATTGTCACTTTGAAAAAAAAAAACATTAAGATTAAATGCCAAATTTGTTGCCAAAGTCACATAAGTAATAACGTAAAAGAGAAAACATCGTTTTTTTTTTAAAATAAACATATTTTAAAATTGAGTTGGTATGCTGTGAAACTTGTTCACCGTGAAACTGATTTTTTTTTTTTCAGACATACACATTAGTAATATAAGTCACACCCTTTAGTAATATAAGTCACACACTTCAGTTATCACTACGACACTATTTGCTATAATATAAGTCACACCCTTCACTTTTATGAGTAATACTATTTATAGTAAAAAGTCACACACTTTACAATAAAAAGTCACACACTTTAATAATATAAGTCACACTCCTTAACCAATTTCACCGTAAAACTTGTTCACACTATACTTTGCCTTCAAAATTTATACTGCACGAAATTTTTTAAACGTGGACCGAGTATTATTAATTAATGCTTGAAAATAGCAACCATCTCATCAACAAATTTCAATAGATAAAACTCTGCAAATATAAAATATAATATTAAATTTTTAAATAATCTTTAAATATTAAATAATTTATAATATTAAATATATATAAAAAAAGATTTTTAAGAAGATCCGTCCACTAATTGTGATTATTTAGTCAAAAGAAGGCAATCAAGAATTCAAAGAGTTTGAGTGTGGACAACTGAAGCACAAGTCCAGCCGTAAGATGAATTTATGTTACAAATTCAAGAAAGAATCCCATTCAATTCATAGCTTCGTGACATCATCCATGCAACGACATGTTTCTTGACCTCATAATACACAATAATCATGATTTCACTTTTTTCAATATATACAAACATTAAGGTGACTTTAATTATTTTTGTAAAAGATTAAAGGTGATAATAAATAAAATGGAGTACAAAGGGTATTCAACCCCATATACAGAGTTTAAGAATGAAAGAATGGTAATAGAGAAGGGAACTCAATCTATAATTTACGAGGAAAACAAGTTAGAGATTGACAACACAAATCATTAACCGCATAGCAAAATGAAAGTGGAGAATCATGATTTTTTTTATAATTCGGTATTCGGCCTAAAAATCAACTAATTCGGGAGACCATAATTCACCGTCCCCTAGCGGGGGTTCCACTTCAAGCCAGAACAAAACACTGTCTGAACTGATCCATCTCAAGAGTTGATCGCACTTAAAAGTTTTCGAATCTGAGACCTATAGATGAGCATAATCTTAAATTCCAAATCTACACCATCTGATCAACCTTTGGGGGTTGAGTCACTTCCATGAATTAATTCTAATCCCGTCGAAGATGTTAATCAAAACCGAATTAATATTGTTAAAAATTAATTCGTTTATCGCCTCTCAAATCCTTCAAACCACACATTGCCAAATTAACAAGAAAACTTTTTTAGCAACCTTATCCAACCCTGTATTGAGGAAGATGTTCATATGAGACCACATAGAAGAAAAGTTGATTGCTGGACTGTCCAACCCAGGGACGGTTCCTCTAGGGGGCTGCACCTGGCTCCAGCCCAGTGCGAGCCCCCACTAACCTGTTATATAATATATGAATAAAAATTCAATATACGAATTTAAGCCCAGACCAATATTATTTTTTATTTTATATTTAATTTACAAACATCTATCTAAATTAAAGCTCATACACACACTCTCTATTCAATTATTAAATTAAGATACAATTTGATATAAATTTATTTTCCTGATCTATCATGTTTCTCTTTTTTTTTTCTTTTTTCTTATTACAATTTAATTAAAGTATTGAAATTCAAAAATTTCATCCATAACACAGATTTTATTTTATTGTATTTTGGATGTGCTTTCTTGCAGCTCTCACGCCCAAACATTTAGAGTTTAATCATCTGAATAAGATTTTATTTTTTTCATTTAATATTTTTATTTATTTAACTTGTTCAATATTAAATATCTACATTGTTCTCTCAATTTTTGTCATTTTCTTTTGAGAAATATGTATGAGTAATTTATTTTTTATTTATTATATTTTGTGATAACGATCAAATTTTTGGCCACTTTAACATTAGAAAAAGAAAAATTATAAATGTAAAAATGTACTAAAATGAGTTAAATTGGATATTTTTTTAAACCAATAAATGTTTCTTGAAATGAATAAAAAAATATTGAGATTTTGTATTAACTAAATATTATTTATTAATAGAAAAATAACATATTTTATAAATGAACACCAATCTTTTGAAATATACTTTTCTAAAAATATAGATAAATTCGAATTTAATTATTGATGAGTTTTATATTTTGAAATCTCATATGACACCACCTAAATTAATATATTTAAAAAATACTATATATAAATACAAAATTTTAATGTGACCAAACTTAAAAAAAATTATGTTAAATCCTATACCCGTCCCTGGTCCAACCAATGAAAAAGATTATTCGTCTTGCTAAAGAGTGAGTTCTAAGTGTGATTTAATTTGAGTTAGGACATATTGTTAATTTTTTGTACAATTTGTGCCACACCAGTTTGTCATATTAAAAATATTCACACACAAAATTACCAAATTCACCCAAATATACAATAATTTATCTTTTATGTTGTTCATAAAGTAAATTATAGTATTTCTCTTATAACGTTGTAAAATAGACAGACTTATATGCATTATTTTCAACATATATCACTATTACTATTATTTGTAAAAGCTAACAATTTACAAATAAAATATTAATCTTTACAAACAATAATAATAATGGTGTAACATGAAAATAATGCAAATAATACATTCTCTAAAAAATAATTTAGTTGCTAATACATTGAAATGCACATTTTCAATGATTGTTATATATTTTTTCTTGATAACTCGGTGTCCGATCCAAAGACCGACTAATCAAAGGGATCAGAATTCGCTGTCCACTAGCGAGAGCTCCACTTCAAGTCAGAGTAAGTTCTGTATGAACTGATTCATCTCAAGTATTAATCACACCTAAAGAATTTCGAACTTGAGACCTGGAAATGAGCCTACTCCAATTATTGCTATATATTATAAATAATTTAATAGTGTAATGCTCATTTGATTAGGAAGTAAACTCTTAATGATAGTATTCATTATCTATAAGAATTTTTTTAAAAATGACGAATTCTTAATTAGACGAAACATCATCAAAATTTACAATAATGTGACACATAAGCTATAGAAATTTTATATTAGTTGGTTGAGAGATGTTTTTAAATCGATGTATGATAAAATATTAGATATAAAATAAAGGTTAATACAAAGAAGCTAATGCTCAATAAAATAAATATTCAAGATATTTAAAAATTTATAGAATGACTTAGTTTCTAAGTAACATAAATATAATCTAAGATGTGCATGGTTCAAACTTGAGTAACACTCATGTGAATCAGGTTCACACATGAACTCTATCACTGTTATGTGTAAAAACTATCACTGTTATTCACAAAAACTTTCACTGTTTAAAAATATAAAGCATTTTCTAAACAGTGATTGTTTTTATTCATAACAGTGATAGTTTTTATACATAACAGTGAGAGTTTTTTTATGTAACAGTGATACTTAAATAACCGAGTTCATAGCATGAACCAGTTCTATACAAGTTTTTGTCTTCAAACTTTAGCTATTGCAATTTTTTTATTAACTACATATTAAAATGTCACATGGATGCTACATATTATTATAAATCAATAAAAAAATAACACATCAATAAAATAAAATGTAACCTCTCATCCAAATTAACATCAAGATGATACATCATCCAAATTAACCACAAAATGACACATCATCAAAAGAAACTCTCTAGTAGTATATAGAGGGATTGAGAGAATAAAAAGTAGAGTAGTAGATTTTAAATACATATTTAAATTAATCAATTAATTACTAACATGAATTAATCCTAAATCAATTCAACATAATAATTAATAAACGAATAAACAACATGCGTACACGTAATCCACGTAAATCCTAAAGCATGCGGAATCTAGTAGTTACCAGATTACTAACCTCTTGCAGAGACGACGGATGAGACAGCGGATCAACCCAAAGAGCCTTCACAAATATGTCCCAAGTCCACGAACGCAATCCGGTGGGAGGATTCTCACGAACGATTTTAACAAGAGGAAAACCAAAAATATTTTGCCACCACCTTTGTGGATTTCTAATATTTCCAACACATGGAATTGCAGTTGGGAATGAAAATTCATCCCCTATTTATAGGGAGGAGGGGGCCGATTTTTAGGTCTAGAAAATAAGGGAAGAAAATCTTTTTTTGGTCTCCAAGAAATCTTGAATATATCTCCTATATTCTTTTCTCCTTAATTAAATTTTCCATAAAAATCTCTTCCCCTTTTTTTATCCCTATTTTTCGAAAATAACAAGGCAAAATGAGTCAAGATTTGACTTCTTGAATTTATGGGATAATTATGTATTCCTACAATACTTATCTCTTTCCATAAAATATCTACAAGAAAATCAAGACAATCTTTTCTTCCTTTATCCTACATATTTCGAAAATTTCAAGGAAATATTAGGCAAGAATATTTTCTTCTCTCTTTCATTAATTTGACTTTATTTTGGGCTATTTGAGGGGTCTTTAGGAGAATTAAGATTGGACCTCCAATGGACTATGAAACTATAATATTGGGCCAAATATTATTCAAAGTCCATTAATATTAATTTATTCCACTATAAAATTAATATTGAACTATCCATCTTAATCCATATTACGACTTCACTATAATATGGTTCCCGGTCATTATTTCCCGTGTTTAAGATTAGTTTAGTCCATTAATTAATTAAGCCACTGAACAAGCTTTATATTAATTAATATCTTTATCCTTGGAGTAAAGACAGCTCAACATTATTATCCATACCGGAAATAAATTTTCACTTGCAAGATTTGGTATGATAAAGGTTCTGAGCCCACCAATGGGACAAATCAAACAAGACGTACTTGAACATGATTCTCCATATTAAATGTCAGCAATCGTCATGTGATTAATAATATTGCCCAAGATATAAGGTATTGAATCCCAATGATTCTCTTCCTATCATAAGTCAAAGCAATAGTTATTAATTTCACATGATCCTATTTAAGGGATGCAGATTAAGAAACAACACACCACTAAGGTCTAATTCTTGTATATTCAGTACCGAAGAATTTATCCTCATGTAGATCCTATTCAGCGCATCGAAATGCACTAGTATAATCTCTTGGTCAAGACAAGATAATCTGAGTCTTATACATCAACCTTTCATGATGGTTTGTTCATTTCCATCTAGGTTGTGAATTTGTACTTAATTACGAGGAGCTGTTAATTTGATCTTCTATGATCTGGTATCACCAAATTAACTACAACGTAATACGTACTGACTTTATTGAACGGGTTTGCAATAAATATATATAACATTCATTCATATTTAAATGCAACAGTGATTAATAATTTATTTCAGTAAATAAATGAGAAAAACTCAGTTCTGTTATACAAAGTAAAAGCATATTTTTCAGTATAACCCCAACATTAATAATATAGAGATTGTTCTGTAAAGTTCCACGACAGATAATCACATTGTTATGCAAAACAGTAACATGCTTATTAAAACGAACAAAATATCCATCGACAAATAGTTTAGAAACTGAAATAAGGTTTTCCGAAAAACAGGAACATAAAGAACATCTCTTAAAATTAAAAGTTTGTCTTTAAAAGACAGGTGCACTTCTCCCACTGCTTCAGCTGCCACTCTCGTAGCATCGCCTAGCGTGATGAGGATCTAAATTTCACTAAGTTGTCGGGTCCGCTTGGACCCCTGTAACGTGAAACAAATATGATCAGTGGATCTCGTATCCACTACCTACGAATGGGCAGCATACTCCGCCAAACAAGTTTCAACAACTAGTGAGTGAGAATTACCTTTCTTTCCATTCCTTTTGGGATTGGAACAGGCTGACCTCCAATGTCCTCTTTCTCCGCATTCCAAACAGATCCTCTTGCTTAAGCTCTTATCTTTGAAGTTTGAATAGAATTGGTTTATCCTTTCTATCTCTTCATTGTTCTTACCACCAATTGGCCTAGAACGAGAAGTAGACCCTTTTGTAACCAAATTCACTTTTTTGCGCTCAATATCCTCTTCGACCAACTTGAGAGCCTTTATTAGATCATCCACAGTAAAGTTCATATCTTCCATCAAGATGATGTCCCTTATCAATTCATTTGTCAGCTTCCATTCATTATATTCCATCGCTTCCCATATACTGGCATCCTTGGTTGATTTTTCGGGTTTATGTACGTTAAGCACCCATTTGTATTCATGCGAAGCAAGGATATCTATAAGATTTTGTTTCCAAACAACATAGTTTTCTCCAATAAGCAGATTGTTTTTCAGTATATTGAACAGTAGATTAAAAGGTTGCGACATGATGAAACTGAAAATAAACATACATCTTATGTCAATATCCGGATCAACACAAAGAAAATCACATAATTCGATCACATGATTCATATTAAAATCTCAAAAAAATATGAACATGCATCAGCCAACATCTCAAAACAAATTTAAATGAGCCTCGTGGGAGGGTCATCATTTAAATCACATTCAAGCAGGTTACAAACAAGAACATTTGCAAACCTTTAATTTCAAAAATTAATAGTCGGCTCCTATTGGGAAATATAACCCCAACAGCTCCCGCTTGACCAATATAAAATTGACAGGGACTTCGGTGAAGTATATGCATATCAATTTTATATCTAAGTAATAACCATGATTAAATACAGAAGTACTACTTCGTTTTGATCGAGCCTCTTGGGAGGGTCATCGTCGCCACTAATAATAATTCACAATCATCCATTTGAGAGTTTATTCATGTGAAAGTTATCTTTTGGCCGTCCCGTAGGGGAATTTCTCCAAAAGATTTCACAAATAAATAAATCATGGAGGTCAAAATTAATTTGATTCAAAACCAAATTAATTATTAAAACATACTTAGTAATTTTTTAGTTTGAGATTTTTCATTGGGCAATTCTCATGCATACATATTTAAACAAATTAAATAAAGCATAAGAGAAACAACAATAAATCAAGCAAAGCAGAAAATAAACATATTGGGCACAAATTATCCAACTGTCATGGTTTGATTTTCCTTGGCTTGATCTTGAAGAAATGCCGTCTTGAATTTCTCTCACTCGTTCGTCTCGAAAAAAAATTCGTCTCGAAGCGCCACGCCAAGTAGCTCGCAGCCGGAATGCTCGTCCACATCCGGTCGGCCACTTGGCCGAGCGACCGCGCCCGTGCGCCTAGGCACAACATGCATCGCCCCCCCACGAACCTCATTGGCGCGCGTAGCGTACCGCCGCCGTCGGCGCTTTCGCCGCTTCGCCCAAGATGCGTACCCTCGCCCACTGGAGCTTCAGCGTCGTCAGCGTACAGAAGCCCGCGCATGCCCGTCTTGGAACCGACCACTGGCCCAGGCCCCACTTATGACCATTCGCTGGCAATGTCCACATCGCGCTCGTGCCTCCTCGCACGCGTTTTAAGCGCGATGCACATCGCTACGCATCTTGTTTGGTCTGTTTAACTCGTCTCTCGTCTTTCATCTTCGATCAAGTTACAATCTATTTTACGAAAAATAAATACACCTTAAATCTAGACTAGTCTATTACATTGAACGAATCAAATAGCCTAATCTACTCGTGGATTATCTCACGAGAAAAATAAATCCGAACGAGTCGAATTAAAACCAACATTCATATGCATGAAAATTAAACACATTAAATACCATGACAATTGGATACCTGCAAAACAGATCTAGCAATTCTACTATCCAATTTTCAATTTAATGTCCAACATAATTTAAATAACAATTAAAAGTCAGAGCTCGAAACCAGAGCTCTGATACCAGTTGTTGGAAAATTAGGGTGCCCGGATCTATTCGAGATGATTTTAAATACATATTTTAATTAATTAATTAATTACTAACATGAATTAATCCTAAATCAATTCAACATAATAATTAATAAGCGAATAAACAATCATGTGTACACATAATCCACGTAAATCCTAAGCATGCGGAATCTAGGAGTTAGAGATTACGTACCTCTTGTAGAGACAACCGTTGAGACGTTGGATCAACCCAAAGAGTCTTCCCAAATATGTCCCAAGTCCACAAATGTAATCCGGTGGGAGGATTCACACGAACGAGTTTAACAAAAGAGAAAACCAAAAATATTTTGCCACCACCTTTGTGGATTTCTAATATTTTCAACACATGGAATTGCACTTGGGAATGAAAAATTCATCCCCTATTTATAGGGACAGGGGTGGCCAATTTTTTTGGTGTAAAAAATAAAGGGAGAAAATCTTTTTCTTGGTCTCCAAGAAATCTTGAATATATCTCTTATATTATTTCCTCCTTAATTAAATTTTCCATAAAAATTTCTTCCCCTTCTTATCCCATAAATTTCGAAATTTACAAGGAAAAAGAATTAAGATTTGATTTCTTGAATTTATGGGATAATTATGTATTCCAAGAATACTTAGCTCTTTCCATAAAATATGTACAAGAAAATCAAGAAAATCTTTTCTTTCTTTTTCTACAAAATTTCAAAAATAATAAGAAATATTAGGCAATAATATTTTCTTCTCCTTTTCATTAATTGGACTTTAATTGGGCTATTTGAGGGGCCTTTAGGAGAATTAAGATTGGACCTTCAATGGACTATGAAGCTATAATATTGGGTCAAATATTATTCAAGTCCATTAATATTAATTTACTCCACTATAAAATTAATATTGAACTATCCATCTTAACCCATATTACGACTTTACTATAATATGGCTCCCGGTCATTATTTCCCGTGTTTAAGATTATCTTAGTCCATTAATTAATTAAGCCACTGAACAAGTTTTATATTAATTAATATCTTTGACCTTGGAATAAAGACAGCTCAACATTATTATCTATACCGGAAATAAATTTTCACTTGCAAGATTTGGTATGATAAAGATTCTGAGCCCACCAAGGGGACAAATCAAGCAAGACGTACTTGCACACTATTCTCCGTATTAAATATCAGCAATCGTCATGTAATAAATAATATTGCCCAAGATATAAGGTATTGAATCACATTGACTCTCTTCCTATCATAAGTCAAAGCAATAGTTATTAATTCCACACAATCCTATTTAAGGGACGTAGATTAAGAAATAACACACCACTGAGGTCTAATTCTTAAATATTCAGTACCGAAGAATTTATCCTCTTGTAGGTCCTTATTCAGTGCATCTAAATGCACTAGTATAATCTCTTGGTCAAGACAAGTCAATCTGAGCCTTATACTTCAACCTTTCATGATGGTTTGTTCATTTCCATCTGGGTTGTGAATTTGTACTTAATTACGAGGAGCTGTTAATTTGATCTTCTGTGATCTGGTATCACCAAATTAACTACAACATAATACGTACTTAACTTATTGAACGGGTATGCAATAAATATATATAACATTCATTCATATTTAATGCAACAGTGATTAATATATTTTTTCAGTAAATAAATAAGAAAATCCAGTTTGGTTATACAAAGTAAAAGCATACTTTTCAGTATAACCCCAATAGAAGATACATTGGAAAGATTAGAAGACTCTTATCAAACATAAAAGTGAAGGAGGAATGAGCTTCAGAGACCTGGTTACCTTTAACAAAGCCCTCTTAGCTAAACAGATTTGGAGAATGATCATCTTCCCAGAGTCACTGGTGGCCAAGGTTTTCAAAGCCAGATATTTCAAACATACTGACATCATGGATGTTACTATTGGCTCAAACCCATCTTATGTGTGGCGTTCTATCCTATGGAGTAAGCAAACCATGGCTAATGTCCTTTTCTGGAAAGTCGGGGACGGGATCAAGATAGGAGCTCTAAGAGATAAATGGCTTCCTGAACTTCATTCCGGCAAAATCACCTCTCACGTTACGTATGATTGTAATGTTACAGTCAAGGAGCTCATTAACGCCTCCCATTGCTGGGATTCGCCAAAAATTGACAACATTTTCCTCAAGTATGAAGTTGATGCAATCAAAAAGATCCTCATTGACCACGAGGGTAAGACTGATTCCCGGTTTTGGGCCTTCAATAAAAAAGGTGTATTCACAGTTAAATCAGTCTACTGGAACAGCCTTTCCCACGCTGGTACCATGGATGAAGAGAAACCTAGCACGTCCGGTTCCACCAACAATTTCTGGAATAAAATCTGGGAACTCAACACTCCTCCCAAAGTCAAGATCTTTCTTTGAAAATTGGTTCATGATGTGATTGCCTCCGAAGCAAACCTTACTACCCATCATGTACCATGTACACCCAGGTGCGTTCTGTGTGGTTATCATAGGTCTGACACTAATCATTCCATTTTTCTCTGTCAGGCACTTAAGGAAGCATGGAAGGATATGGAGTGGTGGCTCACAATTAAAAAGGCAAGGCAAGGCTCTCCCTAGAGTTTGGCTCTTTTCTTCATTAATAATCTGGACAAGGAGGAGCTAGAGAAGTTGGCAATGAAAATGTGGGGTGTCTGGAAAGAACGTTGCGATATTACTCATAAAAAGGAGACCCAGCGAAAAGAAGCTACACGGAAAATCCCGGCGACTTGGACCGGGGCGCTACTCCATCAATACCAACATTCAAGGGATCTGATGATCTTGAAACCCCCCCCCCAAACTCACGAAAATACCTTCCTCCGCATAATGAGAGCCTCTCAGTCTGTTTTACCATGAAGGTAGACGCGGCCTGCAACGATAGATCTAGGGACTATGTCGTGGGTTTCTACATCCAGGACCCGTATGGGAACCCTTGGGCTGCTGGTTTTCACAAGATTAACCCACCTGGATCAGTCATGGCGGCTGAACTCAAAGTTATCATCGATGGTACCACCTTTTGGCTGAGATGGACCCCCGGACCAGTCATGATCTTATCAAATTCGATGGATGCCATACAGGCTATTCATCGGACTCAAGTTACATGGGCTACGAAGAGAGTCTAATCACCAGGGCTCGCAGTTTGACTTCAGACACCTCAGTGAAAGGGGTCTGGTATTGCCCACGGAACAGCAACAATATGGCTCACAAGCTCGCTAAGATAGCGACAAAATATCCCCAACCTCACGCTTGGAAGGGTGACGACATTCCTAGACAAATTTTGTCTCTAGCTCTTGATCATTCCACTGATTAATCCTTTCTGCAGAGCGCTTCAAAAAAAAACTTTTAACCGAGTGGATTATAAATCGAGTGATGTGCTCGAATAGCAAATACATGTCATTTTTTTATTAAACTTAGTAAATAACAGGCGGCGTGTCCTTCTATACAACATCTGCCGCCGCGGGCTTCTCCACAACCGGCACATCTGGCACCATCACCACCACCTCCGCTGCACACGGCGCCGGAGGATTTAAGTTTGTGGGATTATTCTTTTAATTATTTTTGGGGGATTTAGGTTTCTGGGGGGATTTGTTTGTGGGTAGATGTGTTTAGGGTTTGGGGGGTTGGGCACGATTTGGGGGTTTTGTTTTGGGATGGGATGGGGGACAGCTATTTTTTATTTATTTATTTAATATTTTATTTAATGTTATGAGCTATAAGGGTATTAGTGTCTTATCATCACAAAATTGCACCTAATAGTAAGTGTAAAAAAAATTGGTACCTATTAGTAAGGGGGGTTAGAATCTTGCACCTAGTTGTAATTTTCTCATATATATACACACACACGTAAATGCCCATGGCTTAGCCCACCTGGTCACTGGGTTTCTCATTTGAGTGGGAGATTCAGGTTCGATTTCCTCTGGGAACGAATTGGAGTTATGAGAGTTATAAGGTGGATTGGCGATTTTGTGGAGTATTTGGGTGCTTGATGTACTAACTACTAACAACTAACTTTGTCCGATAAAAAAAAAAAGTAAATGCCCATGTACAAATGAAAATCAATCACATGTTCCATTAATAATTTGTTACCCATGTACTTAGTTTAATATTTAAGTATTAAAATACATAATAATTCCTCAAGCTATTACATCTGTCTCCTATTCTAATAAAATCTCGTCAATATTTATACTATCGCCCATGATATCAATTGTTAATATAAGTTGCATGCTCAAAAAGTACAGTCTTACACCATGTTTCTAAACGTTTTCTTATCCTGCATTTTAGGATGACTTAATTTGGCATCAATATCCTATCAAATGTTTCCATCAAAGGATTTCAAACTTATGTCGCCAAAGTTTCCCGGCGATGTCAAACTTCAAGGCATTATTTCATCGTTATGCAATCTTAGGATGAAATTTTCTTAAATCCATAGTTAAATAGCTTTCTATTTTTATAGTTAAGGATTAATGTGAAGACAAAAACTTGTGTGAACTCGAGTTTACGGTGAACTCGATTTTTTTAGTATCACTATTATGCGTAAAAATTATTACTGTTATGCATAAGAATTATTATTGTTATGTATAAAAACTTTCACTGTTTAAAGAATTATTTTATATTTTTAAGTAGTGATAATTTTTATATATAACTGTGATAAAATTCATGTATAAACTTGGTTCAGATGAGTGTTACTATAATGTGAAATGATTTGGTAAGAGGAATGGAGAATTCGGCATAGTATTGTTTTATTACTTTGTTTCAATTTTTTTTATGGCTTATCATATGTGTTTTCACCCTTCCAAATACACAAATGTTTAAAAGAATTGACTAAAATAGCACAAACTTCACAAATGCCTAATTTTTTTTTTTTTTTAAATTAAGTGATTAAGTGAATTGTTTGATACAGGAGTTAGAAATTTACTGACCTCCATTTCAAAATTGCAGCGGAATAAATAGAACTGATTATAACCTCTATTCCAGAATTACATCGGAAGAAATAGAATCCAGTTGAATTCTTTGTGCGCACAGGATCCTCAGAGTCAGAAATACAACCATGAGAATTGATTCACTGATTGTTTCTAATATTTACAATTTAAATGTCCTTTATATTGAGTGATACATATTTACAAAATACAAATTTCCTTATTTCTGTATTATGTCTTTTTGTCATAAGAGAAGATTGAGAGCGGATGAGATGGAAAATTTAATGACCAAATTTGTATCTCGCAGATTTCAGAAAACATACGCATGTCTTTCTTATGTTCGGAGCTATCAGTACAACTACCCTCAAATATTATCCTCTTTCATATGCGGAAATATATTAATAAATAATTAATTAATATTATTTATTTCCTTTCACAAATATTTCAATTTGAATTAGGTCAAGTAAGTCTCTTGTAATTTCAAAAATTGGAGAAGGTATAATACTATATGTGTAGAGAAGCCCAAAAAAAATGTTGAGAAACAAGAAAATGAAAATCCCCCACATAGACCGCGTCTCCCAAAAATGGACTATGATAATGGCGGAAAATGGATCCATTCCTTCATTTACATTGCGATCATATCTGCATCCATACACCTTCTTCACACGCTCTTAATTTCCCCCAATTTCACCGTTAACCATCTCAATGCCAGAATCAAGAAAGTCTCGCCTACCCCTCTGCGATTCCGCTCTGATGGCACATTCAAAATCCTGCAGGTAATTTCAAAATTATCAGTGCTGAAACGAATTTGTGGGTTTTTCCCTTTCAATTTTGATGAATTGATTGATGGGGTTTTGAATTTTGATGAAGGTGGCTGATATGCATTTTGGGAACGGTGAGTTGACTCGGTGTAGGGACGTGTTGGACAGTGATTTGCCCTGTACTGACTTGAACACCACTCGGTTTCTCGAGAAGATGATTCAACTGGAAAACCCTGATTTTGTTGCATTTACTGGTAATGAATACTAATACTATTGCTTGTAAGAACTAATACTATTGCTAGTGGTTACTCTTGTTTGTGAGCAATTGAAATTCATGATTAGATGTTGTTGAGGAAACTCATTAATGGAGGCTTCTCTTTTTCCTTTCTGATTAGCAATTCAATGTTTATATCTAAATTATTTTCCCTCTGTGGTTATTGGTGTGAGGAAGTAATTCAAGTTAGTCATTTATTTTCCTATTTGATTGGTTCTAAGCGGTTAAATGTTAGGTATTTAGCTTTAAGTTCCCTCTTAATTGTTAGTTTCTCTCTTATATGTCTGCCTTTATAATGGACTCAAGAGTAGGATATGTGATTGAAATGCAATGTCCTTATGGACAAACTTTGATTCAATTTGCCAAATCGATTAAGAGTGTTAAACTAGCTGAAAATGAAGAGTGTATAAAGAATGTTTTCTGCAAAGCAATTTTGCCTCTAAGCTTTTGTCGTATGAATGCCAGAGTAAATGCACCGAACCATGTAAAAGTACATCGGCGTTATCATTAAGTATCTATTTTACTTATGCTTAAAGAGTGCTCTCATAACTTATAACTGAAATTTCATAGAGATTGGAGAGAATGAAAGAATCGCGTATGATTAACTCTTATTTTAGTTATAGCGTTAGCTTATCTTACATTCTAGGATAAATGCCGTGTGTAAATTGAGGATCTCCTTACATCCGGTCATTTTTATGTAATTGCAGTACTAACTTCTTAGTAATCGCACCTCATTAGTTGTTATACTATTTGTGGATTTACTCTTCGTTGCCTGATTATTCCTGTGTGAACAACTTTACTCAATAACATACTACTCTACCAATGGCCAAAGTTGTATAACAATATTATTCAAATATGATATAGTAACACTTGGGTGCACCAGTTGTACCGGGCAATTAATACACAACTAATACTGTTCAATGAAGACAAATAATACTATCATTTAAAAATGCATTTGAGTTGCATGGTGCAACAGATGCATAGAAGTTTGCCAATATAATATTGTCTCTGTTGAGATATTCGCATCTTATAATTTGTTGCTCTGTTCTTTTTCATTTATTTGAGTTTTACACTCCAGGAGATAACATATTTGGTTCAAGTGCCACTGATGCTGCCGAATCCCTATTCAAAGCTTTTAGGCCCATTATAAAGTCGGGAATTCCTTGGGCAGCTATTTTGGGAAACCACGACCAAGAATCTACTATGACTCGTGAAGAACTGATGACTTTCATCTCGCTCATGGATTATTCTCTATCACAGACCTTCCCTTCACCCATAGATACCTCCAATTCCAGCAAACGGGACCCAGTTTGGAACATCGATGGCTTCGGAAACTATAATCTCGGAGTATTGGGCGCTCCAGGTTCGAATCTTGCAAACAGCAGTGTGCTCAATTTTTATTTCCTTGATAGCGGGGATAGAGCCGTTGTTAACGGTGTTCGAACTTATGATTGGATTAAAGAATCCCAGCTTAGTTGGCTCCGTCGGGTTTCTGGGAAAATTAAGGTAAAAACATCTCTAATTTAAAACCTGTCATTTAGGGTCCCAAAAATTAATATTTGCCTACGTTCATATGCTTGTTAAATTATATTTATTACTCATTAAATTATAGCATGTTGATTGTGTTATAGCTTTACCACTTGTGTGCCATTTTTTATCTCTTACCTCTAAAGATATTGGATATTTTCACATATATATGTGTGCAATTGTGTGTATCGAAGGTTTAGGATTAGGGAAAATGTCCTTGTAGTCGTGTAAGTTTGCCCATTTTTGTGTTCAGGACGCCCCATTTATGTATTTTTTTTAGTCATGTAACTTCCTAATTTAGGCTTCAGTCATATCGAAAAGAAAAAACCTTTAGCCTCAGAAGTAATAACACGTTTCAGGCAACACGCTAACAGGAACAAAAGCTTGATGCTGAGAGTCCTTCGTTGGCATTCTTCCACATCCCGATTCCTGAAATCAGAAAAGGTCCCATTTACAATGTTGTTGGTCAGTATCTTGAATATCCAGCATGTTCACTCGTAAACTCTGGAGTTCTGAAGACACTCGTTTCGATGGGAGATGTGAAGGCTGTTTTTATGGGCCACGATCACACGAATGACTTCTGTGGGGCTCTTGGAGGCTTGTGGTTTTGCTATGGAGGAGGATTTGGGTATCATGGTTATGGTATTGCTGGGTTGAAGAGACGAAGCAGAGTCATTTTGGCTGAACTTGAAAGAGGCCGACAGTCCTGGGGTGGAGTCGAGAGGATTAGGACATGGAAACGACTCGATGATGAAACGATGAGCAAAATCGATGAGCAAGTTTTATGGGAGAGACGCTGAAAACTTATTTTTGGTCTTAAATTCTTGTTCAAACATTGAAAATTAATTTTGTGTAAACTTTAATGTGCTTGTCTGTGTTCAGAAATGCAGAATTATGTGCAAAGACAACGCACATAAGCCATCTTTGAAATCATATTTGAATGTACTTTTATTAATTTTCATTATCTTTCTCCTTGTAAATTCTTTAGTAAATGATGATTTACGTAATTATTATTTTGCATTTAATAATTATATATTTAACTTTAAAAAACTTGTGAAATTGTATATGTTTTAAAAGCAAATTGTGTAGGCCAATTTGATGTTTTATAAAACAGTCATCTTTAGACAGACTTATCGCAGGTAAGAACAAGCCCATTTTATCTGCTGTATGTAATGATACATGGTAATAAAAAATGTTGTACATAATAGGATATTGAACAAAAATCACAGTCTGCAACCATAATTTTTTTTTAAAATAATACCATGAATTTATTGTTAATTTACTTATAAAGTGGCATTTTTTTTCCTAAATTTTTTAGCTCTTGAAGAATTAACTTTGGACCCCCACAAAACTGACATTTTACCATTTCTAAAGTTGGATTGTAAAAGAGAATTCTATTGTATTAAATGCAGGCAAATCCTTTCTTATGATTAGAAAAATGCATCACTAAATTTCACATTGGAGGATGAAAATGTTACTTTTTCCAAACAATTTATTATTATTACCGATGACCATGGAAGAAATTATGGTTTACCAAATCCAAAAAAAAAAATCTATTTATTTTCTTATCTATACTCAGTTTTTCTCCTTTCTCTTGTTAAATTGTAGGTGTAACAGAAATGACCATTTTACCGCTATGAATACACACACATGCTCACGCCACCATATTTTTTTAACCAAACCACATCATAAACTCTCTATAATACACATAATATTCATATCTTACCTTTTTCCAACAAAATTCTCAATATTACTATTAATCATTTACCAACCACTTTTAATTATTACCGTCTATCCAACTCAACACTCTTTCCTCATTTTCTACTTTACATATTATCTATCCTACTTTACACACAATTCTCTTTACACAATCAATTATCAGTTACATACTTTTAAAATCCTACAAAATCCACTCCCAAGTATGTACATACAAAATCCAAATACATCTTTTACTTTATTCAAATCCACCTTACATGATTTGAAATCCCCTCAAAACATAAACAAATGGAGCCTAAGCATATACAAGAGAGTTAATAAGACATTCAACAAATATGTTACTTCATCTAAAATTCTACCCCATCCAATCCAACAAACTCTCTCTCTCTTTCCCCAACTCTCCTCTCTCAATAACTAAAACGGGACCATCGTCGAAACTCTGGTTCAGTTAGGTCTTGATGTAGCATGCAATGATAGACACATTACCACTGTGAATGAGCTTGTTAACTGGCTCTGCCTCATATAAAATTGGTAAAAGAGGAAACACCAGTTGACAAGATAATAAGGATATTAGTAGTCTCGAATATACAAAGAATGCCACTAACTATTACATGCTCTAGTATACATTGCTGAACCTACTTCCAACAACCCACAAATGGGTGGTTGCTAGAAATTTCCACCCATTTTTTGCCACCAAAAATAGAGAGAGAAAAGGAGGAAAGAGAGAGAGAGAGAGAACTAACCCCAAAAAACACAAACTTCTTCTGCACATAATTGGCTTTCACACTTTATTATTATCCATACTTTGAGAAGGACTTGAACGGTCTGAACTTCTATCTAATTCAAGCAAAGGTCGTACGAATCTCTCCACCTCATCACTTTGCAACTTGATTTCTTCAAGAATCATAGACTGGGCATACTTACAAGCTTCCTCATCTCGAAATGCCAAAGTCCACCTTCCGTCTACCAGAGCTTTTGATTTTACTTTTCCGTGGGCAGTATACTTCTCTGTGTCTATAAACGGCAATGCGGACGGACGAATTCGAAGGTGTAGCCATCTTGTATGTTTATCATCTACTCTGGGCTGAAGGGTCAAAATAAAGTGTCTGATTATCCACATCTAGTCATAGTTATTAATGGCGCAAGGCGCCACAAGGCGCGAAGCAGCGCCTAGCGCCTTAGGCGCGCGCCTTGCATCCCTGGAAAAAACAACATAAGACCTTGATAATTTCTTAGTAAACCTAACCATTGCTTCTGTAGCAATACCCCAAGTCAAATTTTCACCTTGGTGAACCAACTCATCTTCATCTTCCATTAGACCAACCATCCACTCATTGCTTTCATCTATATCCCTCAAAGAGATAGGATCAATGTGATTACGTGAGTCATACCGATTACCGATGCTTCAACGCACGATTATACTTGATAAAAAGTGAATCTTGAAACCCTAGATGCGTTTCACTTAAATATTAAGACTTAAGAGATAGTATTTTTTATTATTCTGATGTTATTTGACAAATAAAAAAATGTTTATTTTTATTTCAAACCCTAGATGTATTAAGGCACGCCTTAGGCGCGCCTTTGCCCGAGTCAAGGCGGCGAAAGGCGCCGAAAGGCGCCCCCAGGCGAGCGCCCAGAAAATCCCAACCGCCTGGACCTTTGGCAGGCGAGGTGGCTAGCGCCCCGAGCGCCTTGCGCCAGGCGCGCCTTTAATAACTATGCATCTAGTTTTTGCTACAAAAACCAAACCTTGAAATTTAATTACGTATTTTGCACTTCTTTCAAACAAATGGACTCCTTGACTTTAGCTAACCAACCAACCTACTGCCCTTAGTAAACCAGGTGATCCAATAAGTTAAGGATCCTCTCCTCTTTCACGTATTCACACATTGCAAATTCTTGCAGGAGACGCTCGCACAGTGCGACAGAAACATAAGTAACATTTTTTCAATTAAAAGGTAATATTTCAAAGATAAGGTTTAATGGCATAAAAATCATGTTTTTTTCAATTACAACACAGTATGTTTTTAAAATTTGCAATTCAATACACAAACTTTTTAAATTGCGTGGTTATATTCCGATAACTCTTTCAAGGGGTGGTATCGCTGAAGCTTGTGAGCTTCCGTCTTTCCTCTCGTCCCCATGATCGGCTTCGGATCATTGGATCGGCACTTCCTCTTGGGTCGAGGCTGCCACTCGGTCCTAAGACGGATCAAAGAAGAGTGGGGAACCTCTCGCTGGTTTTTGGAATTCGACATCAGGAAGTCTTTTCACACCATCGACCGACATCGAGAGAACCGCGTCCGCATCAGTCGAAGTGGTGGAAGGCCCCCCTTGTGGCAGCCGGAAAATCTTTGAAAAAACTGGAAATAAATTTACCGACATTTTTTTATTGTTTCAATTTAATAAAAAACCTTTAAGTTCTTTTGCAATTTCATGCATAGCAACCTAAGCAAGACTTGCCAGAAAATAGTCATGTGGTGGAATTGCAACAGTTTGAAATCGAGTTGCAAATTTTAGTAACATATATTGTAATTAAAAAAGGGTGTGATTTATTTTGCAATTAACCCAAGATAAAATGAAAAGATATTTACTTTTACTTTTCCACGCAGTCTCACAGGAAACCACCTCCACAATCCTTAATCCAATCTACTGACTACTTAGCAGATCCAGTAATATAGCTATTCCACACAGTTAACATAGATATGTATGTGAACTCTAAGTGAAAAACTTGAGAGAAAATAAAAGTGAAAAACTCACACTGCATCCAGACAATGGTGCTAAAACTCGCACAACTCCATGCCGTGGTTTCATGGGTAACTCCTCAGCAAGGGCCAGCCAACCAGAGCTACCAATAGAGAGCGCTAGTAAGTGGAAATGTCTTTCTTTACCCCTCTCAAATGCAATCCGACAAGCCACTGCATCCACTGAATATAGGAAGAACTAAACCAAAATCAAAACCATGTAAAATCAAAACATTGATTCGATTAATGTTTCTCATGTGTGCTCAGTCGTAACAGTAAGAAAAGAGAAAAGAAAGCATCAAGGTTTCAATGTAACAGATGGAATTTAAAGCTGAAATTACCGAGATTTATTTCAGTATTTGTTTTAAGTTCTGGCAGATTTAAACCAGCATTCTTTGCTCTGGACTTTTCTGTAATATCAACAGCAGAGGATACAGGAGGTTGATCTGGTAAAACTCTACCAAGCGAGAAAGTATGGAGATGATGAAGAAGTGCGAATACCTAAGGAGGCAAGATACTTAAAGAGTAAATAAAGTGATCATTAAATGTGCTCAACATTTTACACACTGAAGCATCTGGAATGCACAAAGGTGCAGGTACTTCCCACTAGCTAGTTCATACAGAGTGTGCATATTCTTCATGCATCTTTCTCGTTATGAACTTCGGCAGATAGTTTTTGAAGGATTAACTTCAATCTCGTTATTTGTTATATTAATATAATAATCATAAGGAAAATACTGTCAGGCACAACCTTCACCGTCTCGCACATTCTTTCTCCAGCAGCAAAGGAAGATTCGTATGTAGCATTATCTGCAAGGCATAAGGAGAATAATGAGATGCCTGCTTATATACATATAGAGGCATTATATATAAACATACAAATGGAGAGAGAGAGGGGGGTACCGTCAGTGGCTAACTTGCATGGGGCCAACAGCATACACTTTGGATCTTTTCGTGGAGAAGCAGCTTCGATTGCTAAAAGTAGTTATTAGTCATTAGTCATTTACCATGAGTTACTTGCCTTGTAATACATTGTCCTAAGCTTAAAAGAAAAGGAAATAAGAACAATTGCATACCTCTTTTGCATTTTCTCCACTCATCACAAATAACTGTCAATAACATGTCAGACCAAGTTCCTTTGGCCTCTTGTAGAACACGATTACTGCAATGATGGAATGTATCCTACGATAGAAACTATCTGTCATCCGATGAAGACAAAACAGTCTTTGACAGACTAGACTTATTAGATAGGTAAAGTGGCAAATATTTTCCAAAAACTTTGAGAGGCGGTTTCCAAACTTGTCAGCATGACCAGAAGAAAGTCAAAGAATAAATATATTAGAAATAATTTCAGAGGAATAATTTAAATTAATATTTTCCAGGGTTCCATAGATCTAAACTACTTTTGAGACAGTAATAACTCCGGATAATTGGCAGATGATATTCATCTTCAACCACTTTCAGTTTGCATGTAACATAACTTACTTCCAGTAGTTTAAGATGATGGCAGTTAAACTCTGCCTCACTATAAGGTAACAACTGGCGCAAAAGCCAACCACCATCCCACAATGTTTCAGCGGAGATGTTTGATCTGCAGAAGAGATTGACCAGCGAATCGAGTACCTAAAAAGACAATATACTTTGTCTAAAAATGGTATGTGAAAGTAAAACTTAACTAAATGATCAAAAAGTAAACCTTGTTTTGTGCTAAGATTAGACAATGATTTCGTTCCACGAATAGTAAGCACAAATGTACGAAAAATCTTAAAAATTTATATCTTTTCTCTTCTTTCGAGTTGAAATATAGCGTTGCCTAAGGTCAACAAGGAGAAGTCTAACAAACAAAGCGAGCCTTTAATCTCAAATAACGGGGTTAGGCTACATGAACCAATATACAATTGGCTCATGTCATGGTGCTGTAACACAATCTCAGATATACGATTACAGAAGATTACTTCAAACAAAGATGTGGGATTAGCTATCATCGCATGTTAACCAAGACGTATAGTTTCTGGATAACCTGATTCGAGATTAGGGATTATTTATTGAAGTCTGTAATTTCAATGATTAACAGTTATTGCAAATATTCCTTTCGAGCTATCGTTGACTCAACCTAACAAGAAAACAATAAGGTCAATCCATTCTGCAATATTTACAGTAGCCAAAACTGTTGAACAGAAAATGTTTTACTTGTAGACATCTGTTCTCTATGGGAGCATGTTCTAGAATTACAACTTCACATAAAGAAATTGCAATGTGTTGTAATTATATATTGAATACATTCAATGAAGATAAGAAAGTAGAATATTAAGAGTGAAATGTGATGCCAACATTCTACAACTTCAGTACAAAACTTCTAAATTAGACATTTAGACCTATAAAATGGATTAACACAACACAATACTAACTAATAGGGACTAGCACTTATATGATATCATCAAGCCAACAAGTATGAACCCCTAAAAACTGCACTGACCTTGCAATGAGATAAAAGATACAGATAAATGTGATTATTTGTAAAAGTGCATACTTGGAATCTATGAACACGAGGGCTCACTCCAACCTCTGGGTTAGCACATGAAATTCCAACATATTCCTCCTGCTGATTGGGATAAAGTCAAATGAGTTCTACTTTTGGAAGTCACTTGTTTGAACTTGGATTACAATGCTAGAACATTATTTCGCTGAACTCGCATATTAAACTGATCTGTGAGGTTTCAAATTCAATAAATTACAGAAAATAGATGTTGTGATGTTGGACTTTCTGACCTGATGACCCTTTTAAAGAGCAAGTCATGATGTTTCTTGAATTGATCATTTAGCTTACTTAGCCATTGAGAAACAATTTTATATCTAGTTCCACAATAGTAGAGCACATCATAAATATAGGAATATTTCCCATTTTCATTGTTAGTGGAGAAATGGTATTATAGTTTGAACCATAAATGTATGACTATAATAGAGAAACTCAAGAAGAAAAAGCTATCTGGAGTTGCCATTGGAGAAAGCTATAACAAATTCAGAAGCTCATGTACCTTCAACTTTTGCAAATAGATATCAAGTTCACTACTGACACCATCCTTAGCCCCATTACACTCTGAAGAGAAAAGTTGCTCTTCCCCAGGATCTTCTCCAACCAAGGCTTGCTGTAGGCACACAACAGAAAGAGAGATTCTACTAAGATGTATGTAGCATAATATTCAGATATAGAACTCCAATCAACATACCCAACATCCAGAATATGATGCCAAACCTAATTCTTTTTCTTTTGCAATTTTGTATTGAAGTTAACATCAGAATTGGGGAAACAAGTTGCACAAAAGGAAAGAGGGAGCAAATTAAAGCTTGCTCCAGTCTTTCTGGCCATTTGAATAGTGGAAAAGACAAAATAATTACTTCAGTGTAACAACTAACCACGTCAGTTTTTCACTTCAATTTATTGAAACTAGCCAAAAGATCCAAATCACATACTTACTTGATGAAATCAAAGTTATTATAGGAGTGTGAGGCGCAAAGGGAGATGGTGTGCCTCCAACAAAGGACAACTATGCATGATATCCAATTTTTCCTCCCCTATTCCAGATGTTACACTTCTCCTTCATTTTATTATTCCAATTAGGGGTGGCAATTATGAATGCGACATGAAAACAGCAAGGAAATTACGTTTTAAAGTTTAACTTATCGTGTTCATGGCACCGTGTTGACACTATAACGACAAGAAAATCGTGTCAACCCGTGAAACACAATTATAAGTTTCAATTGTATATAGTATTTTGTAATTTTTTTGGAGATTGTATTTTTTTTTATCTTGTCTAATTGTGTAATAAGTAGTATTATAATGTGCATTCTACTTTTAAGTTTACTTATTTTCTTATCCTGTCAATTCTTATTGTATATCATATCGTGTTGATACGAAATATTTTGTGTTCATGTTGTGTCAGCACGAATTCTTATCATGTCGTGTTTAGTCTTATCGTGCCATGTTAGTGTGTCAACTTGATAACATGAATTGCCTCTCCTAATTCCAATAGAGTTACTTTTATGTAGCTTCCGAATTTATTGACTATTATAAAGAACAAAAATCACAACCACATACCAACAGCTTCTTCTTATGTTGTTTGCGTTGTGGAAGTATGCCAAGAGCATCAACAATTGACTCATCTAGTTCTGTAAATGCAGAATTTACTTAGTGCTTAGGATAAAAGTATCATCACAATAAAGATATAATGTGGGCTTTATGACCTTTAGTCTGCAACAAAGTAGCCAGAACATTTAAAGAGCCTGAAACTTGAACATCATTCCCACTGGTGACAAATGAAAGCAAAGCCTCCCTGTATAATTTGCAAAAACAAAATATATTTGATTCATATATAGAACACAGAAATTGGCATAGAGAAAACCAACAAGTATAATCTAGTACTGGAACTGGTAGCCATCACATCAGAATTCAGATCATCCATTCCATTAATTGTTGCTCCAGTCAGTATGAAGTTATAGTTTTTGCCTCATTCAAAGATCTCGTAGAACCTTATAATATTTGATTTTCCAATAGAAAACCTCCTTTTTTACAAACTGTGGAAGAAACTCCAGCTTCATGCCCACCTGTATTATCTCCTAATGAGAGAAGATAGATCCTATACAACCTTAAAAGGCAAGTGCAAAATAAATTAAATAAATAAGCATGCCAAACTATTTCCGATCACATTTCTGTCATGCAGCAGAAAACATGGTTCAATTATGATCCGGTGATGGCAAAAGGAAGAATATTGGCTTGTGATTAACTAATAAGATATACAAAGGAATTATGTTGGCCCTATTGCTTATAAATATGTGTTTATAGGCTTCATTCAGTGACTGTTAAGTGTCAGGCTTTAAAACTTGACCCTAGTGTTGACAAGCGATCATTAATCTATATCCAGAAATTCATGACCAATTAAAGAGCTGCTAGTAGAGCTTGACTAGACATAATAAGGAAATAAATACTTACTGAAGGATAAGTATGCAAAGACATTTCAAGAAAAATATATCACCTTGGTGCAAATTTTGTACTGGCACAATTATGATCCAAGACACCACACGACCGATGGTTTTGAGAAGAACTAGATGTCAGGGTTGCAACTTGCGAGCTTCCAGCATCAGATTCTGTATTTGGGGTTGCTGCATCTGGAGAAGCATGGCCCAACATATTACCATTGGGCTTAGCTTCAGTAATCTCAGAAATGGTCTCTGGATAACATAGAAGAGCAGCAGCAACGATGTTTGCCAGATCTTTGATTTTGAGTATGCGCAAAATGCAACAAAGCAAATATAAAGAAGTGACAGCCCCAAGACTTGGTTCCTGAATGAATACAACTCGGATAGTCACTAAATTGTGTGGGAAATAACATTAGTAATTAACATAAGATCACAAGAGGATGCGAATTGCCAAAAGTTTAGGGGAGGTGGAGCACACTCACACACACAGCGGCAGATCTAAGGGGCAAGAGGGGGCTGCCCCCACCCCCAAGATCTTCTTTACTTCTTTGTATACATGTATATAATTATATTAATGTGTGTATTTATCCTTCTTGTTTATATTTATGTGTATAATTATATCAATATGCAAGTATTGATACCTATTACTTAGACTTAAAACACGTGTTTCATTGACCCCACCCCCACACTAAAAAAAAAAAAGGTTAAATCATGGATCCGCTACTGCACACGCACATAAGTTGGGGTAAGGAAACATAATGGATAAGCACGTACCTTTACAGCTTCAATCCTCAAAGAAGGGAGAATTACGGGAAATATAAGAAGTCTCAAAACGTTGTCCATTATTAACATCCCCACATCAGGAATTCCAGCAGAAACAACATCACTAAAATAATAGAGATTGTCTTCAATATCGTCAACAGCAGAAAGAATGGAAGAAGTTGCTTCTATGCTCAGATTCCTATTCAAGATTTAATTGTTCTTGTTAGCAAGAACTTAACAAAATAAAAGTATCATCGTAAGTAATATAATATTTTGCATCTTACTTTGAAGCTTTTAAAACCACTGAGTCCAAACGGATACACCGCTCTTGGAAAAATTTGATCAAATTCAAAAAATAATCCGTGTGTGGAGCCCTTGATACAAACCTATTTACAGCATCATCTCCAACTGCAAATCAGTGCAGGTTATTTTTTTATGTAACTTAGGTTCAAGATGAGTTGAACCTCATTGATTCAAAAGAAAACAAAAGTCAAATAAACAGGAACTTACCGTGATAAACATTCAGTGTTAAAGCACGTACAGCAGTTCGAATCATACTTTCTTCATGAAAGGCAAACCGGATTGCCTCAACATAAAGGGGGAATTCAACTACATCATCCTAAAAAAGCAGGAACCAAAGGGGGAAAACAAAGAGATTGTAAGTAACAGCAGTTTATGTTTTTATGTTCATTGTTCTTTTTATTGCAAAAACGACTAGCAGGTATTTCAGCTACCAGCTAACTTTTCTCAAAATGCTGGAACGAAGCTTAACATGTGCAACGATGAAGCAACCTTCTACAAACTTCTCTGAGAAATGGGTATTGAATGACCAAGAATATATTATTATGCTCTACTCGATTTTATTACATCCAAGACCCTCAAAATGAGTTTCCTACAGTTGTGTTCTCATGTCATCTTGTGATAATCCAAAAACACCCGAAGGACAATCTTAAGCCCAACATCTTCGTAGTCTTTAATTCCTTTGGTTCAACTTTCCTCAGTTAAAAGAAATGGTGGGGTGATTCCTCTAACTAACTCTATTAGATATATATTCTCACACATAACTATTAAAGCCCAGAGTCTCTGTTCCGTTTATAGGACTCAATATAACATTTCCCAACTAGAGCTGAAAATCCAAGTAGTGTAAAGTGGAGCTCCAATATTTAGCCTTAGTTTATTTTTTAATTCCAATACCACGGAGATTAAAACTCTTACTGAGCTTCTGCAGAAATGGTCATAGCTTAGAATATCCTCTTCTCTAACCAATCTCATGTCAATATATACCTTCCCAATGTCAAACATAAATCATTCAACTTGGCATAACAAGTTAATAACAGAGATAAAAGCTTTTAGGACTTTTAATATATGTATGACCAAGATGAATGAAACAAATGTTAAAGGTACTCCTCACAAATCATAAATATTATTTTCAGGGTTTCTAATACAGAAAAATATTGTGAAGTAATAATTATCTCATCAACTTATTGTGAAAATATTGTAATCTCAAGAACAAAAAGATGACTTTGCGACGCAAGCATAAATGTCATATTGAAAATTGTCCAGTTTTAAGTTTCTGCAACTCAATTACCAAAGAAAAAATTAAAAAGCAAATGGCATTAGTATGAAACAACGGTGGTATTCAGATAGCAATATATAGCAACTTACATCTTCTGTCTTGACAAGGAGAGAAATTGTATCCCTGTTCAACTTCCCACTAATTGCCCTTTTGCATTCCAAGTGCAGTTGACAAAATCAAGGTTAGGAAGTCAATATTATATATGATAGAAGTAAATTTAAAAGTTGTCCAAAACAATAAGTGATTGCATGAAGTAACTGAATTATAGAGCAAACCTTAGGAAGGATATGTAGTAGGATAATAGCTCTTCATTTCTGAAGTCAAAAGGGTAAGTTATAAGGTAGTTAACATGTTCATTGCTAAACATATAATCTGCACAATTTCCAAAAAGGAACATATCAGAGAGGCCAGAATAGTCGGAAGACTGAAAATGTGCTACTCAAATCTGGATGTCATACTGAAACTTACATATGGAATGTTCACTTTCTAGGTTTTGGATCATTATGCTCATTGTCTGCAATAGCTGCAGTGGGACATATAAAGTTTTACTACTAATTTTTAGTATGCGTACAAACTCTCCCATGACCTGCTTCTCCATGAAAAACCTAAAGGAAACAAAATGATTGTAATTGAACAAAAAAAAAGAAAAGGTTATGCACTTGTAAAGGGATATAAGAGCATATCAAACACAGATGACGCACTCGAAATAGGCAGCATCATGTTGGTCACCATAGGTTATCAACTCTGCAATAGATCTCAAAGCCTCAACCACAAAGTCCTGGGTGATGCACGATTAAGAGTTAAAATCAATAAAGCATTGTCAAGAACTTTAAAGAAAAATGGCAAAAGAACAACCTACCTTATTAACCTCATTCACGACTTGAACTTTTATCAGTTGGTCAATTAGGAATCTGTAAAGAAGAGAAAGGCAAATATTAAGATCATAATAGGCCAAGGAGCCAAAAGTATATGTTGCATTCTGAGTTTGGTGGACTAAAGTTGTTTATTGTATGATATCTGTAAATAACTTCAATTAAACTTCAAAAACAAAACTTTCAAACTAGATGTACATAGAAAACCATTGCTACATAATTGAACAGCAGCTCAAATGGGACAAACTGAGTATATTAAGCTTCTCTCTTCACATAATCACCATGTGCTAGTAAAAACACTCGCATGTCAATAGGAAAAGATTAAGCTATTGCATCATGACAGATTAAACAGGCTGTCAATTATCAATCTGAAATTATGCAAAATTCATAAGCTACCTCATCTAAGTGCCTAAACTTTCCTCTGATCCACACTGAGACCACTCCAAGCCAAGTCTCCAATAATATTGCATGTGTACCATTTTTTAAATAAAAACAACAGGTGAAATGGAATGAAAATATATTCCATATTCACCATTTAAAAAACCCAGTATTACAGAAGTCTTCTTACCTTTCTAAGATCCTAAAGAAATGTGGTTTTAGAAATTTTTATTTTCTTATGCTTGCCAGAATAATTAAAGAACCTACGCTTTAATGCTTTTAATAAGAATATAGAAACAAAGACCAAAGTATAAATAGCTACAACAATGCACCTTACAAAAAGAAAATTTTAAGCCTGGCAAACAAACAAATTCTTGAGGATTTAGGTTGTCTATGAAATGCCCAATTCTCTAGGCATTAGGATTGCCCAAAATCTATAGTTTGCTCACATAACAAGATGGGAAAAATGGGAAGTAAAATATACGTAGTTTTGCTACATTAGTTACAATGACAAAAGTCTTTCCTGGGATAAAGATTCTCCCCTAAAATGAATCCCTGGGCCGCCTATCGGCTCCTCATGATGAAAGCAGATTCAGCCATGTCAGTAAAACAAGTAATAGTCTTAGATGGTAGACATAGTATGTTAGAATGTTTCTCCAGGTATGACATTTGTTTCTGGCTAAGTGAAGGATCTATACATTCTAACAGCAGATGACTGCCTATAAAGAATCTAAGGCAGATTTCAATAAGACACATACTCAAAACCATTATTACACAGTGTATGCGGGAAATATTTTTGTAAATTAAGAAACATTTGTGCATACTTCATAACAACTGTCCTCGCGGCCTATCTCTATTAGTACTTCCCTTCCAGCATCAAAGATTGGTAAATGAACTCTGACCATCGCCTCAAGTTGATTGTCAATACTTAAAACATGGCTCAATAGTATTCATAAGAGTCCAGAAAGAGATATTGGGTTGCATTTGGAGTTAAGAATTTGATTCATTGAGAGTATTTATAATATTTGGTTTTAAATCCACCAAGTTCACTCGAACATACTTCAAAATGAGAGTTGTGACTTGTGAATTTCATATCCACTAAACAATAAGCTCATCCAAATACCCAGAATGGATTTGTATGGATTTCGGTCTTTCAGATCCATCATCCAAATCCTTCAATTTAAATGCAGCAGGAGTGACAACAGCAAACTAAGTCATAATCCCACTATATATGGTTGGCCATACAGATCATATCTTGGTTGAAACCCATATTAAAGTATAATATACCTTTTTTAAGAAGATTCATTTCAAGTCTTTTGGATCGTCCCTTCTCCATAAAAAACTTATTTACTGGGGCATAAGTCTACTATAAACAAGTTCGGGCCATCTTAAGCAAGTTTCTTATCATCTGTTGGGGCTTCCCCAACCTTTTTCTAATCCATCCGCTTTTTTATTCTGCATCCATCTTAACATTCTCATTTCTGATACCCTCATTTTCATGTTCATATTTAAGTTGCCCAACACTCTGATCCATATATAGCATCGTTGATCTTCGTGTTTTATAGAATTTTTTCCTTAAAGCCTAACCAACTTGAATCCTATACACATCTTTACCAATCCCCCACCCCCCACCCCCAACCCAATTCTCTGATGACGGATCCTAAATATTTAAAAGGGAAATCAAAGGTCAATCAGGGATACTATGAGTAGCAACTCTTTCAGCCTTCACTTCACTTTAATATTGAAATTACACCTTGAAAAGATAGCCTAGTCTGCCTAGAATATTTTTAACTGACTAAGCACCTTCCAATACTAGAAGTATTGCTAGGGAACTCCCAAGAGTAAAATGTAAAACATGCCTCATACAGCCATACCCCTCCTGACACCCCAATTTCACCTTGAACAGCTAGCCTAGAAAATTTTAACTGACAAAGCACCTTCCGCCACTAGGAACGAGTATGAATAAGGAACTCCCAAGAATAAAATAAAAACCATGTCCCATATGGCCATACCCCTGACACCCCTGTCACACGTTGCTTTAAGTGCAAATATCCTGCTACATGTGCTATTAATAAACATATTAAACATATTATGAAAGGAAATTCTTGGATCTACCCAGAATTGATAAATGTCTTAATACAAATATAAGCAAAACATGAATTAAGTCCTTTTCCCCAGTAGAAAACAATTCAAGCCTAGAATTTAGGTCATGACCCACAAAAGCAAGAAAAGAAATGGATTCCAAAGAACAACAATGCTTGCAACTATTGGCCTTCAAAACTGCCAGCACACCACTCTAATCCAATCAACTTAGACAAATCAGAGAACAAGTTAACAAAAGTTATTATGTTTAGCTCATACCTAACATACCATTACACCAATAACAGGCAGAAGGAAGAGGAAATTTTTTGCCAAATTTGCAACCAAGCATTAACACTAGATAGATGAATCCTTAAGAGTTTACACTACATGACCCAGTGATCACATCTAAAATCACCAGTCTCAAAAAAAAAAAAAAAGTTGCTCAAACAAACACTGAGTGTTTTTTTTTTTTTTCAGCCAATAAATCTGTTTACACATAAACTTGTTTCCCCAAACCCCAAATCCCATGCATGCCACTCATTCCAACATTCAAGCATCAGCGATTTATCAGCTTCTACCACTCCAATGGCTCCAATGGTAATCAAAAAGCATGACATGATCTAACTATTCCAAGGATTTTTCATTTGATTACTGTAGGTTAACTATTCGCTGCTGATTTACATCATTGTTGGATAGATAAATGTTCTCTCAATTGTAACAGGAAATAATTTTTAATGACTAAAAGACAACTTTTTTATAGGAAATCTACCAAGGGGTAAAACATCATAGCAATGTATCAAATATAACCAATAGAAGTTTAACACAATAAACAGCTTGTCATCTCTTGAGGCAACTAATCAGAACAGCTCCCTACGGGTTTGTTTTTCAAATTGCAGTTGAATAGCTAAATCAAAACATAGCCATTCATCAAACTGAGACAGTAATAGGGAAACGAAAGAAGCAACTATCCATCCAGCTCAAAATTCAATCAAAAACTTCTTCTTCTTCTTTTTTCGTGGATGGGAAGTGTAGAGACTTTCTTACTGATTCAAATTACACCATAAAACAGAGAAATAACAAGTAAATCAATATCATACCAAAGTCATCACATATACACTACCTGAGTTCATCCAAAGAGAATCTATCCCGGGATCTCCAAAAGGAAAACCACATCCTTTTAAGAGCTCGCGATCACTCTTCCTTTCTTCTTCGCATCAAATTTCATCCTCAGAATCCCCATAAGTGTTCAATTAACCATCACTGGCGACTCTTGTACTCAAATTGGGCGCAATCACGACCATCCAGGAGTGAAAAGGTACCAAAGAGAGAGATAACGCTTGCGATTGAGTTCACCGGCGATCAGAGAGCGGCGAGAAGCAAGGAATTTTCCGAGAAGGGAGAGATGATTTGAGATCAGAGATGGAGAAAAGCGAGCGAGCGTGTGGGTGGGTGGGTGGGTCGGGTTATCGGGTATAGTAAGGTTGGAGGGTTGACAGGTGATTTGACGGAGGACAATATGTATTGCCTTATGCCCACCTGTCAAAGCCTTGCCTCTAAATTTATTTTTAAGAATTTGCAACCAAGCCCTCTTATTTTTCGGCCCTCTTATTTTTCGGCCCTCTCTTAATTGCCCTGGTGAAGTCTTTATCTAGAAAGAACAATTTGGACAACTCCCCGTCCGCCCGAAATTAAAGGTGAGATTTTAATCCTCATGAACCATTCGGTAAAAAATTTGGCCACATTCCCCATCCCACCTTTTTTTTAAAAAAATCTAATTTTCATAATTTTAATACGAATATAAAATTTCAAAATACAAATTAAACAATATCAATAAAAATTAAAAAATAGTTCAACATCAACAAAAATTCAAAATATAAAATTAAGCATACAACATAAATAAAAATTAAATGTAGTGTATTGTTCATCTCATTTGTTCTCTCTCATAATTAAACAACTTCAAATCTCCATTTGATAAAAAAAAAAAAATATAAATAATATATATGTTAGTAAAATATAGTTTCAAGATTAGGATTTAGAATTTTAAAACATATTATTTCATTATATATATATATATATTAATTTAAATTAAATTATTGCATTGCATGTATGAATAAATCGTCCTTCGGGAAAAAAATCCCCATCCCCGCCCTACCGGGGAATTTTCATGAGGATTCCATCACGCCAAGCCTAGTCTTATCTGCAGGTTTTGAGTGGTTGTGTACATAGATGACGACTTGTTGGGTATCGTGACTTATTTTGCTTCTATTATTATATTTTGTTACTTTTGAATATGTATTAAGTTATGATATAAAGTCTAGCACGTACTAGAGTGTTGGGTTAGAATTTGATTGTGAACTGTTGATCTGTTGACTTGGAGTTTGATTGTGGATAGTTGGTGCATTGGTATGTGTGAGCGTTGTGAATGTGGGCAGATTATCTTGGGTATGAATTGATGTTGAAGTTATAATGTTCGAAAAAAAAAGTTATAACAAGTTTATAGACTAAGTTATAATTATAATTGTATTATGTTGGGTTAAATAATGGTGGTCGTGACATTAGAGATTATATCATCTTATGAAACTAGGTTATAACCTCGTGTATTACGCATGTTGGAAATATGATTATAAGTAAACTGAATGAGGCAAATTAAATAAATATCTGAAATATTTAAACTAAAATAAGATTGATTATGTGCTACTGTATTTTTCTTCACAAAAATTATAAATGCCGATTTGCATCTCATGATAGTGTAAATAGGAATTTAGAGTTTTTTTAAAGATAATTGAATCATTAATAGAACTTCTTGTATAGTGTATCACATATTTTCTGCTAAATATTTTTATTCTCAAAAACGTACAATAATATAACAAATGTTTTTTTTTTTTTTTTTTTTTTTAGCTGATGAATATGAATGTTCATATTTTCATTATATTAATTGATAAAATATGATTTAACAAATATATTTGTTTATGATGTATTTATAGAAGCATTGTTTAGATCTCAATGGAGAATTCGTGGATTGAAATTTCATAGCCATGAATTTATTAATTCTATGACTAACTATAGGAGTAGTGGGAAAAGTGTTTGCAATAGATGTAGATGAGACAAAGATGAATAAAATTATTATATTTCATTAAGCAGATTCAATAAAAGGTGTCATAATGTATCAAACATGTATCAAATGTTCTTTTCTTAAATAGTATACATTTTCATAATTTTTATTATGTGTTTTTATGTTTTTTTATCAGTGTCCTTTTTATTTATGCTATGATATAATTTATATTACAGTAAAATTTTGATTTCAATTTCTGAATTTATGGCCTTGAAATTTTCTCACAAGTCTACATCTTCCTTCATCCATTATTCTCGTCTTTGTATATACATACTATATAATTTATAATTTTAGAATAAGGAATGACCGAAAATATGTGCATACAATATTAGGAAAAAAATTACATCGATAATTTAATTAATCAAACTAATTAAATATTTAAAGTATTTAATCTAAAATTAATAATGAAAAATATTATTTGTTAATCTCACTTAATACACGTTGAAATATGCTAGTATTACAATAGATGGATGTGTCAAATGAAAAAGTAAACAATTGATGGTTGAGATGTAAGCTAAATTCATAAACTATTTGAAACATCAAGACTATTCTTAAAAAATGAATGATTAAGATTTAAATATTAAAATACCATAAATAACTCTATGTAGAATTGTTCAAATTTGAAATAGAGACTTTATAAAAATATGGGGTGATACACATTTAACAGATAAGGGATTAATTTTTTAGGTCCAACACTTTCAAGTATTAGTTTTATGTATATAAAAAATATCACTATTTAAAAAAATTAAGTATGTTTAAATAGTGATGCTTCATATGCATAATAAAGACACTCGATTTTTTTTTTATATAAACACGAATTCAAATGACATTTGCGCTAAAAAAAAGACATTTGTTTTATATTCAAGTGTATATTATATAACAAAAACTTGTATGTAATATTGCATACAAGTAATATGTGCAATTTGACTTTTTTTTTCTCGCGGGTCAGGGGCATTGGGTTAGGGCAGATTGTTGGTGGGCCAATGGACTTTCTTCATCTTCTTAATGTCACGCAGCACGGACGCTGTCAGATTTCTTCTTCTTCCTCTTCTCTTCAGATTGCTGGTGGATCTCACGGGCTTTCTTCTTCTTCATTCGTTTCCTAATTTCTTGTCCAATTTAATTTTCTTCAATTCGCTCCGATCATTGGATGAAATCAGGTTGTTCAATTTGAATTTTGGTGTAGATTATGCGAGAAGAAGAGAATATGTGTGCTGAAATTTAGATCCTTCTGCACTCTTTTCACGTTGTTCTGTAAATCTGTAATTTTAGACTGATGATTTTTTTCGCGTTGGTACTGGTTTTTGTTCATGTAGTAACGCTCTTTTTCTCATAGGGTAACACTCTTTTGTTCTTGTAGTAACACATCAAGTTGTTCTGTAGATCTGTAATTTTGGATTGAGAATTTCTTTCGAGCTTGTACTGGTTTTGTTCATGTGGTAACACATTTTTCTTCATAGGGTAACATTTTTTGTTCATGTAGTATCACATATTTTTTTAGTAATATATAACATTGTCCACATATCGTCGTAATACTATGTGAATACTCATGTGTTACCATATAAACAACAATGTGTTACCTTATGAATATTTATGTGTTACGAGTTTTAATACGTGTTACGTAAGATATGAAGTTTTTTCAATATAACAATCTAGTAACACTTATACATAGATGTAGTAACACACAAAAACTTGACAAAAAAATATTTTTATATATTACGTGCTCAATAAGAATTGAACCTGTAACCAAATACATTAACAACAAATCTAAACCACTAGGCTACAACACATATTCAATAATGATATGCATCTATAAATATATATCTGCCCTGCCCGCCCAACCCATAGCCCTGGACTGCTCTGCCTGCACCGGCCCGGACCCGACCCGAACCGACCCATCCGGCATGCTGCTGACCCGTGAATTTTGAGTAACTTACCTTAATTATGGTGTATAGCACATATCAAAAGGGGGTAATATTTCACACAAGACTTTCTCTATTATATATGCCTTAAAAGAAAAGTTTCGGTTTTTCTTCATTAGGTTTGTTCAAGAGCTTTTGTGGCAATAAATTGTATGATAAGTGATAACTCTAAATTTGTTAACAACACTTCCTCCAATATTTTGTTTAGTTTACTTCATATTTTGATAACTCAATACTCAAATGAGAGAGTAGACAATATTTTCTTTAGTTTATTTCTTATTTTGATAACTTAATACTCAAATGGGAGAGGGTTCGAAAAAAATAATACTCAAATGGGAGAAAAGACAAAATAGCAATGTTCCGGTTTGAAATTGACGATAATTATGATTGATAATATATCTTATATCTATGTATTGTCATAAATACCTTTCAAAAAAAAATGTATTGTCATAAATTAAATAAAACGATCAAATCTTCACATGCATTTTTTAAAAGAGTAAATTTTATTGAAAAAATGTTTAAACCAACTTACACGTTTCGGTAGTAAAAACATGTCTTTTCAATAATGAAAATTCTCAGGACATAAATTGAAAGAGTAAAAATTTATCTTTTTTCAAAAATAAACTTTTACTTGAGTGTGTTAAGATAATTTGTATTAAATTATACACCTATTTCATGCATGAGAAGACAATCTCACATGAATTTTTGTCAAAAAAGTTTAATGATGTATTTTCGGTCATTCACATAAGTTGATAATTTATAAATCACGTCATATGCCAATAAGTTCACAATATGAGTAATGCACACTGTAAGATTACAAAAAACAAGGCATTAAATAAGAGGTCATGGTACAAACTGTATGAAATATAGAGAAGAATATATAAAAAACAATAAGCAAAAAAAAAATAGCAAAGACACAAGTCGCTGTAGATTCCAATTCGAGGACCATATACCAAAATGGTAGGCTACAAAATTCAAGCTTAAATTTTTAGTACTATAAATTAAATCCATCCAAAATTGGTGAAATCAGAAAAACTTGAGAAAACAAGATATCCTTAAAAAAAAACCAGCAGAAGAATTAATTCATCCTCCTAATAAGCTCATTGATGAAATCCTCACGGTTACCAGCATCACCACCTTCAACGTAGTGGTTCCTCTTCTTCTTCAATCCACCCAGTGGTGCTTTCAATTGGAATGGCCACAAGAAGTTGTTTGCTTCCTTGAAATGGGGCCCCACGGTAAGGATTTCATGAATAAGATCTTCAATGCAAATTATTCCGTACTTGCCCAAAACCTATCACAATAGCAAAATGTGTAAACAGAGATACAAAATAATAACTTTTGAACTCCACATTATAATATTTTGTTCAGTAAATGAACCTGCTCGATTATAGAGTTGTCAGTTAAAGTGATTCTCTGCTTGTTAACTTTTCCAAAGCCACGCTTGTAGATCAATTCTTTGACGCTTTTAAGGTTGGGATACCTGAAAGACATCAAAGCAGTTATTAGTGATAAAAAAGTTTTCGATAAATGAGGTTTAAGAATTCTACAAGTAGAATACAGATTACTTACCCAAAAGTAACATATGGCTCAACTCTATGCAGCATGTTCATGGTGGCTTTGTTCACTTTCAAGAAGACACCATTAAATATCTACATAAGCATCAAATGGAAAACTGTTATTCGGTTTGTTTCACAGGTGGGGAAAGAAATTTGTGACTAAGCTGAATGACATTATATTAAAAATAAATTTATGGTATAGAATAAAATAGTGAAAGATACATCATTTTGTATATATTAATTGTGTTTTATCTCAATAAAAAAAGTAAATATCATTTTTATTGATGCTAAATCATTATTTAACAGTAATGTAGAAAATAGATCCATGTGAACAACTGGACCAAATAATACAAAATTGACAGTTGAAAAATCTTCTAGCAAATCAAATTGATTTTTAGGTGAAAAATACATCTAAAAATTACAGGGAACAAGATGAAGATTTTGCAAAAGCAACCTTTAGAAAACAGGTCACAGGAAAATGCAAATACATATCAATAAGGACATTTACATCTTCATGATAATTGTTGAGCACTCCACTATAGAGTGTAAACCAGAATTTATACATACAAACACAATTAAGACATCCATTTAAATTGAAAAGAATTAAAATTTGTTGAACTGTTGAATCCTAATTTACAGTGGCTTAAACGAGGGGTATCGACAAAAAATTAAATGCTAGTATAATATCCAAAACCAGCAATGAAATGATACAAATGTGTTTCTTGGTATTGAGATCATTTTAGTTATGAGGAGCAAACTAAAGAATGGTATAACATAATGCAAGTTTGTGAAGTTTCTACAAATTGGGAGACAGATAAAAACAAACTGAAAAAAGAAATGCGTACACAAAATACATTAACTGGTAAGTACCTGGCGCAATCTCAAAAGCTGCAGAATTTTCTTGGTCTGTGGGTGCATCGCATTAATACTGCAAATCAAACACAACATTTAAATGGCATTTTCCATCACATTGACATTAATACTACAAAATCAGAGGTGAAAATGCCTCACCCACGGATTCTGATGATGAACACAAGCTTAGCTTCCGGGTTGACATAGAAACCACCCTTCAACCTTGATTCACGCTTCAACTCAATCAACTCCCTCTCCTAGATAACAAAATAAGTAAAACGTTAAAAAGGGAACGCATTTCAATTGAAGCAGTAAATTATTCTGATAAAGGAAATGGATCAGCTTCAAGCAGACCTGTTGTTCATACTCCTTTGCATAGTCTCTTGCTTTTTGGCAGATCAACTTTCGGGTTTCGGATTTCTTCTTTTTTGCTTCTTCTACCTCTTTCGACTTTACAAGTGCCCACTCTTCAGCCCTCTTCTGCTTCTTCAAAACAGACTCAGGAACAACGGCACCTTTATCAACCTCGGCCATCTCTATTTATGAGAAATCAAACACGAGAAAACCTCATCAGCCTTAGTATCCCTATTTTTGAGCAATCAAAACTGTAGAATGGATCCCAGACATATTCGCCATAAAATTCAAATGTAAAACCTAATCTAAGATGAACTTAATTTCTCGAGGAACCAAAACTAAAGCTGCAACAATCTCAATACAGGCAAGCGATGACAATGCAATCAAATGAACCAACAACTAAAACATACATAGCATTCGTCTCTCCCAAATGAATTTCAGCATAAGCAATCAGAGAAAAAAGGCAATATAATCACGAAATATGAGATGATTTTCGTTTTACCAACATCAATTCGATCTACAAATACAGCAAATTTAAGCGATTTTAAGTAAATAGAACCAGCAATTTACCTGATTCAAAGTAAGCACAGGTAGAATTAGGGTTTCTGCAGCCGCGAGAGGGGGGTGACAATAAGAAACCCTAATCATTTTATATACGCGAAAATGGGGAGCAGTGGGCCTATATTGGGCTTGGCAGAGTCCATCACCGGGAGTCCAAACTAAATATTTCCTTTTCTTTGGACTCGTAAAATTATTAGTCACTAGGATAACAAAGAGTTATACGGATATATCTCATTAACTTAACACACCAATAATTGTTTGATCCCTTGAAATAGATAAGGACACATATAGACATAGTGAAGATATAAAGGATATGTTTACACTAGTAGTTCCTTACCTGAGTTCCATTGATGCATTACTTTATTTTTGGGGTTTAACGTATCTCCTACAATGAGATTTTGGAATGACTTTAAGCATATTTTTAGTATCTCCAATGTTCACAAGATCTTGATTTATTTTACACTATAAAAATCAAAATAAGCTTATGATGTGCTATTAGAGATATCGAAAAATCACGGGAGGATTTTAAAATAATCATGGAGTGGATACATCAAGATTTCGCAAAAAAAAACTTTGATTCATTGCATCTTTGATTATACTAAATAGTAAATACTTCGGCTTAATAGTGTCTTCAGATTAGATGTTGTTGGATTATTCCTATAAGAAAAGAGAACATGCCTTTATTATGGAATAATATTTCAGCGGAAGAATCAACAAAGCCGGTTGAATTCTACGTACAAATTGTGATCCCCAGGGTCAGAAACGCAATCACGTGAACTGCTTCCAATATCCACAATATAAGAGCCTTTAAGTATTTTCAGTGTTATCCCGTGAGAATTTCTGCAAAAGATCTAATGAGGCGTCAAAGCCAGAATCTGAAAATGAGAAGGAAATCTCCTTTTACCGTAAGCGTGAAACGGTTTCCTCAATTCAAATTCAAAACAAATCTTGAGATGGTTATCCAAAACTAATATCCCAAAATACATGTGTGTATTATTCATTTTATATTAATTAATTAATATTAATAAATACTTTCATCTCCCACTCACACATGTAATTTTGAATCTCACACTCATTCCCTTCACTTTATATTTCATCACATATCACCTTTTCATACAGACAAATAAATCGTGTGACCTTTGAGAATATGAGTTTTTCTCGCTATATACTTGTTAAGGACATATAGCAACTCAACATGTTTTATATGAAGATTTCAAAACTCGTTATACCCCAGAACTCTTTTAGTTTAACACCAATTGACATATCTCATTATTCCTTTGAAAATTAGAGCATACTCAATCTTTCATAAAATCTATGAATCCATAATCGAGTTCCAACTCAATTGACTAGTCAATGAATACTATAGAACGTGTTAATAAAGTTATTCTTCCTTTCACACAGAATATCCACAAACTCCCACTATAGCTGCTTTCCTAGACATGTACCACATTGCTATATTAATCATAGCTATTGGTAACATGCTAAAGTAGCAACACTAAAGTGAAGACTTAGAAAGTCAGTTGAAAGTCTTAAGGGTACCTTTTAAGAGGCTTATTAAAACCTCAAGGTCTCATACAATGAGAATATATGAATAATTTTCTCATTTCATTATGGTCAATTTAGCACATGTGGTATGAAAAACACATGTCATGATATTTAAACTTCTCAGGATGGAAGCGTATGTCATCATTATATTTAACATTGTGTAAATCATAGTTCAAGTGTATCCTCGACACTTAACTTGGATATCCTCACACTATCGTTTAGAAAATCCTTTGATTTAGCTTTATAACAAGTAAAATAGATTCGTGGTAAAATCTATTACGATTATAATAATTTTAAATGATATAATGTCATCTTTGCACATATAAAAAAGTCAAAGGCGATTACTCGTATGAGAGAGTCAATCTTACTTGTAGACATACTATTATATGAAACTTCATATAATTCACAATACATGTAACATAGTTATACCAAATTATAACAATAGTTACATTTACAACATACAACATTCACTTCGCATTAAGTTATATCTTATGCAAATTTAAACCTTTAACATGTCCCAGAAAAGCATATCTGGGAATAGGTTCAGTGAAAGGATCTACTAACATTAATCGAGTCAAAATGTATTTAAGCATCACTTTCTTCTTTTCTATAATATTTCTAACAAAATTGTACTTCAAGCCAATATGTTTGGTCTTTCCATGATATTTGGGATCTTTTGTGTAAGCAATCGTAGCTTGATTATCACAATGAATTGTTATAGCTCCCACTTGAGCATTTGCAATTCCCAAATGTTTCTGGAATCTCCTTAACCAAATTGCTTCTTGTACCGCAGATGCACATGCAACAAATCCGGCTTCCATAGTAGATAGTGCGATGCAAGTTTGTTTCTTGCTACACCATGAGATTGCTCCATTATTAAGCAAGAAGACATAACCAGAAGTCGATTTACGTTCGTCTAAATCTCCACTCCAATATGAGTCTGTATATCCACTCAATGACATATTATTTCCTTGATAACAAAGATAATAATCTGATTCCTTTTAGGTATCTGAAAATCCTTTTAACTATCATCCAATATTTTTTTCTCGGATTAGATTGATACCTGCTAACCAGACCAACGTCATAACAAATGTCTGGACGTGTGCACAACATTGCATACATCAGACTTCCAATCACATAAGTGTATGGTACTTTGGACATTTCGTTCTCTTCTACTTGAGTCTCGAGACACATGCCACGGCTTAATGTCTCTCTTTTTATAACAGGAGTATCTACAGGCTTACATTTATCCATTTTGAAACGTTCTAGAAGTTTCTTTATGTATGTCTCTTGAGACAATCCAAGTAACTTCTTTGAACGATCTCTATGGATTTTTACACCAAGAATGTATTCTGCTTCACCCATATCTTTCATTTCAAAGTTTAAAGACAGCCATTTCTTAATGGTCTTAAGATACTCTTTGTCATTTCCAGCTAAAAGTATATCAGCCAAGTATAGTAATAGAAAAACAAAACTATCATTGGATCGTTTAACATATACAGTGGTATTCGTTTAAAGTAACGAAATTGTATGATATTAGAGTAGTGTGAAATCTCAAATACCACTGTCTTGAGGCTTGTTTAAGTCCGTAAATTGACTTTTTCAGCTTACAAACTTTATCCTCTTGACCTTGGAGAATAAATCGTACAGACTGAAGCATGAAGATTTCTTCATCCAATTATCCATTGAGAAAGGCCGTTTTAACGTCCATTTGATGTAATTCTAAATCCATACTGGCTACCTGTTGCGAGTCGTTTTATATGGAGAATATTATGTGGCTAATTTGATAACAACTCACAAACAAAATAAGTACGTGTACTATATATGGTAAATAACAGGAAATTGTTGACCTAGTTCGTCAGTGAATGACTACTCTGGGGGCATGCCAAGTCAGGGATGTTGTATTGCGAGATTTACATACACAGTACATCATACTTTTCATGAGATGAACTTCTATGGAAGAAGATGATTTGGAGAGTAAGTGTGTGAATGCTAGGGATTTTTCTGACCCTCACCACTCTGGAAATTTTTTTGTGAACCCCTCTCTTGTTCTTTTTTCTTCTATTTATAGTACTTTGACAAGCATGAGCTGGTTTGGCAAGCATGAGCTGGAGACTTCGGGTCTTGCAAGAACTCGTGTGATGCTGCCACGTTTCCAACTTCGTCTTCCTGGTTGATCTTTGCATTTACTTGTCTATAAGGCACTCTTTTGATCGTCCAAATCAATCGTTTGCTCGACTGACTGCTTTGTTCACCCCATTAAACCATATCAATTTTATGCCGGAATACTATCCTCATCGAGCATATCTGAGCCTTCAGGTTGTCTGAGCCCTCAGGTTATCTGAGCATCGAGCATATCTGAGCCTTTAGGTTGTCTGAGCCTTCAGGTTGTCTAAGCCCTTAGGTTATCTGAGCCCTCAGGTTATCTGAGCATCGAGCATATCTGAGCCTTCAGGTTATTCAGGCTTACTGAGTTCAGTTCTTCTAAATTCGGACATCCTGACCCTGAGGTCACTTGACTCAGGCTATCTGATTTCTTCTTTCCTGATCTGATCGGCTTGATTGATCAGATCAATATCTTTTCAGGATCATACCTGTTTGCTCGGTAAGCTGGTTGACCATACTTGTTTGCTTGGTAAGCTGGTTGAGCAATCTTGGTTGGTAAATGGCGAGCTGGCGAACAAAACTTGCTTAATAGGCGAGCATACTCGCATGGTTGACAAGTGGCGAGCTGGCGAACAAACTTGTTTGTTCGTCAAGCGGCGTGCACACTTATCCATTGAGCGTGGTTATTTTAATAATTGAATATTACACGTGTCCCTTTGACGTGTTCGATTAATATTGTTTAATTGTATCGAACAGAACACTACCATAGCTAGTAATAGGCGAATTGAGGCAAATCTCACAACAGGTGAAAAGGTTTCTTGATAATCAATACCCTCTTGTTGGGTAAAACCTTTTGCCACCAAACGAGCTTTATACCTCTCTATTGACCCATTAGCCTTTCTTTTGATTTTGAGAATCCATTTATTCCCAATTGCTTTGCGTCCCTTAGGAAGATCTACAAGTTCCCAAACTTTGTTTGAACTCATAGATTCCATTTCTTCTTCCATTGTCTTTTTTCATCTTTCTTTTGCCGGACAGGACAAAACCTCTTTCACATTCTTAGGCTCATCCTCGTCGACTGGAAATTCATCCCCATTTTCTAGAGAAACAAAGAAGGTGTGTCCTTCTATGTCAAAATATCTCTTAGACATATGTTTCCTAATACTTTTCCGAGGTTGGTGTGTTGTTAAATCTTCGTTTGATAAAATATTCTTGTCAAGATCCATTTGATCTTCAACTGGAATACACTCATCAAGATCCACATTATTAGTCAAATCACTCACACTTGGATCGGATGGAGTGTAGTTTTTATCAATCTCAAAAATAGGTTCAACATTTCGAATGCCACCCTTATTAGGAAATTCAGTCTTTAGAAAAGTTACATTACGTGATTCTATTTCAGTCACACTTCCATCTCCTTGATCTCCAATTAATATGTACCCCTTAGAATGATCACAATATCTTATAAAGATACATTTCTTCCATCTTGGAACTAACTTTCCATACTGACTCGAAGAATCAAGTACAAAAGCTGCAGATCCCCAGGTTCTAAGGTTACTTAGGTCAAGTTTTCTACCATTCCAAAGTTCATATGGAGTTGAAGTGATTGACTTCGAAGGCACTCGGTTTAATACATAAGCGTAGTTAACAACGCATCACCCCAAAAGGAAATAGGTAAATTGGCTTGTGCCATCATCGACGTTGTCATCTCCAACAATGTTCGATTTCTTCTTTCAGCCACACCATTTTGTTGTGACGTATAAGGAGTCATCAATTGCCGAATTATTCCTTTTTCATTACAAAGTTCCTTGAACTTATCAGACAGATATTCACGTCCTCTATCGGTTCTTACAACTTTTATAGTTCTGTTATTTTGATTCACAACCTCATTTATGTATATCTTCTAAAGCAATTTAATGCCTCAGACTTGTGAGAAATCAAATAGACATGACCAAAACATGAATAATCGTCAATAAAAGTAATGAAATATGAAGCTCCATGACGTGCTCTCACATTAACAGGACCACATATATCAGAATGAATTAATTGGAACGGAAATTCAACTCTAATAGCTTTTCCAAATGATTTTCTAGTCATTTTACCAGCAAGACAATGTTCACATTTGGATTAATCAACCTTTGAAGATGAACTTAAAAGTCCCGCTTTTATAAGTCGGTTCATCTGATCTTGCCCAATATGACCTAATCTAGCATGCCATATATTATCATCTACATAAGCATCACCAGATGAACAAACATTTAAAAAATACGAACGATCTTCATAATAACTAAACGTAGTTCTATTACAATCCAATACAATAAAACCATCATAAAGATGTCCAGTACCATAGCAAACATCATTCAAGCTAATACTAACCATGTCTTTAGTAAACAACATATTATATCCTAAACATAGTAGAATAGAAACAGAAATAAAATTTCTTCTGATATCCGGAGCACATAAGACATCATGCAGGATGAAAGCATGTTCACTGTCCAGCTCAAGTTTACAAGTCCCAACTCCTTTGACTTCAACTCGAGCATTATTTCCTACATAGATCCATCTCGTCCCTTTCGAAACACGACGGAAATCTACATATGATCTTCTGTCTCAAGTTACGTGGTCTGTTGCCCCTGAGTCTATAATCCACAAAGGATAAGATTCAATTAGTAAAACAACACTTGAGACATTTACCATACTCAAATTAGAATAAAAAAAAATTACCTTGTCCCTCTTGGGCTTAGGGCATTCTCGAGCAAAATGACCAAGCTTATGACAATTATAACAAGCCATCTTGCTCTTATATTTCTTCTTCTTAAACCTTTTCTTTTTCATCTTTCCACCAGGATTGTTAGTAGGATTGTTGGGAGGATTCTCAGTCTGAGGTTGCTTACCTTTCTTCCCTTTCTTCCAGCTTTTTTTTCGTTTAAAGCCTGAAGCTTGTTTCGAACTGGACTCAGTGAGGTGAACACTAGAAGATGACTTGACAGCTCCAAGTCGTTCATCTTCTAGCTCAACATGTCGAGCTGCATCAACAAAAGTCTTGATACTTTCGTTATAGGTCAAGTTGACCTTCAAGTGCTCCCACTTATCGGGAAGTGACCTGATAAGAGCTTGAATTTGCTGTTCGTCAGAGAGAATATGACCTGCAGTTTTAAGTTCCCTGATCATATTAGACATTTCACGGATATGTTGTCTAATATTATGATCAACTTTTTTCTTGTAAGTGTCAAACTTAATAATGTGCTGCCTCAGACGAGTAACTGATATACCTCCATACTTCTCCCTCAGATATACCCAGATATCATGAGCAGTTGGATGTTGTTCACACTCGTGAATCATGTCATTAATTACCGAACTGACAAGTATACCTCGAGCTGTAGAATTTTTCTTTTTCCACAAAAGGTATACATCTTGGTCCCTTCTCCCTTGAGTCCTAGTTCCAACTCCAGGATCCTCCATGACATGATTGATATCGTCTAAAGCATCTTGTTTATCACGTACCAGATCTTATCACGCCAGGTGTCATAGTTATCACCATTTAGTTTCTCGCCCTTGTTCAACTCATTGATAATAGTTTTTGATGCCATTTGTCTAGAATTTGCAAGAAGTGATTCAAAAATAAATGTAAGTCCACATGTATTATAAATTTTTTACGTAAAGCAAGTTTGAAAGTACAAAATATGACTTCGAAAAATAACTTAAAGTCATTAATCATCAACCATACCATGCACTTCAAAATTGGATTCAATCTTCAAAGCATAAAATTGCACAAGTTTTAGCAATAATCATTCACCCAAAGCTAAAACATCGCAAAATATGAAATAACAAGCTTATATTAAAACATACATCCAACATATATGTAATAAAGCAACTATCATTTCATACAACAATAGTTTTTCTAAACAGACTAACACAAGTCCAATAAAACAAATTACAACAACAATCAGTCATATACAAATACAACCAACGACGTCCTCTTAAGTAAAACAAGTCACGTCTGCTTCTCACAAGAGACTTAATATCCTTTTCAAAAGTTTTTGCAGCAGTATTATGAAAAACATTTGCAAAATGGTCTATCAGGAAATTTCTAACTCCAGTGTTTCTTTTATACCTCATATTAAGAATACCGGATTGACGAAATCCCCCATTTCTTAAACATGCAGACCGTGCAGCTTGTTTACACGTTTCATCAACAATCATTTTTATTACGACCTCTCGACCACTAGACACATTATCTAATGCTGATAATTTACCCCAAAAAATAGTTTGAAGTTCAGGTGAAAGTGAATTAGGCCAAACAAAAGGAGTGTCAATATCAGTGCCTACGATCGATGGAAGAATCTTTCTCTGAACCAAAAACTCCAAACATATGTACATGTCATACATGCATATAAAGTGTTCTTCTAGAGTTTGATTTTTTATCATTTTGCAATTCAAAAAACTTTCAAGCATTGTTTCCCTTTGACGAATGTCTCGCGTAGAGACAGTTCTTCTGAGACGCATACCTATAAAATGAGCAACCAACCAATAACAAATTAGTCAATCCTCCAACACATGAATACAAAACCTACTCATACAAAAAAAGAAAACACATTTCCAAGTGTAGTAAGTTAATTCACAAGTGAATAAAGTTCAACTATGGTCCTCAATTTCATAGATAAATAAATATTTTAATAAAAAGATCAAATGCCACATAACAATGATCATTATGAATCTACACAGAAAACCAAGCTCACATGAATTTTTGGTGATCGAAACGGAGTAAAATTGAGCTCAAACGGGTCAAATAAAAATGAAAAAGAGTGCGAATCACTGGAATTGGCTCAAACATGCCTGAAAACAGCCTGTTTTTGCCCAAAAATTGGTCCACGCGCCCACCACGTGAGTCCAAATTACGGAAGGCGCCAAAGACGCTGCGGGTAAACTCCAAACTCCCACAAAAAAAAACGTGTTGACCACTGTCTCTGCGATTTGCGTTTGGTAGGTTTGACCAGGTTAGAATTTAATTTTAAGAAAATGCAATTAGGTCCCTAGAAAATATTTAATTTTCAAAATACAACCCCTCAACTTTCTGAAAATTTTCGATCTAGTCCCAAAATTCTACAGAATTTTCAAAAACCCATAAATCACTCAATACTTGACCAAAATTAACAAATAATATACAAAAGAATCGTCTCAGAACGTAGAGTCTTTCTACACTAATAATTTTCCACGATTCATACTGTATATGTTCGAATTTTTCAGTCAAAGTCTCGTAAATTTTTCCAAAAAATATTTTTTATCTTGAAATCGGTAAGGCCAAAAATTATGAAACTTTTCAGTATGCTTCAACACTATACAACGCATATACAGTAAAAATTTTGGCCTCTAATTCGTCCATTTCAAAAAATCCAAATTATGCATTGGTATTTAGGAAAAAATACAGAACGCCCGTAAATCAAGTGAACAAAGAAAACACATATATCTCAGGCTATATATGCGAACGAGAATCACAAAAAATGCAATGAGAATCCAACACATTGGCTCTGATACCATTGCTGGATTATTCCTACAAGAAAAGAGAACATGTCTTTTTTTTGGAATAATATTTCAGCGGAAGAATCAACAAAGCCGGTTGAATTTTACGTACAAACTGTGATCCCCAGGGTCAGAAACGCAATCACGCGAACTGCTTCCAATATCCACAATATAAGAGCCTATAAGTATTTCAGTGTTATCCCGTGAGAATTTCTGTAAAAGGTCTAATGAGGCGTCAAAGCCAGAATCTGAAAATGAGAAGGAAACCTCCTTTTACCGTAAGCGCGAAACAGTTTCCTCAATTCAAATTCAAAATAAATCTTGGGATAGTTATCAAAACTAATATCCCAAAATACATGTGTGTATTATTTATTTTGGGAGGTGCTAAATGGACAGATTCTGCCCAAGGAAGAATTATTAAAAAGCATTTGCCCTCAATCAAGTTCACCCAAGAATCTGTCATCAATCAAGCCCACCAAGTCTAAAATAGTCTTTATTGCCCAGGACATAATCTGCCACCAAGAATTACCCATTCATTTTATATTAATTAATTAATTATAATTAATTAATATTAATAAATACTTTCAGATATAATCGTTGTTGATTAACTGTGTCATCAAATATTTATTCTTTATACAAACTCATAATTTACAAGTTACGAGCACACTGTTATACAAAACATTCCTTCCGTTCAGAGACTTTGAGGAAATTAATTTTGCAAAATAATTATTTTACTATTTTTTGTGATATTCCTGTAACCGTGGGTTGTAGTAAACTTGAATTTAGATCCTGTGTTGAACAACACCAAATTGTGCAGTAAATTCGCGCGAGTCTATAGCACAACACGATATTGTACAACACATGATCTAAATCATGTAAACTTGTAATAGAAATTGTTGTACAAAACTACAAATATTAAATATTCCATTTTTCTTAGGAAGAACACCAAAGAGCGAAATTTCCTTAAGTGGAGCAAATTATATGTAAAAGCCCTAACTTGCGCCATGGATTTAGCCATAATTTTATCCGCACTCTACGGACTTCAATCTAGCATTTCAATATTCAAGTTATATCTTCAACTTCAGTCTATATATTTTATTTTATTTTCGAAAGCAACTTCAGTCTATATATCAAGAGTGGGTCTCATGTCCGGTGCACCGTGCATTCATAGTGCATTTTTGAAGCGTGAAACTATATAAAACAGAAACATGCAATTATTTCAAATAGAAACATGCAACTATGTTTCCATATTAACGGTTGCACTTTTTGTGTAAATAAATCGCACTTTTCAGCAGAACAAATTGCATGCTTCTAAAATGCACTATGAGTGTACGGTGCACCCGAATACATACAAGACCTAGCCATATATTTAACATTAGCTATACGCTTTATTTTTTTATCTTTTGGTTTTGAATTTTGGGAGAAAACACCATTTTTAGGCCTTATGTTAGCAATTGGAATCACAAATTCAACGGATGCATCCAATAAAAACATTTTTTTTTAATTGAAGGGAACTAAAAACAAAATTTAATGTGAATTTCTAAAGTTCATTTTGTAAATGACAATTATGGCATGCAGAGAGCCAAAAGTTCAGTTTTACTTTTCCTTTTTGACAAAGTTTTATATGCATCTAAATATTTTTTATCTGACAAAACATACAGTGAACAAGTTTCACACAATAATATGTGAAACTGGTTAAGAAGCGTGACTTATATTATTAAATAATATTAATTGTGATAAGTGAATTGTGTGGTTTATATTACAACAGGGGTATTAGTAGTGATAATTGGAGGGTGTGATTTATATTATAAAATAGTATTAATCGTGATAACTGAAGGGTGATGCCTGTAAAAAAAAAAAAATTACAGTGAACAAATTTCACATCGAATCAACTCTTTCTATCACGAGCAGTAGATCCCCACATGCAACGAGCATTTCCTACCCGAACATCCACAATGGATGGATGAATTTTCATCCATCCCCATCCACTCTCTCCTCCACATCATCTTCACATTATTTTTCTTTAAACAATCAACATTTTAAATTCACTTTCACAATGATTCATCCATCTATATATAATTTTGTTGGCTTTTGTACACTATAAAAATTTTATTAAATAATGATATTTAAAATTAAAAAGAAAGAAAAAATAACAAAAGTTGACACAATAATTTCTTATGTTTATCACAATAATTTAAATTACAAACTCCATCCATTCAATCATTGGAGAACCCAGTAGATGCACCACTGTTGATGCTCTCAAGCTTAAAGCTTAGTTGACGTTGCAATTGTAAGTTGTAATAATTATCCACACAAAATATAAAATTGAAATATAAAAAGGAGAAAGAGTAGAGAATTTAAGCGTGGAAAAATAATTGTATATATGCATCCCTCAATAATTGTTACGTGTTTACCTCTAGCTTCTGTCATCTGTCGATTCTTCATAATTTCCGAGAAATTTCTTTGTATAAATTATTCTACATTTCTTTATCCTAGCAACCTTCCCAGAAAATAAATTTTATTTATTTGACACAAATTTGTATAAACTTGATTTATGCTACGAATTTTATTTTTAATTCATGGACATTTGAATATATCCAAGATATGATACGGGTCAAGTTCAGTGGATTAAAAAAATGTGTTGAAATAAGTGAAATTGGTCAAATAATCCAAGTTCATAGTATAAACTTGGTTCATGGGTGACTAAATCTAATTATTTTTGTCTGCTTCTGACCTTCATTTCTCGATCCATATATATAATAAAGTTCATTATACAATAGAATTCACTTTTTTAATGTATATATATATATATAATAGAGTTCACTTTTTAAAATTAGATAAAGTCTTGAATGCATTTAATACAATGCAATTCAACTGTATTTTAAACGATATGAATTATTTTTATTAATAAGTACTAAATAATATTAGTTGTTTTTTTAACCCAAAGTTTGTAACTTTTTGTAACAATACAAAAGTACTAAACTTTGTAATAAATTGTAGGTCTTGCGGTAATTAATTAGCAGATTGTAGTTAGTAGCTGTCCAAGAGAGAAAAAAAAAAGACATACTATACTATCATATATAAAAATTAAAAATGTATGTATGATATATATCCCCCCCAAAAAAAAAAAAAGAGCATAGCACATATATAAAGAATTCAAATGTATAAGTATTTTCTGATATGTCAAGCCGAGTCCCTCACCCACGATTCACCTAATGTGGTTAACCTTTCTAATAACTTGTGTACTTTATGTTTATGAGATATTTGTACATTGATATATCCTCGAATAGCATGTGATTTCTTTTGTCATATAAGGAAATATAAGAAAATTGTGTGTGTATATGAGAATATGATCACTTCAATTAATGAAAAAAAAAGTGAAGTGCGGATAGCTCAAGTGATTAGAGCTTCACTATCTAAAATTTTGAGGTCTTGAAATTGAGGTATGGAGAGGGAAAATTATATTCCCTCTTGTGGTGCTTTCCCTTGTAATGGGGTGATGATCCCCTCTTATGGTGGTTGCAGTTTCAGTCTATAATGAGACGAAAAGATATGTCATGTACCCTGTAGAAAGACTATTGTAATTGATTATATTAAGTAACTATTGTAATTGATTAGCTTTAAAAAAATTAATTAATAAATAAAGAAAACATTTATATTCATTCCAACCATTAATACTATCTACACATTACAAATAACATTATTAATATGCACATATATGTGCATTTAAAGTATTGTTGAAATTAGGTTAGTAAAATAAGTTCCCAATCTTTAATGATAGTTATGTGTTTAAAATTATTAAAAAATATACAAAAATAAAAAGGGGTTATTGAAATACTAATGTCTTAATTAAAAAAAAGTTTTAAAAAAATAAAGTATATAGAGAATGGACCAAAAAATTTACAAAGATTATAGAATAAAAGAAAACTAAAAATTAAAATTAAAATAAATATTATTAAAAAGGTGGCCCGGCACCCCAGCCCTCTTTTCTTTTTATATATTTTTTATTTAGTTTTTTTTAATTAAGACATAGTATTTTAATAATCTCTTGTTATTTTTATTAATTTAAATATTATTCTAAATATATTATCAAGTGGCAAATAATTATAACATATATAAAATTTTATATATTAAAATTTAATCATAAAATTATAAAATGATAGCGATAGAATTCAATTGGAACAAAGGGTTTTCAATATTATTCTTTTTAATTATCTGAACAATTAATTATTTAAAAAAATCTTGAACAATAAATAAAATACAATTTTCATTTTTAATCAATTTTCCATTTTATTAAAAAATAATGTTTCTATTTATTTATCACTTTGATATGGCAATAAAATTTATTAAAGTATCATAATTATATGTTTACAATAGTATTAAAAATATTAAAAAATATAAAAAAAGGTTATTGAAATACTATTTTTTTTAATTAATAAACATTTTAAAAAATGAAGTATCAAGAGAATGAACCAAAAAATTTACATAGATAAATATAGAATAAAATAAAAAGTAAAATTTAAAATAATATTATAAAAAAGGGGCTCATTTTAACACATGTCAAGCAGCTAGGAATACTAGGCTCTAGGCATTACCCAGCCCGCCAGCATAGATGAAACTATTATAAGAAAGATGGAAATTTGAGAACTGTTACAATTTGCGACCACAAGGTCGAATTGAAATTCAACGTTGATTTTTGCAATAGATTCTTATTTTTATTTTAGTATATTTAAATATTATATTTATTTGCGATGGATTTAATTTTGGATGATTTTTTTTAATTCGATATTTTTATTTTTTAGGATAGACTTTTAAAAAAAAATTGCGATGAATTGTATTTTATTGTTTTTTACTTTAACATTTTAATTTATCTGCGATGATTGTATTTTTTTGGGGTAGAGTTATAAATGACCTAATGGAAAAAGAAGTATTCTTTTGTTTCATTAAATTTTATATTGTTCTTTTTTAGCCAATATAATAGCTAATTTGACCAATACACCCTTACCCATTTAATTGATTATGTAACATCATATTTTAAGTCTGTACCACCATTATTTCACTTCGTACCACCATTTAATTGATTTTACAAATTCACTCTATATCACCATTTAATTGATTATGTAAAATCATATGATAAACCTGTACCACAATATGTTAATTCGTTTCCATCATAATATGTTAAGCCCGTACCACCATTAATTCACTCCGTACTATCACTTAATTGATTATGTAAAATCATATGTTAAGCTCGTACCACAATTAATTCAATCCGTACCACAATATGTTAAGTCCGTACGACCATTAATTCACTCTGTACCACAATATGATAAGCCCGTACTACCATTAATTCACTTCGTGCCACAATATGTTAAGCTTGTACCACCATTAATTAACTAACTTAGTACCATGTTAAGCCCATACCACCATTAGTTCACTCTGTACCACAATATGAGTTCAAATCATCACAATATGTTAAACTCGTACTACCATTATTCACCCCGTACCACAATATTTTAAGCTTGTAGCATCATTAATTCACCACGTACCACACTTAATTAAGCTCGTAACGATGTACCACTATTAATTCTCTCTATATCATAACTTATTAAGTTTATTTTAAACCTTAAGACTATTAAAATAAAATAAAAATGATAAGGATCAAGAACTTTTTTTTTTAAAGCTCTAAACATAAATCATCAGGAGTGAAGATCGAGAGTACACCAGGTGTCTTGGGAGTTCATCACCGACCCAAGCTTGAGGGAAGGGAGAGGAGGTAGCGGCTTTCACTAGATTGTGCGCCATGGTGTTGCTTGTCCACGGACAGTACCAGATACCTTTCACAGAGGTATCCGAGAAATGATTGCGTGTTAAAGTCACTAGGTCTTCTTCGAGACCTATATATGGTGAATCAGAGCAGATGGCATTTATGGCGTCGATACAATCCGAAAAAATTATGGCAGGGTTGGTACTGTGGTTGGTCCAGAACGACAGGCCGTGTAGAATATCGTTGAGCTCAGCTGCCAAGATGGTACCAGGGGGGCTGATTTTGCTAAAGCCTGCTTGCTGCGTACAGTTTCTCACCTGGATCAAAGATTGCATATCCAGTGGAGAAGTTCATCAAAGGTTGCATCGACCATAATGGAATAGCTGGGGGGTTGGTCAGTGTCAAGCATGGGGCGAAATCTGCTTGTAAGGGGTTGGGGTTGGTGTAGAAGGATGCCCCTGGCTTTTCTGAAAGAATCCAGGAAGGAGGCAGTCCATGATGCAGTGCTGATTTGGGTGTGGTTGTGAATTTTTCCTTTGTTAGAGTGGGTGAGGTTGCACTGCTCCTTCCAGATCCCCCACATTTTCATAGAACATCTGTCCAAAGAATCCTGATCAAGCGTTGATGCAAGGAGTGTTGGGGTTATACTGAAAAGTATGTTTTTACTTTGTATAACCAAACTGAGTTTTCTTATTTATTTACTGAAATAAACTATTAATCACTGTTGCATTTAAATATGAATGAATTTTATATATATTTATTGCAAACCCATTCAATAAAGTCAGTACGTATTACGTTGTAGTTAATTTGGTGATACCAAATCACAGAAGATCAAATTAACAGCTCCTCGTAATTAAGTACAAATTCACAACCTAGATGGAAATGAACAAACCATCATGAAAGGTTGATATATAAGACTCGGTTTGGCTTGTCTTGACCAAGAGATTATACTAGTGCATTTGGATGCGCTGAATAGGACCTACAGGAGGATAAATTCTTCAGTACTGAATATACAAGAATTAGACCTCAGTGGTGTGTTGTTTCTTAATCTCCGTCCCTTAAATATGATCGTGTGAAATTAATAAATATTGTTTTGACTTATGATAGGAAGAGAGTCATTGCGATTCGATACCTTATATCTTGGGCAATATTATTAATTACATGGCGATTGCTGACATTTAATATGGAGAATCGTGTGCAAGTACGTCTTGTTTGATTTGTCCCCTTGGTGGGCTCAGAACCTTTATCATACCAAATCTTGCAAGTGGAAATTTATTTCTGGTATGGATAATAATGTTGAGTTGTCTTTACTCCAAGGATAAATATATTAATTAATATAAAGCTTGTTCAGTGGCTTAATTAATTTAATGGACTAAAATAATCTTAGACTCGGGAAATAATGACCGGGAGCCATATTATAGTAAAGTCATAATATGGGTTAAGATGGATAGTTCAATATTAATTTTATAGTGGAATAAATTAATATTAATGGACTTTGAATAATATTTGTCCCAATATTATAGCTTCATAGTCCATTGGAGGTCCAATCTTAATTCTCTTAAAGGCCCCTCAAATAGCCCAAAATAAAGTCCAATTAATGAAAGAGAGAAGAAAATAATTTGCCTAATATTTCTATGAATATTTTTGAAAAATATGTAGGAAAAAGGAAGAAAAGATTGTCTTAATTTTCTTGTAGATATTTTATGGAAAGAGATAAGTATTGTAGGAATACATAATTATCCCATAAATTCAAGAAGTCAAATCTTGATTCTTTTTGCCTTGTTATTTTCGAAAATTAGGGATAAATAGGGGAAGAAATTTTTAATAGAAATATTTCGAAAAACATGTAGGAAAAAGGAAGAAAAGATTGTCTTGATTTTCTTGTAGATATTTTATGGAAAGAGATAAATATTGTAGGAATACATAATTATCCCATAAATTCAAGAAGTCAAATCTTGATTCTTTTTGCCTTGTTATTTTCGAAAATTAGGGATAACTAGGGAAAAGATTTTTATGGAAAATTTAATTAAGGAGAAAAGAATATAGGAGATATATTCAAGATTTCTTGGAGACCAAGAAAAGATTTTCTCCCTCAATTTCTTGACCTAAAAATCGGCCCCCCTCCTCCCTATAAATAGGGGATGAATTTTTCATTCCCAACTGCAATTCCATGTGTTGGAAATATTAGAAATCCACAAAGGTGGTGGCAAAATAATTTTGATTTTCCCTCTTATTAAAATTGTTCGTGTGAATCCTCCCACCGGATTGCGTTCGTGGACTTGGGATATATTTGGGAAGGCTCTTTGGGTTGATCCATCGTCTCATCAGTCGTCTCTACAAGAGGTTAGTAATCTCATAACTCCTAGATTCCGCATGCTTAGGATTTACGTGGATTACGTGTACGCATGTTGTCTATTCGCTTATTAATTATTATGTTGAATTGATTTAGGATTAATTCATGTTAGTAATTAATTGATTAATTTAAATATGTATTTAAAATCATCTCGAATAGATCCGGGCACCCCTAATTTCCCAACAAGGAGTAGGAAGATTTTATCCGTGGGAAGGGTCCTAAGTGCTTTAATGGTTGGCCACCATTCCGACCCTTTCCAGGCTTCCTTAACCACCTAACAAAGAAAAATGGAGGGATTAATATTAGCTCAATGAAAACCACAGAGAACGCACCTGGGAGAACACGGGACGTGGTGGAGCTGCAAGTTAGCTTCCGTAGCGATAGCCTCATGAGCAACCTTCCATATAAAATTTTTGACCTTAGGGGGCAGATGAAGCTTCCAGATTTTGGCCCAAATGGGCGAGATGGGGTTGGAAGGGCCGGCTGCATTAGGATTGGTTCTCTGTTCATGGTGGATGTAGCTCTAGTTTGCCGATCTGACCTAGTAATTGCCTTTTCTTTCGAGTTTCCAGTAACGGGCATCCTGGGCATTGTGTTGACTGTCTGGGGGTTTTTTGATTGCCTCTACTTCAAAGGGAAGAAAGAGGTTGTTGAGCTTTGGAATGTTCCAATCCTTTGTTTGAGGAAGAAGAAGTTCCTCAACTTTAACATTGCTATTGTAGGAGACACAGGATGTGATTTTTCCGTTAGTCAGTCCCTGTATCCAAGCATGCTTTCTAGCGTGGATATTGTTGTCGTTCCCAACCTTCCAGAGGGTACCGATGTTGATAATGTCTTTGCTGCAATAAATGGATCTCCAGATATAAGACGGGTTTGTGCCAAGAGTAGCATCCATGATATCAGAGTGCTTGAAGTATCTGGCTTTGAAAATTTTGGATACCAGCGCATCGGGGCCAAGAGGGTTTTGTTGAAGGTGACCAGGTCCCTGAATCCCATCCCACCTTATTTCTTGGGTCTAGTGAGATTTTCTTAGCCCCCCACCAAAATCTCGCGCACATGGATTCAATCTCCCCACAGATAGTGTTTGGGATTCTGAAGCAGGACATGGCGTAGGTAGGTATTGCTTGTATTACTGCCTTGAGGAGTACTTCTCGACCCCCTTCGGAGAAGAATTTGTTCGTCCAAGTATCTAATCTTTTGGCGACCCTATCTCTCAAATAACTGAACTTGAGTCTCTTGCTCTTAATACAAAAAATGGGTAGGCCCAAGTAGAGATCGTGGCCTTGGCAGACTTGAAGTTTGAGGTTATCCTTGATGTATTGGATGTTAGACACGCAAGTATTCGAGCTGAAGGTGATAACTGATTTGTCAAAGTTAATGAGTTGGCCAGAGGCAGACTCGTAGTCAAGAAGACACTTTTTAAGAGCATATCAGTCCTCTTTTGCTGTTCTGGAGAAAATAAGGCTATCGTCTACGAAGAAAAGGTGTGAAATAGTAAGGCTACCTCTTGCAATCCTGATGCCATGTAACTTTCCAGTATCCACACAAGAGTTTATAGCCGAAGAGAGTCCCTGGGAGCAGATGACGAAGAGATAAGGGGAAAGAGGATCCCCTTGGCGAAGTCCTCTGGTAGGGTTGACGAACTCTGATAATCGCCCATTGACTTTGAAAGAATAAGAGACCGAGGTGACGCATTTCATGATCAGGCTGATCCATTTTGCTGGAAATCCCATTTTGAGCATGATGGCTTTGAGATAGTTCCATTCGATTATGTCGTAAGCCTTGCTCATGTCTAGTTTAAGGGCGACGTATCCCTATTTGCTCTTGTTGTGTCTCAGCCAGTGCATGCATTCAAACCCAATCAAGATGTTATCCGTAATCAATCGGCCTGGGATGAAGGCGCTCTGGTTGGGGTCGATGATCTTTCCAAGAATGAGTCTGAATCTATTGGTGATGGCCCTGGCGACAATTTTGTAATAGACATTGCAGAGGCTAATGGGGCTGTAGTCTTTCATGGAAATAGGACAATTGATTTTTGGGATGAGCGTGATAATAGTGGAGTTCCAGTTATGAAGTGAGGTATCACCATTGAGGATTTGGAGAACTTCCTTAGTGACGTCTTTACCCATAGTGTCCCAGACGTCCTGAAAGAAGAGAGTTGTGAAACCATCAGGTCCCGAGGCTTTTGAAGGGTTGAGATCAAATAGAGCCTTTTGGACTTCTTTGGGGAGAAAGGTCTCATAAGAATGTGATTCATTGAGGGGGTGACATTAGGCTCCACATGATCCAGGACCCTGGACATTTGTTCATCCGAAGGGTTCTGGGACTTGAAGAGGTCGTTGTAAAACTCGATAATGCCCTCTTCGATATCCTTTTGCTCAGTGAGAGAGAGGATCTTGTTGCGTTTATGGCGTTCTGAAGCAGTTTTCTGGAAGAAAGTCGTATTTTGATCTCCCGAAGAAAGCCACTTGACTCTAGATCTTTCTTTCCAATGGGCTTCCTCCTGGTAAAGTAGTTTTTCAAGGGAGGATTCAAGCGATCGGGCTCTATCTGGGTTGAAATGAATATCCTCAACGTTAAGCTCATCGTTCAGTTCTTTTCTGGTATTCTTAATACGGTTGGTGAGATGGCCCACCTTATCATGGGCCCAGTGTTTGAGTTTCTGGGCAAACAACGAAACCTTGGTTTGAAGGTTTACCTCAGCATTCCCAAAAGTCCAAGAACTGGATAAGACTTCCTTGTAATCGCTCTCAAGTAGCCATTTGTGCTCGAAGAAAAACCAAGAAGGGCAACGATGGTAAGAAGTGTGAGACGTGTAGTGTTGGGATTATCCTAGAAAGTATGTTTTTTACTTTTGTATAATCAAAACTGAATTTCAAACTTATTTACTGAAATAAATTGTTTATCACTGATGCTTTAAATATTATTGAATGTTACATATATTTCTTTGATAACTTTCAATAATTTGACGTGTTACATTGTAGTTAATTTAGTGATACCGGATCACGAAGATTAAATTAACAGTCCCTTGTAACTAAAAGTACGTCATTCACGACCTAGATGGATATGAACAACCCATCGCGAAAGGTTGAAGTGTAAGGCTCAGATTGGCTTGTCTTGACCAAGAGATTACACTAGTGCATGACTGATGACCGAATAGGACCTACAGGAGGATAAATTCTTTAACTGAACAAGGAAGAATTAGACTTCATAGGTGGTTCGTTATTTCTTAATCTTCGTTCCTTAAATAGGGTCACGTGTGATTGGTAACTATTGCTTTGACTTATCATGGGTAGAGAATCAACGAGATTCAATACTTTTCATCTTGGGCAATATTATTGGTCACATGTGATTGCTAAGATTTAATACGAAGAATCGTGCAAGCACGCTTTGTTCGATTTGCCCCCTTGGGAGGTTCATAAGCTTTATCATACCAAATCTTGCAAGTGGAATTAGTTTCGGTATGGATAATAATGTTGAACCGTTTCTTGACCAAGGACAAAAGATATTAATTAATGGAAAGCTATTTCAAATTGGCTTGAATTAATTAATGGACTAGATAATCTTAAACACGGGAAATAATAACCGGGAGCCATATTGACTGTAATATGGGTTAAGATGGATAGTGCAATATTAATTATGTAGTGGGATTAATTAGTATTTATGAGCTTGAATAATATTGTGGCTCAATATTAGATATCCAAGGTCCATTAGAAGGTCCAATCTTAATTCTCCTAAAAGGCCCCCGAGTAGCCCAAAGATATAGTCCAATAACGAAAAAAGTGATTAAAATAAAATAAATATTGTTGCTTAATTTTTCCTATTTATTTCGAAAATTATGGATAAGAGGGGAGAAAGATTTTCTTTGAATTTTGTTATGGAATGAAGATATGTATTCTTGGAATACAAGATTATCCCATTAAATTCAAGAAATCTCCCACTTGATTATTCATAATAGAGATTTCGAAAATTTTGAAATATAGTGGGCAAGAAAGATTTTCTTGATTTTCTTGAAAAGATATTATGGAAGATATGTATTTCTTGAAGTACAAGAATAACTCATAAATTCAAGAAGATCCAAATCTTGGAATCTTGATCCCTAATATTTCGAAATATTCCATAACAAATAAGAGAGTGGGATTTTGTGGAATATTTTAATTATGGAGAAAATAATATATGAGATATATTCAAGATTTATTGGAGATCAAGAAAATATTTTTTCCTCCTTATTTCACATGTAATTTTCGTTTCCCTCTCCTCTATAAATAGGGGATGAATGTTTCATTCCCAGTAACACACGAAAATTGGTTTTTCGGAAAAATATCAGTGTCGATAAAATATCAAATATTTTGTAGCGTCGACATATTGTATTTTTTCGAAAAACGACAATTGTGAGTAGTGTACAATTCCATGTGCTGGAAAAATTAGTAAATCCACAAAGGTGGTGCAACATATTTTATTTTCCTTTTGTTAAATCGTTCACAAGAATCCTTCCACCGGATAGTCGAGCGAGGGCTAAGGGAATACTTGGGAAGTTCTTTTGGTTAATCTAATCTAATCTGCCGGATCTTTCGCTATCCCAAGAGGACGTTCACGTTAACTCGTCAGAGAATTCGCATCGCGTGGGTTTTACGTGAATTGTTATATGCATGATATGTTGTTGGATTATTATTTGAATTAATATAGGATTAATTCATGCTAGTAATAATTATAAGAATTAAATTTGTATTTAAATATTCACCCCGAATAGATCTGTGCAATTTATTCCTCAACATGTAGGTCTGTGTGAGAATTTTGAGGAGAATGGGGCGGTGGTCAGAGCCAAAGTAGTCCAAGTTTTTGACGGTTTTATGGGGGAATGAGTCATGCCAGGCGAGGTTTGCCACAAATCTGTCAAGCCGTACAAGAACTCTGTGGTTATTAGTTCTTATATTATTCCAAGTAAACTTTGGACCCTTAGCGTCCAAGTCCGATAGATGTGAATCATCCAAGGCTTTTCGAAAGGCGTTCATGGCCATGTGGGACCGAGGTGCACCACCTGTTTTTCACATTCGTAGAGGATTTCATTGAAGTCTCCACCTACAAGAACCTATTAAAGAAGAAGAAGAAGAAGACGCACGGGAAATTAAGGGAGGGAGGGAGAGTGAAAAGAGAAACCACACACTAGATGAAGAAGTTATAGGGAAACCATGCTTTTGATTAAGATGAATTGAATGGAGGCAGACGACAAAAAATTGGAAAAATAATAGGGAGCGAGAGACCAGGAGCAGCGGCAGAAAATAAATAGAAGAAAGAGAATATAAGTACTGATTATATTAGATGGTAAAAAATATATTCTCTTGACTAAAAAAGATTAAAATTAAAACTCTTGATAAAAATAAACTTTGTTTTAATTGAATTGGCTAAGAAGGGGGTTTTCTCTATTTTTTAATACTCTTTTAATGAAATTTGTGGATGGATTTTATTTTTCATTTTAAAATTTTAATACATTTTAAAATTTCGTGTAGCATACGAGTTCTCGAATAACCTTATAAATTTGAGTTAGGTTACCTAATAATTTATTTAATTTTCTATATAGTACGAAAATAAATAGCACTCTTTCGCAGAAATTTCCCTGACTTGACTTAACAACAACCTTACATATATTGATGCAGGCTATATATGCATATATAGATGCAAATTAAAACGAATAGATATGAATTAATTCTTTGCTTACACATTTGGCACACATCCTCACTCTCTAATTGCTTCTTTATTTATATAAAGATTAGTTAGTCTAAAAGGGAGGTTACACACTTCATCAATCATCATCTTCTTCCAAAAGGTACGCGTTTATATCCATCCGAGTATGTCTCCGTAAAACTTGTTCATACTATATAATTAATACTATTAAAGATAAATGATATCTTTATATTTATAAATTAAGATTATAGTACTAAATGCTACAATTATTAATTTATAAGAACAGTGATATTAATTTACAAATGTAATAGTATGAGTTTTATAACCAAGTTTCACGGATGAGTTTGTATGTCCTAATTATGATTAGTACTTTTTGCCACTATGTCGTATTAAAACCACTCTCTTTATATGTGGCTACATGTGTACATATCATATATGGTGTGTGCGAAAAGTGAATAAGTAAACCTTTCAAAAAAAAAAAAATAAATGAATTAGTAAACTGTTTTGCATCGATGCATATGGCTATCGTGCATTCAAAATCAGCATGACGTATTCATATCAAATGCGAGACCATACCTTGAATCAGTCATAGTTGATTCAGTAAATTAAGAAAAAAAATGAGTGATATTTGTGTGTACTAATTATATAAGGTGTCATTGGTGTAATTAGATTTAATTTTAATTTGGATGAACTATAAACCCTAAACCCTATATCCTAAACTTAAACTTTAAATCATGAACTCTAAATCCTAAACCATAAATCATTCGAGTCGGGTGAACCATTGACCACTCGGTTCGGTGTTCAGTTGGGGTCTGGGCCCGGTTAAAAAGGAAAAACTGGAAAAAAAAAAAAAAAAAATTCAATTGCACCAGATCTAAATGAGTGGGTTTCTTGTGCACCCAAATGCACCGTACACTCATACAACTAAATGATCAATTTATTAAAATAATTGATCCATTGAATATATTAGACATGTTATGTGGATACATGGGTAGGGTTGGGGCGAGTGCATAGATCTTAGTTACACATGATACTTTGTCATTCTAAATTGGTGCAAAGGGCGCACACAAGTATTTGCCAAAAACAATCATTTAAATTATACGAAGAGTGGTATGCACCAAGTGTTCAACGACTCAAGTTCATTTTTTAACGATATTAGTTGATTTTACTAAAAAATATTAATTGATCACTATTGATTATTTTTACCGGACAATTAGTTATTTTTCTTGATAATATTGTATTCAGCTGCCAAGAGACTTAATTACTCTTTAATGAGTGGGTCTCTTGTGTACCATCTCAAATACATTTTTGAGACGTACTGTTGTTTTTATTGAAACGTGAAATAAATTTTATGTTTCAGTGAAACAACTATTTATTTTTAAAATGCACTTGAATTGGAATGTGCATCTGCTGCATAAAAGAGTTTGTCTTATCTGAGGAACACTCCTATGCGATATAAGCACATTAAGGAAGAGTCCAGAAACTCGAGGAACCATCACGGGTTAACTAGGTCCAACAAAAGAAATCACGCAAAACAAACTAAAAGAACATGCATGTCAATCTGTGTCACTATAGAGATAAATATGTGTTATCATGGTTATAGTAACACATATATGTCCATATCATAACAAATATATGTTCATATGGTTTGAAGCATATTGTACAGATCATATGTACAAGCGTTTGTGTTTGAATATTCAAGGCCTACATAATTGTAGGGCACCGGTGATATGTACCGACTTGAAATAGACAAAAGTAAAGTTAAATGCAATATAAAACTTCACAAAAGTTTGTATACATCAAGTGTATTGTACAACTCAAATATATTTTTAAATGTTGTTAATTATTTTCATTGAAGAATATTAATCGTGTACCATGATTATATGGTGCAAGTGGTGTACAACAGACTTCACTCTAAAAGTTTAAGGCAATTTGTCATATTACAAGGAGATGATTGGTTAAAAACTTTTCAACGAGTAGGGATGTAAATGAACCAAGCCGTTCGCGAACTATTCAGGTTTCGGCTAGAAAAATATTCGTTCGAATTCGTTAACCAAATTTCACGAGCCAATCTCGAGCCTGAATTCCAGCTCGATTATTTTATCAAGCCGAACTCAAACATGATGGTGTTCGGCTCGAAAGCTCGTGAACATGTCTGTTTACGAAACTCGCAAACATGTCCATTTACGAAACTCACAAACATGTCCGTTTGCGAAGCTCGTGAACATGTCCGTGTGATAGTTCGCAAATAGGTTTTATTATAGGCTCAGTAAGGCTCGATTGTTTAGGGGTTTTATTATTATTTATTACATTAAAAAATAAACATATCACATAGGTAACAAAATAAACCCGATCACTAAACCCCTTGCCACATATGTAACAAAAGGTTATTAATATTATGATATTAAGATATCGTGTGTTATTGAGATAAATCATGAACAATTATGTTTCTGTTTTTTAATAGATGATGAGTTATGTATGAGCTTGTCTAGCCGAGCTAGTCTAACTTGTTAACGAGCTTTTCGAGTGGCAAAAACTTATCCTAATTTACGGTACAACTAGTGCAATTTTAGCACAGTCTAATGCATGAGTGAAATGACCCAAAAAAAAAAAGAAAGAGAGAGATGAAAATATATCAATACATGTGTTGGATAATATTTGTATTTATCAATAGACAATTACTCCAAAAAAAAAAAAGGAAATTCGTAAAATATTTGTGGGTTAAAATTGCTCTAATTATTGTAAACTCACTCATAGATATTAGTATATGTTTTGTTGTGTTCTTTTTTAATTGAAAACAAATTTACTAAGGCTCCATTTGGATGGATGGATTTGAAATTTATGGATTTTACACAAAAATCATTACTCTCCAATAGATTTACAAATACTTAGATTTGAGAAGCTAGTTCAAAATGAAAGGATTTCAAATGACTCATCAAAACATAGTCATTTGTGAAATCTCTTTATCTCCACCCCTTACCCCTCTCCCCCTTCACCCTCTTCCCTAAACTCTCACATCTAAGTATTTGTAAATCCATTGGAGAATATAATTTATGTGTAAAATCAATGAATTTTCCAAATCCATCCATCCAAATGGAGCCTAAGTTAATTTTTGTATATACAACTTACAAAGTTAAAAAAAATAGAATTTGATCCTATGCCCGCAGGTGGACACATACTTATATGCTCACCACTTGTGTTGCGAGCCACATATGAAAAGTCTTTACCATTATTTAATTATTTCAATCATCTCATTAATTATATAAACCTAAACTCTAAACTATGAACCTTAAATCATGAACCATTTGGGTCGGGTGAACCATGAATCACTCGAGTCGGGTTCGGGTAAAAAAAATTAATATAACTAATGAAATTGAGTAAAATATGAAATATATATAAATGAGAAGATTGGATTAATTAAAAAAAACTAATTAAATGATGGTGGACCATATAAGTTTGTGCCCACCTGAGGGCATATGATCAAAAAAATACTACTACCTCCGTCCCCCAAAAGTATACTTAGAGAGTTTAAACGTGTTTTACGAAAATGTAGATTAAGTCCATTTATGAATAACATAATTAAATGTGAGTAAAGTATAATAATAATTTGAATAATTAAGTGTTTGTTGGACTATAAAGATTAAAAAAATTGTGTCCGTAGACGTGCTTAATCTACCTTTCCGTAAAATATGTTTCAGTCCTCAGAGCATACTTTTGAGGGAAGGAGGAAGTACTTTATATGTTTTGTAAGAAACAATATTATATTAGTTTCACGTACAAATCAATCGTTGAACTTTCTCATGGACTTTATTTAATTTTGAGTGTGTCTTATGTGCACCAAGTGCGCCGTGCACTCGAGTATAGGAGTGACCCATTAAGAAAATGAGACATTGTCATTAGTGAAAATGAGGATCCACAATAAAAAATGGGTAGGGTCAAAGTGAGTGCACTGATCTAAAATCTGTGCACCAAGTGCATATGAGACTTTGCCTTTAATTTTATCACTGCAGTGTTTTTACTTTGGTATCTATGTTTTTTCTTCAAATTTATGTATAAGTATAACTTATGTATTTTTTTTGGTTATATATGCATTTTTTTATTATTATGGAAAATTTCTATCTCCCCGTCGTTTAAGTCTTGTTTGCATCCTGGTGCACAGTGCATTTATAAATATATTTTAAAAATATGCAACTTGTTATACTGAAATATGCAACTTGTTTACACTGAACCATGCAACTATTTTTCTATATTAATAATCACACGATTTAGTATAAATAAATTGCATATTTCAATATAACAAGTTGTATGTTTCTAAAATGCATTATGAATGCACGGTGCATTTAGAGGCACATAAGACCCAAGCTTCGCCATCGGGCTTCATAATTTTATTCACTATCGAGAACATGAATATAAACGTTAAAACATGCAAAATAAATACTCTATTTTGTTTGGTCGTGAATCACGTACCATATGTAGTTTGTGTTTTGAAACACTTAAAATAACTTCCAGAAACACTTATTTTCAAAAGCTGTGAGAGGGAACTTTAAAAATAAGTGCTTCTGAAAGCTATTTTAAGTGTTTCAAAGCACATCCGTAGACTACATGCATATGCTATTTTTCTTTTTACTGCACACTGTTATTATGACGACTCGTAATTAAACGTGGGAAATAAGAATACAAAAAAGATATGTTACCCATTTTGTCACCATTGATCATATCATCAAACACATTTTCAAGATACATATTTTTCTACCTTTAAGACAAAATTAAAGAAACGAAATTTGTTGTTTTTTGACAAAATTAAAAAGAACAAAAGTAGTTGCAACATGAACGCAACTCATTCTTATATAGTCTACACAACAATATAGGTTCGATTTAAATTAACTAATTTTATTGACTTACTTAACAATTCATTTTGAACGTATTACATGCATCATGAGATTAGTGCAGATGTCCCACTTACACCAAACAGAAGATCCCTATGTTAATTAATTGACAATTTTGGACTAATATTATTTTGTCCATATATATATGCCTTAGTTTCTTTGGTAGCTAAGCTGACAAGTCATATATCATGAATAAAGTGAAATTGTTAATAATTCTACAAGCAACCCCAATTCATATCTAATATCAATATATAGTATATATTTTATAGGCAATTATATAAAATAATTGAATCATGTGTACGTACTACAATATTTACGTACTAACTACTCCATTTCTCCTAATTTCTAAACGGCAAAAATTTATGGGCAAAGTATTGTGTGAACCCGAGGTCACCATGAACTCAATTTTTTTAATTTCGCTGTTATGTATAAAAATTATCATTATTATGCATACTTTTTTTTTTATTATGATGTACAAAAATTTGTACTGTTTAAAAAATATTTATATTTTTAAATAGTGAATTTTTTTATACATAATAATAATAATAATTATTATATTTAATAGTAATAAAGTTCATGTATAGATCTAGTTCACAGGAGTGTGACTGTTTATAAACAATGTGTCATGCACCTCCAAAGTACTGCAACTTCTATTTCTAGATCAATTGAATAAATATTTCCTTTTACAAACTATTAAATATATATATATACTAATTTAGTGTCAACGTGTTACACGATTTTTTAATTAAAAAAAACATTTTCAATAAATAAATATATTTAATAATTTAAAATATATATGTGCATAAACACACTAAATATGAATTAATAATTATTTAAAGTGTATATTAGTAATTTTGCTTAAACTTTAGAATAAAATTACATAAATATTATCCAAGAGGTGCAAGTTTAAACCTTAATTATTGTAATTCTTTTATTAAATTACATATTAAAATGTCACATGAATGTTATATATTAACTACAAAAGTATAAATTAATAAAAAAATAATACATTAATATAATAAAATGTGACATTTTATTTAAATTAACCTCAAAATGAAACATCATTTAAATTAATCACAAGATGACATATCAAGGAAAAAAAACTCAATATCAACACTAAGAGGATATATATATAACTTATGAAGTGTACAATATTCCATCTATATTCGTTGATTTAATTATTCAATCGAGTTATTTAATGGACTGTGAATTAACCACATGGAAAAAAAAATTGACTTTAAATTTTGTAACGTACATTTTTTAGGATATATATACAGGAATATTTCTTTTTTGAGAATAATAATTAAATAATGAAGCTAAAAATTAGACTGACTAATGGTTTTTGGAAAATAAAATCCCTAATTTTTAACGAACGTCACAAAATGTTCCTAAACTATACATGTTAATGTTACAGTATGAAAGATTCATGAATAAGAACAAAAATTCGTATAAAACAGTCTCATGCATAAGACGAGGTACAACCCAACATAAATCAACACCCACTTCACTCAAAATGTTAAAACGTCAATGATCAAATTATACTCCGTTTCAATGTGATCAAATTGTCCCACCCACACAGTTATACCTCTTTTTGTAATCTGAATTTATGTTAGGACTCATTTGACATTTCACCTGGAGATTTTTTCAACAATTAATTAATGTACATTAGATGAAAGCAAGAAAGCTAAGATATACTAACAAGTAACAAAGGCAGACTAATTAACTAAAAAGGTTTTTGGGTAAAAAAAGTGAAAAGATGATCTGGATGAGAATATTTGTGATGAAAAATAAACATGTCCGATTACATTATCCTACTTTAAAAAAGATTTTGTAATATTACTTTATAAATTAAAAGGGTAATTAATTGTTATTTATGCGGTTCAGCTAGCTTCTAATTCACCTTACTTGTAGTCTAAGCATAATGTCATGATCGTTAGACCCATCTTAATTAATTAGAAAAAGATATATATATTCACAAGTTTTGTATTTTGCTCTTCAAATTTTAGGAAATTAAAGGCAGTTTTTGTTGAAATTTTGATGCCAGTCCTTCGTTTGGTTAATTATTGAATGCTTATTCAACAATAGCTATATATATACATATACATATAACGTTTCATTTTCTTGAAACTATTTAATAATATGGTACGCAATTGAAATATTTATAATGTACGTGTGGCATGTTTTGGTTAATTAGAGTTTCTCAGACGATCAACTTGGAGAAAATGAACAGAATGAACCACATACATAAACTTAATAAGATGACACGACTTTTTTTATTTATTTATTATTAATGTTTAAGTAGCTATAAAATATATAAACTACAATTAATATTATGAAGCACACTTGCATGAGACCGTCTCACGGTGAGACGGAGCATAAGTTGGACATTGATGCTTTAACACTTTGCGAGGAGTGGGTGTAATTTATGCTTAATTATACCATGTCTCGTGCATGAGACCATCTCATATGAATTTTTATCATAATTTAGTAAAAATCACTGGGTATCAAGACCCAATTAAATAATGCTGTTAAAAAAAAAAAAAAAACTAAGACTAAAATTGTATGGTGGAGTTGATGTACAAGAATTCATCAATTCTCGAAGTAATCAAATATAACGGACAATAATACAAAAACTTAGACGTCATTCTATAATCATCCATAATCTTCCGTGTCCATTTTGGGTTGCCTGTTAAGTGTTTATGCAAGTGTTTGCCTATAAGCAGCTTCTAATTAACCTCGTTTTTGTTTCTCCATAGTTAGTTTGTTGTGTAATTTTGCTAAAACTCATTTTATGTGCAAATTCTAAACAGTTTCGACATAAAATAAGTAAACAATTAAATTGCATCGGAGTTGCTAATTGTGTTACACACTCCTTCCCACGATTGTCACTTTCCTTAAATGGAAATATCAATTTTATCATATAAAATACTAATAAACAATTTTTTCTACCCTAAAGTCTTAACTACTCATCACTTTATCACTTTATTACATAAAATACTAATAAATAATTTTTTCTACACTAACACTTTATCATTTTTTCTTAAAACCCGAGCACACAGTAATGTGGCAATCGAATTTGGAACGGAGGGAGTACTATTAATTTTATTATTTTATAGTATTCTGTTGAGATAATATCATTTTTAGTCATTTAAGTTTGGACGATTCCATTTTTAGTCCTGTAACTTTTTACTTTTTCAATTTTAGTCCTGAATGTATCAATTTAAGTTCTTTTTTGTTGGAAATTTTAAAATTTCGCCGGAATAAGCATGTGCACTTCACATGACACTTCAACGTTAAGATTTTTTTAATTTTTCGGCAACCTACACAGGTGGACTATTATGTAACAAAAAAAAAAGATCAATTTTGAAGTGTCACGTGAGGTGCATATGCTTATTCCGATGAGATTTCGGTGAGATTTTAATATTTCCGATAAAAAAAGATTGAAATTGATACATTTAGAACTAAAATAAAAAAAATAAAAAATTACAGAACTAAAAATGAAATCGTCCAAATTAACATGACTAAAAATAAAATTATCTCGTATTCTGTTTCGGATGAGCGCAAAATGGATACCCACGTAAGCCAGTATTTATATAAAGAGCTATTAATTTCCACGTGGCAGGTTTTTGAACCCAATTAATAGAGAATCACCTGCTGGCGGGGAATACACAACAGGTCGGCCTTGTCCAATTTTTTTAAATTTAATTCTTAATTTTCTCAAAACTCGCACACTTGTGTCCTAGCTTATTGCATGTGGTCCACCTGTCGTTATTGAGGAAAGCGAGGGTTTACTCATACCGACTCTTCATGTGGGCCGAAGGCGTTTGGTTGAGTTAACTTTGTCACTTTAACACCTCACCCTAACGTGCCGACATCAAATCCTTTCTTTATTAATTTTTAATGGTTAAATAACTCAAACTATATTTTAATATCGTTTAATTTTTATATTAAAAAATATAAATTATTTACACTAAACTGTATAATTATTTATATAAAAAAATAATTTCATAATTTAATATAAATAAATTATATCTTTCAATATAATAAGTCGCACAATTTTAAAGTGCATTATGAGTGCAAGTAGTACATAAGACCGACTCATTTTTAATACACCAACTCTTTCTGTATACAAATTAATGTTGCTTACTAAAATAATTAATATTGATAAATTGATACTCTTCAATATTCAGATTAAGTTTTTATATGAATCAAGTGCACTATGCGTTTCAAACGTATTTTAGAAATTTGTAACTCGTTATATTAAAATTTGAAATTTTTTATATTGATACGTACAACTATTTTTAATGATCACGTTTCAGCGTAACATGTTGCAAGTTTTTAAAATACATTATGAAGTACATGATGCATCTGATGCATATGAGAGCCACTAAAAAAATTAATATTTGCTTTTTCTTAAAATAATAGGCCCTTTAATTTTTTCCACATATCAATAAAACACCATTTAATTTATCGTGTATGAGATTTTTGAATTTACCTATAAATTTTTTAACATATTTTAATTTATTGAATTAAAAAATATTTAATAAATAGTACACACTATATTTGATATGAGTGTTTTCCTAATTTTAATAATCTTTTCTTTTTGACAAAAACTCATATGAGACGGAATACAACCTAACATAAATCACACCCACCTCTTTTAAAATGTTAAAGCGCTAATGCCCAATTAATACCCGTTTTATCGTGAGACCGTCTCATACAAATGTGCCTCCGTCTTTTTCTACGGGCTTACAACTTTTTGGGATGGTAAATTTTCTACCGTCATTGAATATTTAATGCTATCGAGATTGGGAAAATGAATAAATCCCAACTTTTACATATTCCATTACAGTAAGTAAAATAAAATATCTTTTAAAGCAATTTCAAAGTTATTCCGGAAATTTGATGCAATATTCTCATTCCCTTATAATTTTGACTTTTCCTCCTCAAATTAAGTTTCACAAATTCAATTTCATATGTGTGAAAATTGGAGTTATTCGAGTTGATAGAATAGATGACCGAGATTATACATTTTTAAATGCACTTATCATCACACGAAATTTAAATCAGTTATACAATAAATTTGATTTATGTAAAAATTTGGCGACAATAAAATACCGCCACAGTATGTATGATAATAAATTGTATTCATGTGTTAACTGTTCTAAAGAAAAGAAAAAAACTATTAAACATAATTTTTTTTAATTTCTAACCTGAATTTTATAGTAGATCAAATAAAAGTAATCAGAATTATGATTAGGCCTTATTCGCATATTTCAGTGTAATATGTTTTAATATAAATACATAATGCATAAAAAAAACCCACTCCATAAGTATACTAATACACATAAACAATTTCATCATTGAGATTTCCATATAACTTGAGATTATGCATGCCCCATTTCACTATTTTGGAGATATTTTATGGTGGTTGGAAAAATAAATTTTATATTGTATTAATAATATTATGATTACGATTCTTCCATTTGCTGAGATATTTCATTAGTGGAATATAATAATTAAAGGAGTGCTCCAATAAAATAAAGTCTAAAGTCCAATAAATAGAAGTAAACATTACAGTAAATATTCTAATTCAAAATTTTAATTTAAAGCCCCCCCCCCCGAAAACTGAAATAATTTGAAAGTCTGTTTCATTCAGGAAATTTCAAGGCAATTTCCTCACCCATACTCTGCTCCCACTCCCTCTCTTCGTGCAACCCACAACTGTACGAACTGCACCGTATCGATTCTTCAAGTTTTTTAACTAATTATTCACTGCTGTCAATTTCTCCAAGCATATTTGAATCATTTCAATTGATTCGTTAACAATAAAGGCGAAAAAAGTAGTTCAAACAGTTGAAGCAAAGAATAAAGCGAATGTTAGTTTATTTCAAGCGTTTCCGTTGCCTGGATTTGTGTGAAATTTAAGTTTTCCGGCAACATGTATGTGTTTGTGGTGTGATTTCACAGAGATAAGAGTTGTCATCTCCCCTGCGACACAGAATGGCTGAAGATTACAAAGGCTCGCCGTACCGGCGCCACCGGAACGATCCTGAAGCAGCTCCTGGCAGTGCTAGGGCTTATGAAGACGATGATGATGATGGTTCGCCGTTTTATATTGCGCGAACGAAGAGTGCTCCACTCGACCAGCTGCGTAGATGGAGAGTAAGTTCATCGCATTGCCTTTTCTTTTGTTGTGAATTGTTTAACTGAAATGGTTCGAGGTTTTTAATGCGATTTACTGGTGTTGCGAGGCTTAGTATTTGATTCAGACTGTTGATTTGCTTTTAAATGAAGAGTAATGGTGTGTTTGTGTTTATTTCCCCACTTTATGGACGATTTTGCTTTGATTTTGGTTCATTGTGGTTCTAAATGGTTTTTGTATGACATAACTGAATGAATGAATAATTTGAGGACTCTCTATCTTGTATTTTCCTTTTAGGTTTTATCTTTTGTTATGTATTCCTAAAAGTTTCTTGTAGGGGTTCAAACTTCTACTTCTTCGCGGGAATTGTTGTTTTTTCGTAGCTTATGATGTTTGATATAGGGTTTAGCTAGTTCCGTAAATCCAGATAGGTTCCTACGTAAAACGCTCAATATTTATGATAAAACATATGATATATATCTATATTTGACACCTGATATTCCAAATTTCCTTAACCTTTTCAATATTAATTGGCTGTAGTATCCCTCCCAACCTCGTTAGCATTTATGGAGTTTATTAATATTTATGATACGACATGATGTTCTTCTATCTCTAGCAACATGGATTAAACATTTATATAGACTGCCGGTTTTGATATGTTTTGTGTGTGGATTCATATCACACATAGATGTAAATGGAATAGCGTCACAAACCCTCCATACAAATTTTACACGTATAGCGAAGTTTTGTGTTTTAAATGAAAACTGGGTCTGCATTCTTTAACAAATCATGTGGGGTATTATATGTGTGTATAAATACTAAAACCATCTATCCTAACTGACAAATTAATTGGAAAAATCATGATTATACTGAACAATATGAAAGAAGTCCCACGTGTGCGTTCCTTTAAATCTTTAGAGTTATCTTAACTGACAAATTAATTGAAAAAAATCATGACTATACTTAACAATATGAAATAAGTCTCACGTGTGGGTTCCTTTAAATCTTTCGAGTGATTCAACCATTCAGGAACTTGTTTTAAAAATTAGGATAGTGTGGTACAGAAAGAAAACAGGCCGGGGGTGGTAGTGTGCTCGATGGCCAAGTGCGTAGGCAGGTTGTAATTGGTGAGTAAATACTGCATGTTTGATTCCACCCATAAATGGATTCTTGCATGCCAATAGCATGGGTTCTCTTCCCCTTTTTTCCTTTGTGAATTTTATCTTTGTTGCTGCATTTTTATACTTATGATGAGAATGAGAACTAGACTATAGATTAATTGCAGCCTTTGCTACATTTGATATTTTTATGTGTTAATGGAGTCTAACTTCACTACTTTAGTGTTTATTTCATGTTTACAAATGTTCTAATGTTATTATTATGTGATTTTATGTGGTACTGAACTTTATTTTTTAGGACAATTGTGTCCAATATGCTATATTAACATATAAATGATGTTTAGTGTGTGCCTTGTGCCCTTAACAATTATGGTTCTGGCGAATTGCATGGTTTCTTAATAACTTTGACTTGGCTTAGATTGTTGATGTTAACGGTTTATATTTTAAAGGTCAATTGTAATTTTAATTTTTTTTTTTGTCGCAGCAAGCTGCGCTTGTACTGAATGCATCTCGACGATTTCGTTATACATTGGATTTGAAGAAAGAAGAAGAGAGGAAGGAACTGATTGCTAAGATTCGAATGCATGCTCAAGTCATCCGGGTACTTATTTAATTGTCTTAATTAAGTGGATTCTCTGTCTATGGTTAATCATTTGTCTCGTAATCAATTATGCCTTGATCAGGCTGCTGTTCTTTTCCAAGCGGCTGGCAACGGATTAAAAGGTAACACTGATTTATGCTGTTTTACATGATTAATTTTGTGATCATGAATACCTTGATTCTCTCGACCTTGTGGTGAAGCTTGGAATAACCAGCTCTCCAATGATAATCAATTCGTTTTAACATAATTTTCATGACTTCCTTTTCTTCAATCTGGTTTTGCTCGAGGTGATTTTTATGGTTCCTTTTCTGTTAACATTGTTCTTCCTGATGTGATCTTGATATCGGATGTTGCATGATTCTATGGGGGTGTTTTTGAAAAATTGTAAGTGATTATAATCACTTTGAACTGCATATAGAAGTAATTTTGAGTGTTTTGAAATTGAATGGTTCTACTTAAATTAATCACCTAGATTCCATAATCTAAAAACTGAGAGGTGCCTGCTTCTACCTGTATCTAACTTCTCAATAATATTTTATATTAAATTTTATTACCATACACTCAACATCTACTATACAAATTTTGCAAACACCTCATCACTGTTACTATTACGGAACTTTTTCTCACAATCACTAAATTAAATAACTTCCTCAAAACATATTTTTTTGCAAACACCTCCTCTGTTTTTCTGGAGCATATTTTAGATTGTCCCTTTTTGTTCTTATCATGATCGTAATTTTTATGTGAATCAGTTCCGGTACCTGCAAAGTCACCATCAAGTCCCACTCGAATTGGTGAATTTGGTATCAGCTCAGAGGAACTGACTGCATTGTCCAGGGAGCATGATCTCTCTTTTCTGCAGCAAAATGGAGGGGTAAGTTCATTCCAATTGTATCTAATACAGTGCTTCTTGATTTCTAAGGGTATGCTTGTTTTGGGTTTTAAGTGACTTTTAAGAACTGATTTTTGAAATCCAGGTATATTTTTAAATCTAGGGGAATTTAAAATCCGTGTTTGTTTTGGGTTTTGAGTAGGATAGAGTTTAACTTTATGTATTGTTATATTATTTGTTGAGTGAGATTGTGAAGATAATCATTAATAGGTTTTATAGGTTATGTGTAGGGTGTAGGATTAGATTTTTGAAAACCAGATTTTAAAAACCCAAACTAGAACGAGTTTTAAACTTCAAAACCCAAAACCAGGTTTTAAAAACCCAAAACAAACATATCCTAAATGTTTAATCCATATATTCTGTGTTGTCATAATCCTTTTCCCTTATATTTTGCATTAGATTAAAGGACTGGCTGAGAAGTTAAAGACCGATACAGAAACAGGTGCACCTGGAGATGAGGCTGACCTGATAAACCGGAAGCAAGCTTTTGGATCAAACACATATCCTCGAAAGAAAGGAAGGGGTTTCTGGGTAAGCAATGATTAATCTTGTTACAAATGCAACTTCTATATATTATTTCAGTGGTCTGTTTATGTGATTTTCCATTTTTTCTTCATGCACGCAGTCATTTGTTTGGGATGCTTGTCGAGATACCACACTGATCATCTTGATGGTCGCTGCAGCTGCTTCCTTAGCTCTAGGCATTAAAACTGAGGTAATTTATGCAGAGCATATCCTGTAAATTGAAATTATCGAAGAGCATTTTTTTGGAGTTTGATTTCATTTTTCGACATTGCATGATATTAAATAATTTGTCTTACACCATCAATATTTTAAGACCTGGGTCATTTAGCTTATTGGAAAAACAGTTGCATCAAAGTTACTGATTCAACTGTTTTTGAACCCTGTTCGAACTAGTGACATAATCTATGTCATTAATAACTTCATACATTAAATCAAAATGTGTTCGAAGAAATAAAAAGGAAGACAAAATTCCCTACTTTGAGGAAATTAAAGTATCCCTAACCGATAATATACCTTAATGCACTTAGCATTCTAAATCAAGTATTAAAAAAAATTGATGTGCATATCCTGTTGCATTGATCAGTAGAATTGCAGTGACTGAGGAGGTTGGCAACTAATACCAAGCATTCTTCTCATAGTTGCATTATGGGGGTGTTTGCGAGAAACTATAAATGATTATAGTCACCTAGAATTGTGTGCATAAGCAATTTGGGGTGTTTTATTTCTCTTTTATTAGATTAAATAAGCCCTTATAAGCTACAAGCTAAAAGTTGAAAGGGAGATGCTTTTGGTAGCTTATGAGCATTTTTTAAGTATTATTAACTTTTTTTGCAAACACTATCAATTTTCTTGGAATTTTTTTACAAACACCATCAACTTCTACTATTAATCAATTTTCTCATAATCACTAATTATCACTTCTTCAAAAGGATAATTTTTTGCAAACACCCCTATATCTCTTGGTCCCTGGGGAAAGGAAAAATATTTAGGCTCTTCCTTTTATGACAGGAAGATTGAAGAATGTATTATGATATCTTGCTTTGGTTCTTCTGGAAATCCAATTTTGCTTGAGCGCATATTAGCAAGGAAATGGTTCACGGTGAGACTTATATGGGTTTATGGCGGAGGCAAGGGATGAATAACACACGATTTAATGACGAACAACACTGAAATTGAAAGAACGTTCACAGGAGAGGAATCCTGCCCAAGCAGTTAAGCCGATCTAGATCCGATCATCACTCTGGATGCCCTAACTAAGAAAACAAAGCAATATAAATAGACTCTCAAACAAAAACTGCCACAAGCTTTTTATTGTAGAACTTAATAATAAGACAATAATATGAACTGTAAATCCCTTCCCGCTCAAAACAACCTTGTCCCCGAGGTGGAAAATTGACAGCTATGGCTTCTGCTGTGATAGTGGTGGCAAGTTGTCCAGCTAGGCGTCGATGTCGCATTTATTGTCGCTCTCAGCCATAATCAGAACGTTTAAGGCTTCCTTTGGCACTTGTGGAGCGGGTGGAAAGGTTCACGACATTTGAAACAAAACTCTTTGGATTGAAGTAGTTGGTGGTTGTTGTAATTAGTTTTATCTGGGTAATTTTCACTTTCTTTTAGGGGCCTGAAACTGTTATTTAAACATGACATTTATGCTATGCATTTGATATGGATGAGTTCTCGTGCTTGTTGACGTATATGGAATATATTTGTATCCTCGGCATTCTGTTAATATTTCAATTTCATTGGTTTCATCAAATTTTTACTCGTCACTTTTAGGGTATAAAAGAAGGTTGGTATGATGGAGGAAGCATTGCCATGGCAGTTCTGATAGTCATTATATTTACAGGTATGGCTTGATGTCATCTTCAATTTTTTGTAGTTTTTGAACTTTTAAAGTACATTATACATGTAATTGCATGCTACTATAGTTGCTTAGTACATGAGTCTTTCTGCAGCTTGCGTGATTTTCATTTTTTGACATAATTGATGCCCAGGATGTGCTGTATCAGCCTAATAATATGTGAGAAGAAACTTAAGCTAGGTTGCATGCTAACAACCCTACTTTTTAACATTTTATTGCTTTAAGTACTGTTCACAGGAATGTGTTAAAGATGGTTTGAACTTTTGACATGTACATAGGAGACCTTAAAGCCGAATTAGAGGGGAATTAGGAAGACCTAAGAAGACTTGGATAGAAACTATTAAATAAGCAGTGTAATTTAAATGAGAACATGTGTGTTGGTTGAGCATGACAGCGAGATATGATCCCTTTTAGGATTATTTCTTTTTTCTTTTTGTTGTTGCAAGTCTGTTCAGAGATGGCCTTTTGTCAAATACAGAAAATTCTGAACTTCAATAATGAAACTTCCGTTTTTCTAATTTCAGTTGAATTGGTTTGGCCTTCAATATTTTTTATCTTGTATAACATGCAGACATCAAACTCATATTTTGCATTTGAGAGATCAGAATTGGATTTCTTATGTAATAAGATTCATATATTCTTTCTAATGGCAAGCGCATTCGGTCATGATATGTGCTTTATGCTTTTTGCAGCTGTAAGTGATTACAAACAATCGCTGCAGTTCCAAAACTTGAATGAGGAAAAACATAACATTCAAATGGAGGTAGGTTTAGTGCAACGTATCAATAGTCCACACATTAAATTTACCCCTTCTTACTTTTCATGGTAATTATGCAGGTTGTTAGGGGTGGGCGCAGAAATAAGGTTTCAATATTTGAATTATTGGTTGGTGATGTTGTGCCTCTAAAAATTGGTGATCAGGTGACGTAAATATTTCTCTCCCCTTCTATTTCTGCACGCAACCCCCAAAAAATTCCCCAAGAAAAAGAAATAAAACAAAATCAAATATCCCTTTTATCCAAATAGGTACCTGCAGATGGACTGGTGATATTTGGTCACTCCCTTGCACTTGATGAATCTAGTATGACTGGAGAAAGTAAAATTGTGAGCTCTTGAGACCATATGCTGTATGTTGGTGGTCTCTAAGTTTCTATGCTCATATACTTGTGCACGTGAATTCTGATATTAGGTTCACAAGGACGCAACAAAATCGCCTTTTCTTATGTCGGGATGCAAGGTTGCTGATGGATATGGCAGCATGATGGTAATAATTCTATCGCGCCTATATGGGTTATTTTATTGAAAAAATGGTTTTTTTGGTTCCGTCTTATAGCAATTTTGTCTCCTGCGAACTCCATTTGAAAAATTCTCGCGCATTATTTATGTTGATACCGTAAGAGCGTAGTTTGAAACATATATTTGTTAAAAGAAATAATTTGTTTAGTGAGTGTTGGCATTATTAAATGTGGTAAGTAAAGAAAATTCATTGAATTTACTGTAATGATTTTATCTATTTTTCGTATATGAGTAGTTCCTTTATAGCTGTAGATATTGTTACTTATTTTAGCCAAAGTAAAGAAAAATCTCTGCAACTACACTTCTTTACCAACTCAATTTGTTATGGCAAGGTCTTGTATGCACCAGGTGCACCGTGCAACTCAAGTGTATTTTTGAAACATGCAAGTTGTTTATACTGAAACAAGTTGCATGCTTTAGTGTAAAGACATTGCATATTTCAAAATACACTTGAGGTGCATGGTGCACCTAGTGCACAGGAGACCTCCTCGTTATGGCAAGGTTTTTCTTTGGGGTGTTTACGTGTGAATTTCTTGTATTCTATAAATCTGATTGAATAGGTGAAATAAATAGTATATTTGGCTTCTTTTACCTGCCTGGTAATGAATGCGTGCTCTAGTAATCTATCTATCAAGTGTGTATATATATAAAATAACACTATGGTCTGCCAAAAATAGAATGCTACCATTTTCTCGACAAAATATCATACCAAAAAAAGAAACTTTCTTTAATGTGACATCCATATTTCATATATAAAAATAAAATTTAAAATATGAATTTATTGTGATTTGAAGTGTGTTTTTATAGAAGAATTTGCATCTCTTAGATATGTCTGACATTATACAATTCACACAAAATAATTGTCAGTATACTAATCGTGCATCTTTTGCTGGTGTAATTTCCTTTGTGCTGACATGCTTTTTGTCTAGCCAATTGGAACTTGCACTTCTTGATAATCTTGAAATGCTTACTTTGACTTGGATTGAAATGTGGCAGCTCTGTGCTTGAGAAATAATAAATTTTTTATGATGTGATTACCTTCACAATTAAAAAACTCTTTTTTCCTGGACAATTCATCTTCATTTTCTATACATTTTTGTAGTGAAAACCTCATGTTAGGTTGAAATTCTACTTGTTACCAGGTAACAAGTGTGGGAATAAACACAGAGTATGGTTTACTCATGGCAAGCATATCAGAAGATAATGGTGAAGAGACACCATTGCAGGTTCCTTTATCGATTTTTTTTTTACTACATATGAATGCCTAATGCTTCGTTTCTGATACCTTGGTTTATGTACTATTGAGTTTAGGTGCGGTTAAATGGGGTTGCTACATTTATTGGTATAGTGGGTCTTGCAGTAGCAGTAGCTGTTCTGATCATCCTTGTGGTCAGGTAGATTTTATTGTGACGTGGTTTTTTTTTTTCTTTTTCTGAAAGATGGTAAAAGTAATATTTTTTTACTTACATGATGTGCTAGATTTTTCACTGGGCATTCCACTGACCCTGATGGCCGCCGACAATTCCAAGCTGGGAAGACTAAAATTGGTCCTGCAATTGATGGCTTCATCAAGATATTCACTGTTGCAGTATGTTATCATTTGATGTAGTTTTAAGTGTATTATCATCTTCAGATTGTCAACTAATATGAAAAAAATTCTAGGTGACCATTGTAGTTGTTGCTGTACCAGAAGGTCTTCCTTTGGCTGTTACACTGACGTAAGTCTATATCTTATCATTTATGTAGATTAGTCTCAGCAGAAAATATGCGGATGTGTTATGTGTTACTTTAGCTGGAATTGAATGGAAAAGGCTGATATCTTATATAAATGCATAAGTTGGGATCTTGTAATTGTGCTTAACTTCTTCTTTTCATGGTAATGTTATGTCAACTGCATAATTTGATAATGTAGTAGAGTTCCGCTTTAACTGTCCATCTTAATTGAACTATTGATTATTAAAATCAGATCTCTTAATGCGTCTTTTGGCTTGTTGGACTATTTGCACCATGCAATTGTTGTATAAACAATTCATTCTTAGCATTCGGCTTATTTGATATATTATTGATTTCAGGCTTGCATATTCCATGAGAAAAATGATGGCTGATAAAGCACTGGTATGTATGATTATCATAGATTAAAGGCACAGCTTACCGTGTTGCTTTTATATAAATTATCATATTATTTCCTGAGCCATTACACAATTTAATTGCAGGTCAGGAGGCTATCAGCCTGTGAGACTATGGGCTCTGCCACCACTATATGTAGCGATAAAACTGGTACTTTAACACTAAATCAGGTGCTTAGCTGCTTCCTTTATTTGCTTCCACTTTTATATGAACTATCAAAATACTGTAGTGGTCTAGCGTATAATGTATTTTGTATGATAACATGTATTTTTATTGTCCTTTGACAGATGACAGTGGTTGAGGTGTATAGTTGTGGGAAAAAAATTGACCAACCTGAAAATACGTCTCTTCTTCCTCCTAAGGTTATATCCTTGCTTGGTGAAGGTATTGCACAAAACACAACTGGAAGTATTTTTGTGCCTGAGGTAAATTTAATTGAATGCTGGACTGGTTTATGAATATTCATGTTTTTAGGGCTTTATTTTATAATGGTCTCTTACAACATGTTCCAGCTATTGTGTCAGAGATGTTTCATGTCTTCATTGTTTATAAGATTTTGACCAACTAATTTATATACGATATATTGTAAATATTATGGACGAAAGATGATTTCTGGGAAGAAATATACCGAGCTTCAGGTGCTCAGATCTGATCCAAGTTCCTCTAATCATCTATAAATGGATGAGTGGTGTTTTAAGATATTAAAATTTCCAATGACACTCCTCGAGAGCAGCTTAAACTTTGAGGTGGTCCAAGTAAAGGAATGTTCTTGTGGTCATGCAATTTACCTGCAGATGAGGGGCCGTGTTGCAACATTTAAAATATTAAGTGATTCCCTCACTTTCAGATGAGCTGGTCATTTAACAGTGGTCGTGATCATATTATCTGTACTGTGAATAACTTATACTCACTTTTCCTATTATGCATGACGTCTCTTTGGTTCGTCTTTAATAGGGTGGTGGAGCTCTGGAAATTTCTGGGTCGCCAACTGAAAAGGCCATTCTGCAATGGGGAGTTAATGTAAGTGTGGCCCTTCTCTTCTTTCTCATGGGTCGTGAATTATCTTCTCTTGTTAGCTTTACTAACTAGTTATGCTACTTTTGTCCATAGCTTGGAATGGATTTTGGTGCTGTCCGATCAGATTCAGTGATAATTCATGCTTTCCCATTCAACTCCGAGAAAAAGCGAGGTGGAGTTGCTCTGAAACTGGTATATTCTGATACCTATTAAGATGATGTATACTTCAAGTTTTCCTTATCTACCTTAATTTGCTCAAAGATAGCACTTTCTTGACATCATTTCATTCTTATTTATTCTTTTTTTACTACCAATTGACTTCTATTTTATGTAATTATTTTTGGCAGTCTAATTCAGAGATTCATGTGCATTGGAAAGGTGCTGCTGAAATTGTCCTTGCATCTTGTACAAGTTATGTAGATGTGGATGATAATGTGGTCGCGATGGATGAACAGAAGGTTTGCTCTGATCAGGGCTTTGTTTATAGCCTACTATTTTTTATCTTTTACTTAATTTATACGACATCACCTATAGCCTATAGGCGATGTTTGTTTTGGGTTTCAAGTAAAATCGGTTTTGAAATCTAGGGGATTTTGATATCCTGTTAAATAGTGAGGTGTGTCTTTCTTTGGGTTTTTGAGTATGATTGTATGGTGTGAATTATGATTTAAATATATGTTAGTAGGTTTAGAGGTGTTGTGGTGGTTTTATTCTAAACCTGATTTCAAAATCCCGAACTAGATCCGTTTTTAAATTTCAAATCTCAAATCCTGGTTTTTAAAACCCAAAACAAACATCACCATAGTGATTACATTCTTTGAACTTGTCAAGAATAATGTGTTCTGAGATGTAGAGTCTTGGTGAGGAAGACCGAGAAGTCATCAGGATATAGTTTCTGATTGATCTTGATAAGTTGTCTATGGTGTCCTTATATTATTCAAGTACTTGTTTTGCCTTGCTTTAAATTTATTTTAGATGTTGAGTAAGTGTATTTTTGTTTGCAGTTATCACATATGAAGAAAGCAATTGAAGATATGGCTGTGGGAAGTTTGCGATGTGTTGCTATAGCCTATAAAACTTGTGAAATGGAGAAGGTACCAACTAGTGACGAGGAACTGGAGAAATGGCAGCTACCTGAGGATGATCTCATCTTGCTTGCCATTGTTGGTATAAAGGTGCTCTTGCTTTCACATCTTTGATTAGTAGCTTTTTGAACCATCTATCATTTGATATCCTCAACGTGATACAAAAATGTTTTAACCAAAACATGAGAAACGAACAAATCAGTATGTCCTATATAACATGTAAATTGGTTTAATTATTGATTTTGTCTCGTGCAGAGTAGTTATGTACATTTTTATCATAATTAAAAAGCTCTTTGAATTTTAATTAGAAAGCTCAAATTTCATTAACAGAATGATGCTTTTTTTTAAATATGCTGTAGGATCCTTGTCGACCGGGAGTGCGGAATGCGGTTCAATTATGTGTTGATGCTGGTGTTAAGGTATGAACATTCATCATGTTTTACGTTTCTTTGGTTGGAAACATTTTTTTCTGTCTATGTGATCTTTGGATATCAATTTTGTCAGTTATTTCTTCCCCGTCTTCTTGGTTAGTGATTTAGGATTTTGAATTTGTGAGTTTGAGGTGTTCTCAAACTGGATGGCTGTTCTATTATTCCTACTCTTGGTCAATTTGAGCTGGAGGCAGAGAGTAATTCTGATATAATTTACTTATATAGACAAATTATATCTTGAAAGCACTTTACCTGGGTCGTCCATCGTCAGCCAATTTTCCTTTATATGTTCTCTTGAGACATAATTCATTCCAACACCCCTAGGCCTAATCTTTAACTCCTCTTCATATGTTTCAGTTCTTAATTTTACACCTTTTTTAATTTTGTGAACCATGTCTTATCAAGTGCAGGATTGACAATTTTTTGTATGTTATTTAAGTTAGGGGAATGACAATTCCTGGACATCTTAGTTTATTTAGGTCCAATAATTTGTTTTATGCATTTGTTATAGGTACGCATGGTCACAGGAGACAATCTTCAAACAGCTAAAGCAATAGCTTTAGAGTGCGGAATACTGGCATCAGATGCAGATGCTTCAGAGCCTACTCTGATTGAAGGAAAGTCGTTCCGTAACATGACTGAATCACAGAGACTAGAAGTAGCTGATAAAATTTCGGTATGAGCTGAAATTTAAATTGCTGCTAGGACATAACCCTAATTGTGGTTGTTGTGGAAAGAGCATAAATTTTTACAAGGATCGTAACCATGGGGGGTTAGCAATTTAATGACAATATGTTTTCAATTTGGCAATATAGGCTATTAAATTTTTTCCGCACATTTAGGCCCATAAAAGTTTAATATTCTCACATTTAGACCCGTAAAAATTTGATTTTCGCACATATAGGCCTTAAGTATGGGTGTGGTGGCAAATCTGGCCTAAATGTGCAAAAATTAAATTTAAGGGCTTAAATGAGCAAAAAATAATTTAATGGCCTACATTTGCTAAACCGGAAACTTATTGTCCTTTAATTACTATGCCCCATAATTAACAGTCCTAAAAAACATTATTCCCGTTATGGAAATAGTGCTGATGAATTCTGGTTTCTTCTTTTGCTGACAGGTGATGGGTAGGTCATCACCCAATGACAAACTGTTGCTTGTCCAAGCACTGAGGAGGAAGGGACACGTTGTTGCTGTTACTGGAGATGGCACTAATGATGCTCCCGCTTTACATGAGGTCAGCTTCATTACATTCATTAGATTTAACAACTATAGAATCTTTTTCTGCCAAGTGTTAATAAAGAACCATTGAAAAGATCTTACTTGATAGATAAGGTTATTACAATCATGGGGTTAGCTTTTCCATTTGCTTCATATGCTAAAACTCTCCCCTGAGGTAGGCACACAATCTTGTGGTGTAGGACATCCTGCTGTGTTAAGATCTTTGATCGTCCCCAAACCACCACACGGGCATAGCTCCATCACCCTGTTAATTTTGGTTTTCACATTAATTTGTTAAGTTGACCTACATGGAGTAAATTTGCTTAATTAATGTATAGTATCACAAATAGAAGGACAAGATTGGAATATGATATTTAATTCCCAGTGATTATTGCAAAATGGCAATTATTTTGGGACAATTTGTTTTTCTCTAGAAAGACAACTAAAATGGGATGGGGGGAGTACAAAAGATCGTATTCATTTTCTTCATTGGCAGATACTATACTTTAGGAATTTAAAATCCCATTTTCTAACCATGAATGGTGTCTGGAATTGCTAGGGTAGTCTGCTTGAAGGACTTGTACCTCTTCATTTTGTGTCATCATGATTTTCTCCCGTAAACTTAATATGACTTGGTTATAAATTCTGGCATGGTGTAGGCCGATATTGGGCTTGCAATGGGCATTCAGGGCACGGAAGTAGCCAAAGAGAGTTCAGATATTATCATCTTGGACGATAATTTTTCTTCTGTTGTAAAGGTTAGTTCACAATGTCTCAAATATGTCGATGAAACTGATTTTATGGGATTTTACATGGAATCCCACCTTTTCTGCTATGTCGAGGTTACCATATTTATATAATGTTTATAGTCAATTCCCAATTGGTATTCAAGTCTATGGCGAGTGTTGAGATGAACTGCACTCTCCGGGAATGAGAGTTGGACATCTTTAAGAAAACTGGTTTTGTAACAGAATCTGCACAGATGTACTTAAATTAAATCATACGCTGTCAAGATCTTTCTGGGCAATATTTCTTAAATTTTAGGCAATATTCATCGATGATAATAATTGATGTACTTAGACACTTTGTAATCTTGCATGGCTGACAAATTATGATGTCATAAGTTCAGTTGGTAATTATATATTTTTTTTTAAATTGCAGGTTGTGCGATGGGGTAGATCTGTGTATGCCAATATTCAGAAATTTATACAATTCCAACTTACAGTAAATGTTGCAGCTCTGATTATCAATGTTGCGGCGGCAGTTTCTGCCGGTAATGTTCCACTGAATGCAGTCCAGGTGTGTAATCTCCCACTTTATCTGCTTGTTTACATGTGTTTCTTTTCAAGTTAAAATCCATTTTGGTCCTATCTGTTGTTTTTGCGACAAACGTTAATTTCCTTTTCTTATATCCTTCTAGCTGCTTTGGGTAAATCTGATTATGGACACACTAGGAGCTCTTGCACTTGCCACGGAGCCTCCTACAGATCACCTCATGCGCAGACCACCCGTTGGTAGAAGGTTAGACTTTATATGTATTTGAAACAATGCTCTGATGATATAGTGATTGAAACATTCTTTCCTCTTTGTTAAGTACTCACTCCGCTCCAATTTAACAGTCGTTTTAAATATCCGTCACTTTTTTTTTTTCACAAGAGAAACAATTTTTTTTCCAACTTTGCCCTTTTCTTAATTTTTGTGATATCCCTCATTTATTGAGATACTAGAATCTATGTAGAACACCCAAAGTTTATATTAGTCATTTTGTTCAAATATTACGGGTATTAAATGACTTTCTTAATCTTTGTTATATACACACCCAAAAGCAACAGTTAGATTGGAAAGGGGGGAGTAGTTAGATTTATGTTGTCTTCTGTTCTCTCTTGAAAGCTTTAATTATTAAAATGAGAATGTTGATGCATATGATTCAGTGAGGACGCTTTTTCTTACTTGAGCTCATAATGGATGGGGCTTTGCTCAACTTATGCTGTCAAAGAACATTTTGTGTCTTTCTTTTTCTCAATACTTATCAGTTTGTATCTTGTCCATTGACCATATTATTTGGTGAAGCACAGTTTTATATTTTCTGTGTTTGTATATACACTTAAATTTCTGCAGCGTTTAAATTATAAAATGTTATTGTTCTGCTACCAGTATTGGTTTTTACAACAGCAATTTTTTTATGAGTTGCTACTCCTATTTGCTATCAACGATAAGAACGTGCTCTTGGAGTGATGAGCTCTTGATCTTATAGATCTGTTGAATTCATTTCATTTGTTACGCTTATGTTAACTGGTGATTTATAGTATTTGCTGATCAACATTTTGTTACTGTTGTAGGGAACCTTTAATAACAAATATCATGTGGAGGAACTTGATGATTCAGGTATTGCATAATTTTGTCTTAACAGCTTGATTATTCTTCATTACTGTTAGGGACCAAGTTGGAATTAGAGTAAAACAAGAACTGAATATTATTTCAAGGTTGAATCTTGTTTATTGTTCTAGATGTTACCAAATCTCTCTTATAAACTCCTCTCTCTATTTTGTCAAAATGGAAGCACGACAAAATAAAAACATATAGCTGAAAGACTAATTTGTCCGTATTTTAATGTTAGTAAGGCTGGTGCTCACCATTACTAAATGTTGGTTATTGAATGGTTGTAGGCTCTGTACCAAGTGACTGTTCTGTTGATCCTGAATTTCCGAGGAATTAGCATTCTGAATCTTACACATGATACGAGAGATCACGCTTTCAAAGTGAAGAATACTCTGATATTCAATGCATTTGTCTTTTGTCAGGTAAATGCATTTCTGAATTATATACCTTAAATGGAAAGAGCCTGTTATGTAACCTAATGTGGATTTTGATTTCTTTTCAATTTGTATATTATAGGTATTTAATGAATTTAATGCTCGAAAGCCAGACGAAATCAATGTATGGAAAGGAGTCACCAAGAACCTTCTCTTTATGGGAATAGTTGGCATTGAAGTGGTGCTTCAGGTATTTTTAGTATTTAGTAGTTATTAATAGTAACAACGCAAGGTAATTCTTTAAGCATTGTCAACTTTACCCCTCTCTTTTATTCTTCAGGTTATGATTATCTTTTTCCTTGGGAAATTTACTTCAACCGTTCGTCTTAGTTGGAAATTATGGCTCGTATCCCTTGCTATTGCTTTTATCAGGTTGGTAAACATACTATGCGTTCTTAATACTGGGACTTATGTTCCATACCTTCATGATATGTATCTAATAATTGTTTACCATTTTTGGTCAAATAGTTGGCCTCTTGCCATGGTCGGAAAGTTGATCCCCGTTCCAGAGAGAAATTTCAGCGACTACTTTATGGGGAAAAGCCAACGGAAAAAGGACCTAAGCGGTAAATATGCTTTGTTTAATCGAATGTAGTAATGTTCTCTATTCGGTCACTTTAAATTCGATTATTAATAATCTTTCTTATTTTTTTCTTGTTTTCAGTTAAAAAAGTGGAAGAAGAGGCTTCTGCAGAATAGGCTGACAGTTGTGTAGATACAAATACTCGACTAACTTTGTGGATTCAAGGTTGACAAGAGTTGTGCATATATCTAAAGTTTTACTTCGACTTTCGTTAGTGGGTTTGTTTTGTTTTAGTTTCTGAGATTTGCGTTGCGTCGATCAACTTATGCATATGTAGGAATGTAGTTGCTTATATCTAGTAGAATACTGGTTTTTGTGCATAGAATGTATTGGTGTAATAGCTAAAACGAGTGATACTGTATATGATTTCGTGGTTTTGTAACTATAGACTTTTGTTGCAAAAATTGTTTGCTGGTCTGTTTCCCTAATGCTACGAACATGTATATTGATCAATCCATCCATCTTATTAGCTCCAAGATATTTTTAGAAAGATGCAGATTTAATAATGGACTGTGGACCTATTTGATAAATTACTGCAAATCATGACTTGAAATTATAAATATTTTGCAAGTTCTAAGGTTTAATGCGTTCTTGTAAAAAAATATTGAAAACCACAGAATTGAAGATGCAGATTTACTAGGAGGAAAGATAGTGATAGAGTAGGGAATGAAAATGATGCATAGCCATTTCAACAGACGGAGCGTATCGCCCTACGTTGTACGCTGGAGATTCAAGGCCTCGTTGCACAGTATCGTGTCCTCTTCCTGCACTTTATCGCTTTCTTCTAAGCTCTTCTCGATGAAATCCCCGTTGCCCTAATGATCAAACCGAATCATCTTGATATTTACATTTGCCAAAGAAAAAAACATTGATGTTGAGATATTTAACCGAGTGTGATTCTTACCTGAAGAGAAGCATCTAAGAAGTAGTCGAAAATGACTTGGCATTTCCGAGGCCCCAACGGTAATACCAGATTAGTGTCCATCCATGGCCCATACCTGAGTTCCAAACACAACTTAACAAAAGTAATTCTCTTTGTGCAGAAAACACACACATTTAGTGGCAGCTAACCTATTGATCATGAAGTTTGGATATACAAATGCATAGAGAGATTTCGATCAAATTGTCCTTCAGAGCCCTTGGAACTGCCTTGACAGCTTTGTATGCTAACTTTATCATACATCTTGCAATAAACGAGAGTGTCCCGTTAATGACTCGCGTCAAAACCTTTTATATCTCCAGAACATCGATGGAGTTCCCGAAAAATGAACATGTAAAACGTACTGTTGTAGAATATGAGTCAAACTGGAGACCGGACGAGAGAGCTTTATGTGCATATGGCACGTGATAACCACCGTCTAAATAGTTGTCACAAAAAACCTGCACGAGACATTACGTCCTACGTGTATCATTGATTAAAAGAGTAACACTTGGGTACTTGGGTGAACTATTTAGTGAAACAACTAATACTGTTTGAAAACATCTAATATTGACAGCTAGTACCTTTTAGTAAAACAACTAATACTATTTATAAAAAACACTTGAGTTGCATAGTGTAACTGGTGCATAAAAGTAATTCTCTGATTGAAAAGGTTGAACTAAAATCGAGACAGAAAGTTGTAGAGAGACCTTCCAATTGCAGTCGAGAGTATACGTCCTTGTGCAGATGTATTTTAGTGATGTATCGACCCCATTCGCGCTCAGGATCTCTGCTGCGTTTCCTAGCCATTCTTCGCCCACGCTCTTGGTATCAAGAGCTTCGTCTTTTGACGAGGCTTCGAAATTTATCAACACAAATGGTCCCCAAATGGCGACTTTGAGCAGAACAAGTCCCATTTCCTACCTTCCATAAGGTTAAAAACAAATCAAAATTATATATTGGTATGATATGAAAAATGGAAAACTAGATTACAGATAGCATACATACATTAACTATGAAGTTCTTGATTCCTGCTAGCCTTGTTGCCTTTACAAGTGCTCCATCCAACCCATATGTCCAACCCTAGAACATAAAATCACAATAAGACTAAAGGAACAGAAAAACAACATTCGAAATATATTAGTCCATGTGATGAAATGTATTAGTTGTATATTGAAAACAGTTCAGTCTACACACTAGTACATTTCTTTTTTCTGATAACACGATATCCAGCCCAAAGACCGGCTAATCCGGGGGACCAGAACCCACCGTCCACTAGTGGGGGCCCCACTTCAAGCCAGAACAAAGCTCTGTATGGACTGACCCATTTTATAGTTAGAACTAATAATTGTCTACTGTTCAGTCTACAAACTCATAAGATGTTCGATTAATTGGACCGTTTAAGATGCATGGAATAAACCTCCTAAATCACAGAAATGAAATTTGTCAAAATATACAAATGCAAGTCTTGATGACGTTACACATCATTGGATTCAACAAATTATGTCTACCAAGAAAAATAAGGCAGAGTTCTAACAAAAGGGATATATCATATATGAAGAATTTAGAGCAATACAAATATTTCACATAGAAGAATCGAATGGAATCATCAACAGGTTAGCACTTCTGATATAACTATATAAGTGATCAGAAATATTTTTGAAGAACTCACATGATATGGACACACGAAACAAGATTTTTTCCCCGATCCTCCAGCAAGAATAGACGCATGATGGCGACAAACATTGTGAAAAGCACGCAGCGTCCCATTTCATCCCGAGAAACCACATACTCAATGCTTCCCAATCTGTTTGACATCACAAGTTAACTACCTTCATAACAATCTTAACCACATACATTATCAATTTATTTTTTTTAAATTGCAATGTATGATGCATACTTGTATGGTTTCTGAACTCCTGAATGTACCACAGAAGAAAATAATTGGATTCAGTAGTCTTGTAATAGGACCATATGTATCATAAACAAATGCAATCAAGATTACCTGCCAGTAAAATAGTCACCTGCCTCTTTAATCTGTTCGGCATATCCTAGAGAATTTCATTAAAATACAAAGGAGAATTAGATATCAGTAGATCAACTAAAGATGTAACAAGCTAGATAGATAGATAGATGCAAAACTCCTATGCACCAGATGTACGTGCGACTGGTGTAATTTTGACTCAATTTTAACGGAAATTTTACTAATTCACAAAAAAAAAAACACTAAAATATATAATGAAAAAGAATAGTTCATTCTAAAGAAAAGTGCATAAAAAAGAAAAGTAATTTCTCCATTCTAATTTTGATTAGTCATTTTCTTTAATTGAACGTCTTAATTTTTATTGGTCATTTCTTAAAATGAAAATAAAGCGGCTTTTCTTAACTTAAAAATACTTTTTACAAACATCTCTTATTTACACTTCATGCCACGAAAATGATATTCATACCCTTCCACCAAACTAACTTTACACAATTTAATACTAATAAATAATATTTTTATTAAAACCCGTGCCATTTACAAATGACCAAACAAAAACAGGACGAGGGAGTATTAGTTTATAGGCTAAACAATATTAGTACTTCTTTAATATACAACTAACATTTTTCATCAAATGAACTAAACTTTCAGATCTTTTTTTCTATAATCCACAAAAAAATACAGTTTGGTTGGATTTTTTAATCAAAACCAAGTCAAAGTTGCAAGAGTATGTAAGAAATCAAAGAGAATTGAAGAAATTAAGTACCAACTGCTTGCCATCCTGTGTAAAAGACTTGATTAAGCTCAAGATAATAGAAATCAGGGTGAGTGTACCATGAAGTTGGAGGGGTAACTGCTTCTTCTATTGGGATTTTGGGATCGAATTCTTGAACCATTTTTTCAACTTTTCCATGATTTTGAGCGATTAATTCTTCGGAAGTAAAATGGAAAGAATTACTACCACTGCGAAGAAAGGTTTTGCTAAAAGGATATGGGGTAAAGTGGAAATGACGTTGTTGAGTTGATTCTGGTGGTGGGAAAAGTGGGAGCTTTTTTCTCTGTTTTCTGGGATTTTCAGTTTTGCAGGCCAAGTTTGTAACTTTGTACTATCATCAATTTCTTTTTTAATTTGGATAGCGACATTTAAAAACACGAATCTATAATGTGTGACGTTAATAAGAGTCATATAAACGGTTTCTTGAAAATAAAAGGTGGAGTATTACATCAAATGCCTTATCTATCCCTTTTTATTTCGAAAGTTCTATAAATTATTTTTTATTTTAAAATGCTCTTAAACCATCAATTTTTATTTAAAAAGCTCCTGAATTTATTTTTGTTTCGAGACCTCATCATTCGAAATTCGACAGAAGCTTTTAATTTATTTTTCCTTTAGTAACTTGTATGTAATTATAAATTATTTATTTAGTTAAAACTATATATGTTTTTATTACATTCCTCATTCTTTTCAGGTGATTTAAATTCATGAAGATAGTAACATCAGTAATAGTGCTCTTATCACTTGTTCATTTTCTGAAAATTCTACCCTAAACTTCAAGTACAAGGTAAAGAACTCAACAAAAAGATATACACCAATCCAGATGAATCAAATAAGCACAACAGAACATTCCCCGTGGAAACAACTAAAATTGGAAGACAATGAACTAATTCAATACTTCTTTCTCTAAGGGGGAAAAAGGGGAAAAGGGAAAAAAATAAATCACTGATAATATGCAATCGTTGCAAGCCTAGCTAACTTTTCTTCTAACAAAATGGTACACCACCACAAAGCTACAACCATTATTCACCAGTACCAGGATTGCAACACAGGTGGGTGGGTTCCTCCATTAAAGAGCAGGATGATTTCACAACAAATGTAATGTGGCGCGTGATTTACTCACCCAGTCTGAGGTTCTGAGAGATATGATTGGGCCATTGATAAACACGTGTCCTTACGCTTCTTGTACTCATTGTACCGCAGGAAGAAGTAACCCAGATAATCAAAATCGATAGGGGACATTTTTGCCTGTTATATACAACACTAATACTTCATACCAAATACTCTGTTTTTACTTGAGAATTACCAAAAATGCCAAAAAAATACCTGGATTAAAGCCCATAATGCCCAGTACAAATGTGAAGCTAGCATAAAAGTGTTTGTTTCCGCATAAAGAGCTTCGAGTTCCGTATCAGAAACCTGTCATTTTTTGCCAATTGTCTTTAGATTAGATAAAGATCATGCATAGAGATTGGGAGCCTTGATATAGCACACACTGTCTCATTTTTTCCCACAGGAAACGTACATATTTTCCTATACACTTTTCCCCCTCTTTTTAATGGCTTATGCAATTAAGGGGGTGTTTTGAAACACCATTGCAATAGTCAGAAGCACTTCTTTTCAAGGTTGGTGTGACAACTTTTTCAAAAAAAAAAAAATGCTTCTTGGGGACAAAATGGGTTTCAAAACACCCCCTGAATTGCAAAATTGGTCTCATATATCTATTTGGTGTTGGCAATTTTAGTCCCACAAGTCCCTCGACTTTTAAAATTATGCAAGTATAGTCCTATGATATAGTCCTATGATAACAAGGTTGCAGGATTTTTTTGTCCGTGTCGCTCACATGAGCTACCGGAATTCCATTTAGCAACCAGACTAATTACTTGGTGTTTCTCACATGGACATGGCATAATCAGACTAACATACTGATTTCAATTAAAAAATAAAAAAATTAATTGTCATCCTAAAACAACAAACTGTCAATATAGGACTAAAATTGTATCGTTTCAAAAGTTAAGGGACTTAATTGAGAAAATTGATTTGTGTGGGACTAAATTGCCAACACTCAATATCTATGGGACCAATTTTACATGATTCTAGTCCTTCAGATATTTCTGTTCGATGAAGGCCACTAAGATTGTGATGGGTTGATTTCACACTACCTCGTCTGGTCTGTCGGGTCTAAGATAGTTCCTGAAGAAGTTATACTGTTCATCTTTACTTAGGTACCTGAGGCAGCAAGAAACAAAGTTTTAATCTTGTCATCACTCTAAAAAGGAAAATGCAATTCATAAATGAGGAAGAAGACATACATGGTGTAATCACAATCATAGCCAGCATATTCATTGAAGTGATTCCCAATGTCGAAACCTCTGTAATTGTAGGATCCATACTCAAAGTCGATAAAGTAAAGCTTACCTGAAGATATTTCAAGGGTAGAATTTCAAGAGCTATTTAAACAAACTCATACTATTTCCCAAAAAATGAATAAAGGGAATCAGTTCAACTTGCTGAAGATCTTGACAAAAGTCTTCTATGCACCTGGTGCACCGTGCAACTCAAGTGCATTTTTAAACGGTATTAGTTTTTTTCACTGAACAGTATTAGTTGGTCGGTATTAGTTGTTTTCACTGAACAATATCAGTTGCACAATATTAGTCTTTTTCACTGAAAAGTATTAGTTGTGTACAGTTGCATCGTACAACTGGTGTACAAGAGACTTGAAGATCTTTGTGTCTTATGATATTAGATGAATGCTTCCAGCAATCAAACTTACATCAGATAGCGTCTAATCACCAACTTCTGTACAATTGTTCTATTATCCATAAATTATGAAGTATTTACTCGTGAAGTTTTTCATTGTTTTATTGAGAAAGTGCAAATATCATATCCCAAACCACATAAGCGACCTGCTCCTTTTTTATTCAACCTCAAGATTCCAACTTCCATTTACAACAATCTATTTACCAAAATGTTTGGAACAAATATTAGAAATCATATATATAAACCAAATTTATGACCTGACAAGTATATATGCTCAAAATTGAATGAAATTATTCTTCTATTCTTCACGTCAGAGTATGTACTGCACCCACATCAACTGTACAATTCCGTGGAATGCGGAACATAGTTACTAAAAGTTGAACAATCTAATTTAACTAAACACACCCCAAAGGATATATGACATACACTTGTGAGAGAGGGAGGGAGGGAGAAACAGTTTATTTTTTAGCAAAAAGATGCATGAGAATTTACCTTCATTGTCATTAAGCATCAAATTCCCAGAAAGCAGATCATTATGACAAAATACAACTGGAGCATTGAAATGATCTGTCATCACCTGCACCAAAAAGATACTGTTTACAGATAAAATAGTTTCATTACCAAAATAAAAGCCAAAGAGATGATAAAATGTTCATATTTTCTAAAACAAGATGCCTTTCCCACATTTGGCAACTATTGGCTAGGGAAAAATTCAAATGCTAACAAAGAATTAAGCTTCTTCATGTTCCTTTTATTCTTCCCTCATTCAATACTTGATGAAAAAGGAATTTGAGGGAAACAGGAATTTACTATATAAAGTAACCGCAAATTAATAGATCTATTAAGAAACGGAGACAGTCTGTAATGAGAAATAAACACTTATTGCATGTGCAAAATGCATTGTGTTGTTCCATTTCAAGCAAATGAAAAATTTATATGAAAACAATGTGAAAACTCTTTCTTCTCAAATAGAATCAGGATAAAAAATGGGAAGACAAAGCAATAATATAACACACAGATACACATATTTGTATTTATCTGCCATACTATAGCAGATGAAGCAAGAAAGTTATTACTCCCTCCCTTCCACACCTGACAGTCGCTTTTGGTTTCTATCACGGTATATAAAATGACTAATATACCCTGTTACAGGTAATTAATTAATCATTTATTGTCATTTATCAACCTATCACAAAAATTAAGAAAAGGGCAAAGTTGGAAAAAAATATATAACATCTCTTGGAAATCCAAAAGCGAGATATATTGGAACAATTTTTCTCTCTAAAGCGATGGTTAAAGTGGAACGGAGGGAGTACTACTCATGCAGATACGAAAAGGATGATTCTTTCAATTGCTGTGATGCAGATAATATGCAAAGATTAAATTAACTGTCTGTATGCTTTTCATAAGAAAATTGTCATAAATGTATAATAAGCAAGACATATGGTACAAGATCACCTTGAGCTCAGCAATCTCTTTATTGATATCTCCAAAAGAAATAGTCTCATACGTCTTTTGCTTCTCACTATTATCAAACTTCAGGGTCGATGCTGAATGCAAAAGCACAGTAACTCACTCAGAACTTGAGAGAAAAAGGTACAGCCAGATGGCCAATAGAAAATTAAGCAAAAATTATAAGAAACCAGATCTATTTCATGATGAGAAAGATTATCATGGAATACCTCTGTCATAGAATTTGAAGATGTCATTCCACAGTTGGGGTTCCTTAGGACCTGGGATTTCCACCTTATGAAAATTTCGCAGCTGCTTAGCAATTTCTGCAACAAGCTTTGGTTCTCGCATGTCTGTAAAGAAAATTTTAAAAACAGCTAATAAGCTATAGAAACATTAGTTGGGCATTAAGTTGAGGTCATAGTGGAGGGAGACACATGTGATGATGATGATGGTGAAAATATAATAAGCCTCTACAATTTACATCTTAAACTGTTTCAAGTTGAGATTAAAGTGAAATTTAACTTGTTAAAAGTTGTATGTAATGCTCACAAGGATAATGCCTTTTTTTAATGGAACCTAGTGGGAGTAGTGCAATCTTTATGTGCTTGTTAGGAATAAGGGTATAACTATAGCTGTTTGAAACTTTTAGCAGGGAACAAATTTTCAATGTATATTATCGAATATGAAATATCTGCGAGTGCAAGAGTAATTAAACTTGGCAGTTATTTTATTGTAAAACACATAGCAGTCACTTAAGCTTATTTAAAATATATGTGTTGTGGATAAATGAAATAGACTTTTTAAATAAAAAAATATGTATTGGTAAGGTTGGGTATACACAAAAACATGAATCACATAAATATTGAGAGCTAGTAACAACTTTCTGCTATTGCCTTCACAACTTGATGATCACCCATTCATCAATAATAATTGGACTTTTTATCATGAAAATTTGAAAAGGAATAAAAGAAGATTTGCTACTATTATAGGGGACTTCTGTCAATCAGACATTACAATCTGAAAAGGAATTAATTTAATCTCACAGATGGCTAAAACGCTGAATAATATCACAGTCAATGGAGAGAATTAATTATGGAAAAGGTAATTGCCAATATATAATAGATCGCTATATTCCAACTCACCAGATGGAGTAAGTGTACGAGCATTAATAAACGATTGTACCATTCCATTCCCAAAAACTCCCAGCAACTTGGCACCAAATCCTGCAGCTGAGAGGTGTGGAATAGCCTAAACACAGTATACAGGATTCATAATATATTTAGAATCAATTAAAAATAAGAAACTAATCTCTCCCCAGCAGGTTTTAAGTGTAGAAACAAAAGAATGTATGATTACATTCAAAGAGTCATATATATATGACCAATAGCAAGTTTGATGAACTAAGAAATTTCATCAGGTAGATCTATGTAATGTACCTGAAGTTCTCTCTCACGATTGATCACGTATTCAGTATTTGGTCCATATAGTCTAACTGTCATATTCACAACACTCCCATCGTTCTCCCTCACAGACGCCTTGAGTACTGTTACAATGAAAGATAGTTCTTGGGTAAATGATTTACTGTATTACACAAAGCAAATAAAACTATTAGATTTAGTTATCGTTCTAAATTTAATAGAACTGTTAAAAGGAAAAGTGACATCCATTTTTCATCAAGTAGAACAGACGCTATAACTTAACAAGAGGAACTCACACAGATTTGTGATGCCACCAGATACCGTATCAAGGGTTATATCTGACTCATTCAAATTTGACCATTGTTTAAATAGGTCTTTGAACAGCCCCCTGTCAGATGTAAAGGTTAAACAAAAAGAACTGTAACCAAATGGAAGCAGCACTATTACGAATAATACTACAAAAATCTAACTCTGGTTTTCACAAAAGGCTAAACTAAGAGAAGATGTAAAAGAAAGAGCTAGTTACCACCTTTTACTTCCAGATAACACAAATTATGTAAAGTAGAGTAATAAAAAGACAGACATCTAGATCTCTTCCAGTGATTACATCAAAGAAAAATGACAGCATGGCACTTGTGTTGCAAAAGTTGACGAGATAGGCCAATCATGGAATTCTAAAATGCACAAATACACATATTCTCCAAACTTATTCTGAATTTCTGACTTGAGTCCAAACAATCAGCACAAAGACTTAACATGAACACTTCTTGATAACTAAAGTGGATTCACTGCAGCAATTAATGCTCTAAAGCAAACAAGTGAAGCTGTATTTGAACAGGGAAAAGATCAAAATCACCAAAAAAGTCAAGCAGCAGAAAATGTTGGAGCTTAAAACATTCAGTAATGTAATAGTTTCCACATATTAAAGAGAAAATGGAAATAACATTATGGATACAAAACACATGCCAAAGGTTGAATAGTTTCTGTTGATAAAGATTTGAATTTTTTATATGTGTATAGAATGTGCGCATATGTAGTAGCATTTGGTCGCAAGACCATGTCTTGAGATTTAATAGACAAAATTATTCTTACAATCTTTAAGAGTAAATAATTCACTCAAGGCACAGTACGGCACAATTACAAAGATGCTGCAGAGCAACTGTGCACAGAGCAAGCTTTATCAAACTGAGGCACATGCATGAATGGACAAATAATTAACAACCGTAGAAGTTTTTGACCAAAAAATATCAAAACTTCTCAGAAAGTTAGCTGTTATGTAGCAATCTAAACAAATTCTGTTGCCTATTTCTGCAATTATTTCAGCAATAATTATAACAAACTCGGAGAACTCCACAAATTTCAGCAAGAACTAACAGTTTAAACAAATTTGGCAATAGATATGAGACAGAAAACCTTCACAATCTGATTTTAAATAATTCGGGGAAAAAGAGAGAGAGAGATAAAGTAAGGTAATAGGATAAGGACTGGAAAACAGAATCTGAATAGCAGAAAAAGAGTGAACGTCTGGTATATTAAATGACATTATAAATAAGCTTAGGGTGTACTGATGCTGTTGGGATAGAATATGAAGCATTCTCTGAATTAGAAGAATTTCATGCGTTGGAAAACCATCTCCATTCGGGTACAGGAATGCTTGGTTGCAACATAAGGACTTCAAGAAACAGTTTAAGGATGGTGGGAGATGGATTAGCATTCTGGTTGGGCTGTATATTTAAGATTGCCACGCTCCATATTAAGATGTCTCGGTGAAGCAAATTCTACAGCTTAGTCATAGGTTACATATAGATGATTAACAATAATCCTTAACGCCACGCTTCAACCTATAAATAAATCATTCATAACAAAATGGACTGTTCACCAAACAACCAAAGCCTTTTTCTGGATTTGCCCCTTAAATTTTCAAAATCCCAATGATCTTGGACAAGTAGTACAACACCCTAGGTGAAAATTTAGCCAACTCACGTACATATAACTAAGATCAATGATGCAAGGCTCCCATATTCATAGGGATAAAATACAACCTATAACCAAATCTCATCGTAAAAAAACATATCTCTGAAATTCAACTGCGTAACAAGATGAACCAACAACATTTCTCAAAGTTAAGATAGACATATTCGGATTTAAAGCAGCCTCTACACACAATTAAATAGATAAAAACAGAACGGAAAAAATTACGAAAAAACGGTTACAATTTAACATAAATGCGAACAATGATGAAAAAAATCAACATACTCACAAGATGCGAGGCTTCATTTCAGGAAGCGAGAGAGAGTGATTAACGGTGAGAGAAGAAGACGGAATCTCGGAGCTGTGAGACCCCGCCACTTTCGTCTCATCCCAAATCTTTTCCGCCACCCCCATTGACAAAGCTTGGCTCCGATGGAAGAAATTTCAAAATCAGAAAACGAAAATCAATGCAACCACCAAGATTTCGATGAGGCCAACAAGATTTTCAGCCGATTCAGTTGCAGTCTTCTGTCGTTTTTTGGTAGTTTATGGAAATTGTATTCGCAGGCGGGGAACGAGGGTAGTTTTTGCGTTGCGTTTCATACCTGCATCGGGGGATACGAAATGACGGAAATGCCCTCCAACAGTTATCGCGTGGCAGAGAATGGTCCAGTTTTGTCGACGGAGGTTCTTTCATGTAAATCGCCTTAATTTCCATTTTAAAATATCGATCTATTTGATTTGAATTTAAGAAAATTTAACTCATTTAACAATATGGATCTTAATTAACTAGTTTTACACGCCAAAATAAACGTATTTTAATTGGAGCAATGTCTATATATGAATTATATTAATATTATGTATAAAAATTATTATTATTATTTTTTGAAGATAAAATATTTTTTTAAATAATAATAATTTTTGTATATAATAATAATATTTAAAAAATAAAATTTACCGTAAATTCAAGTCACACAAATTTTATTTTTAACCCAGGTGACAACATTTTTTCCATTCTTTGTTTTTGCCTTAATTTATTTAGCGTGATGTATTAAAACAAAATCTTGGATTCAATAAATAGTCAATGTGCCTAAATGTTAGGTCGCTGAAGTCAAAACTCAAAATGGTTTTCAAAAAATAAAAATAGTCAACTCAAAATCGAAATATTAAAGTCCTGCGTTTGTGTTTGGTTTGGAATAATAACGTTTTATATTAAGATTAATTATACAATTTAAGTGTATTTTTTAAATATATAA